>JBBBDQ010001918.1:4452500-4842500 GCA_037127315.1 Ascarosepion bandense | reverse complement strand
TAGATAGATATGAACAGACATAGATAGATAGATAGATAAAGATAGATAGATAGATAGATAGATAGATAGATAGATATGAATAGACATAGATAGATAGATAGATAGATAGATATGAACAAGCATAGATAGATAGATAGATAGATAGATAGATAGATAGATAGATAGATAGATATGAACAAGCATAGATACATAGATAGATAGATAGATAGATAGATAGATATGAACAAGCATAGATAGATAGATAGATAGATAGATAGATAGATAGATAGAACAAGCATAGATAGATAGATCGATAGATAGATAGATAAATAGATAGATATGAACAGACATAGATAGATAGATAGATAGATAGTTAGATAGATAGATAGATAGATATGAACAAGCATAGATAGATAGATAGATAGATAGATAGATAGATAGATAGATAGATAGATAAATAGATAGATATGAACAGACATAAATATATAGATAGATAGATAGTTAGATAGATAGATAGATAGATAGATATGAACAAGCATAGATAGATAGATAGATAGATAGATAGATAGATAGATAGATAGATAGATAGAAATTAGAGCAGAGTGAAGTCGATAACAGTGTCAGCAACAGCAAGATAGATAAGTTGAATGATTGATATCGAAGGAGATGAACTTCGAAATAAAGAGTGGGATTTTCTCGCATGACGTAATAATCGGTTTTGAAGGAACGCAGTCGAAAATAACATCACCAAGGTCGACGCGAAACATGAGATTAGAGAAAAAAGAATAAGGACGTCTTTTTGATGATAGCGAAAGGTTCAGAAGTGAATAATACCTGAATAAAAAAGAAATAAGTAATAAAGACAGAAATAGGGAGAGGAAGAAAGAAATCTAGAAAGAAAGCAAGAAAGAAGACAGGACAGAACGAAAGACAAAAAAGAAGAAAACGACAAAGAAATTAAGGTACAAATAAGAAAGAAAAAAGAAAAAAAGCAAAGAAAAACAGCAATAAATCAAGAAAGAAAGTACTACAGGGAGTGAGAAAGAAAGAAAGAGTGAATGAATGAAACCTATAAAAAAGAAAAAAGAATGAAAGGATGAATGAAAAAATATGAAGGCCAGGAACAGAAAGAAAGAAAGAAAGAAAGCAAGAAAGAAAGAAAGAAAGAAAGAGCAACAGAAGAAAAGAACAATTGAAAGAAAGAGAAGACGCAATAAATCAAGAAAGAGAAAAGGTAAGCAAAAAAATAAAAGAAAGAAAGAAATCATGAAAGAAAGAAAGAAAGAAATAGAGAGAAAGAATAAAAGAACGCAAGAAAGAAAAAGATCAAGAATAAAGATATAAACATGCAAGAAAGAAAGCAATAAGAACGCAAAATAGAAACAAAACAAGAAAGAAAGCAATTAAAAACAATAAGAAAAAAGCAATAATATAGCAAAAAAAGAAATCATGAAATCAAGCAAAAAAGAAAGAAATGAAGAAAGAAAGCAAAAAAGCAAAAAGAATGAAAGTAAGAAAAACCAAAAAAAAAGAAAGCAAAACAGAAAGAACGAAAAAAAGAAAGTAATAATAAACAAAAAAGAAAAAAAATCAAAAAAGAAAGCAATAAAATAGCAAAAAAGAAAGAAAGCATGAAATAAAAGCAAAAAGAAAGAAAGGAAGAAAGAAAGCAATAAGAATGCAAAAAAAGAAAGCAATAAAAAACAAAAAAGAAAGCAATCAAGAAAGAAAGCAATAAAATAGCGAAAAAGACAGAAAGCAAGAAAGAAAGCATAAAAGAGCAAAAAAGAAAGAAAGCATTAAAAGCAAAAAGAAAGAAAGGAAGAAAGAAGCAGGAAAAAAGCAAAAAGAATAAAAGAAAAACAAAAAAGCAAAAAAGAAAGAAAAGAAAGAAAAGAAAGAAAGAAACCAAAATACGTGACGAGAAAATGTAACCTAACAAAAGAAAATCCAACCAAGAAGTAGAAATATATACAAAAAGAGAAAGAAAGTGAGACACAAGTGGTTAGAATTTTTAAAAAGATAAGTAAGAAAAAAGATGACCTGTTTAGAATCTAAAAAATAAAAAGTTAAAAAATCGAAAACAGAAAAAATATCGATATGAAAATTGATTCTGAAACCGAAAGCAGATAAAAGTGAGAAAAGGAAAAGCTAAAATTATTTTTTCTAAAAAAAAAGCGAAACGAATTTATTAAATTCAATTGCAAATGGCAAAAGGTTAAGGAAACGCTATGAAAGAAAGAAAAACACAGTGAAGAAAAAGAAACAAAGAAGTGAAAATAACGAAAATGTATCTTGAAGAAGAGGCGAAAATATATATGATCCCAAAACTAGAGAACAATACATGATTGGTTACACGACTTCAGAAAATACAGCATATACAAGATGCGATGGCTAAATCATCGTCTAAATGACACAAAATTAAAAATATCATTGACATCTCATTTTAACTAATTATAAAGATTGCAATGAATATAATGACGACTTAATGAAACAAAAATGAAAATAACTGACATTCCATTTTAACAGAGTATATTCTTCTTCTTCTTCTTCTTCTTCTTCTTCTTCTTCTTCTTCTTATGTGCCTTGTCCTTTCAGGACGTAGGCTATCACGGCCTTCCACGTCTCCCTATTCCTGGTGGCTCGTAGCACGCTTTCTCCTGTAACCCCACGCAACCCCTGTCCTGTCATCCATCTGCTCAGACCCTTCGAATATGTTATCCGCTGCTTTCTCCTGTCTCTTTCCCCCTCTTTCTGGCCTGTTAGTATCAGGTTCTCCAAGCCCTCCTTCCTTATTGCATGTCAGAGGAACTTTAGTTGTCTCTTCCTGATGCTCAATATTAATTTCCTTTTGAACCGATTTTCTGGAAAATGAACATAGTTGTACTATACGCGTCTGCGAATGTTCTTAGCTAAGTTTTGTGTCGAGGTACCCCCGATAAATATCGAAAAGCGGTAATCAAAAAAATCAGGTTATAGAAGGAGTGGTCCGATTTTGATACACTCATAGACAAAGAGATAAGAAACGATATTCAGAAGTTTCAAGGTTGCATTTCTTACGATAGTGCAGAAAATTAATAATAATAATATATATATATATATATATATATATATATATATATATATATATATATATAAAAGGCAAGATGTTTGTGTGTGTGTCTGTTTATCTGTCTGTATGTCCTTTATACAAATCCACATTTTTTATCCGATTCTCACCAAACTTCACACAAATATTCTTTAGGCTGAGTCTGAGCTCCAGGACCATGGATTAGTTTTAAAGCTTTCATTGCACCCGGACAACGCCGGGCTATACTGCTAGTATATATATATACGAAACCAACTTCTGGTTTCTTCCTTACCTGATAAGCATTATACATTATTTGTAAAAGTTGATCATCAAAATTAATGAATACAAAATATCTATTGCCTTTCATAATATTTACCTCTAAGAAAATGTTTTCATAATATACTCAGTATTTGCCTTTTTTTATAATCATATCGCCCCAATCAAGGCAGTCCGTTGACACTGGTGCGCAGGGGGTTACATAGGAAGAAAGTTATGAGTGACAGGTTATAGTGGGTGCCTGAAAATGGGTAAGAAAAGGATGACTGTGGCCATAAAATGAGGGATCAGTTTATATATTGATTGTAATGTAGAATTGATCCCCCGCTTTATGTCCACATTAAATCAGTATGGAAATTTTTTAGATATCGGCTCAGAACGAGAAACCGGGGAGCCGAGCTCGAATTCCAGCTGAATCCATTGTATTCACTTACGCGCAAATACCCTTGGGAAAGGTATTAATCCGTCTCTTCCTTCCAGTTATGGGTTAAATAGCAGGACAGATTGGGTTCTATAGCCTTGGTCGGCAACTAGTCTACCGCAGAAAGCAATGGCAACCTACTGCGGGATAATCTTCTGTCCAGTCAGTCATGTCTCTTTCGAGACATGATCGCCCAATCGTGTATCACGTATGGCACTTAACTGACTGACTGACTCATAAATAGTAATGAGCACGATACTGCATGACTGAACCGGATTGCATTTCATGCCGAGTCATCCAATCTGTTCCAGGATACCTGGCACCAAAAACTATGGATCAAGAAGACTGAGATCTGCCAATATGTCCCTCTAAAAAGAACTCATCGTACAGTTTATCGGGGATGATCCAGATATCAAGACGCATCAAGTCGGCCTTAGCCTGTCGCACATCTCATAGTACCGGATGGATGGTTTTAATGGTACAATACAGGGTAGATATCAGCATTAGTTTACGATTAATGTGTGTGCTGGAGTAGTAGGTGACTGTATGGTCGGTAGATATATTCTTCCAGCTTGTCTTACAAGAACAATCTTCTTCTTCTATGTGCCTTCAGGACGTAGGCGATCATGGTTCTCCACGTTTCCCTATTCCTGGTGGCTCTGAGCAAGCCTTCTCCTGTTACATCATGCAATCCTCGTTCCGTCATTCACCTGATTAGATCCTTCAAATATGTTCTCCGTTGCTTTCCCCTGTCTCTTTTTCCCTCTATCTGGCCTGTTATTATCAGATTCTCCAAGCACTCCTTCCTCATTGCGTGTCCCAGGAACTTCAGCTGTCTTTTCCTGATGCTCAGTATTAATTTCCTTTTTGACTTTACTTCGAACAAACATTTAGACATGCTATATGATACGAATAAGAGTGTGGATCCTTTATAATTAGGCTCCAGCACATCTAATCACATAGTTCACTATGCACTAGATGACATCTACCATGAAATATGAATATGTAGAGAACCGGTTACAGGGTCGACATGTTTCCCCGACGTCAATCTTTTTGATTTTTATCCCTGGGGCCACCTGATATAAATGGTTTATGCAACAGAGACTGATAATTAAGAAGCTTTATCAACGTGTCAGTGGGACCTTAAAAAAAACATTTGACACAGTGGGAAAACATTTAAAATTGTCCGCCGGTCAATGATCCGGTGAATGCATGAGTGCGTAGAAGCAAGCAGGGGTCATTTTGATCATCCGTTATAAGATGTCGTGTTGCGGTACAACTATGGCTTTTTCGAAATATGTTTATATGGAGATTTTACCTTGTTATGGTGCCAGGAACCCGACTCCAAATTTGTAAAAGTATTTGGGATTATATCTTGGATTTTACTTTTAACAGCGTCTACTGTAAACTCTGAACCTATTGTTGTCCTCATCTTTATTGTCATATTCACAACGTTTTGGCCAGTGACTGAAAATTTGAACCGAACCGAACCATTTATTTCGATCCCTAAGGAAAGATTGTTCTCGTTCCATAAGTCATGCCACTTCGGGATACCAAATATGTTATCCGCTGCCTTTCTCTGTCTCTTTTTCCTTCTATCTGGCCAGTCAGTATCAGGTTTTCCAAGCTCTCCTTCCTTATTGCATGTCTCAGGAACTTCAGTTGTCTCTTCCTGATGCTATTAATTTCCTTTTTGTTGCCATTCTTTCCAACACCTCATCTTTGCTTGCATGCTCAGTCCACGATATCCGCAGCATCCTTCTGTAGAACCACATTTCCGCTGCTTCAAGTTTGGTCCTCATTTTCGATGATATTGTCCAGTATTCACTGCCGTATTGAAGAACTAATATCACATAGCAATCCAGCACTCTTTTCTTTGTTTCTAGTGAGATTTTCCTGTGTGTTAGTACTTTACTCAGCTTCTGGAACGCGTCCTTTGCCATGCCAATTCGCCTTCAGATCTCTGTGTCGCACTTTCCATCTCCTGTTACAAGCAAAGAATCTATCGTAACAGTTGGGATGACTGCATCACCAAGAACAAAGTCCTTACTCGGACTTCTGTCACTATCACTGAGACTACCATTCTTCAGCATCGCCTTCGCTGTGTGAGTCACAATTCCAGAATGTCCACTCGACTTTCACGTATCATCCTGTTTGGAGAACTGGCCAGCGGCAAGAGGCTACGCTGAGGCCCAAAACAAAGTTTCAAACATCATTTTAATGCAGGCCAACATCGACATTGAGATCTGGGAGACCGTTGCCGCAAATCAGCATTCCTAAGATCATTCGAATAAGAAGGGGGAGGAGAATTTAAAATCCAATCGTGAACATGTAGAAGATATTCAATATGCCGTCAGGAGAACTTGACTTGCCTAGCAATGTTCTCGTCACACACTCCTGCTCATGAATCTTCAGGAGTAGACTGGGCCTTCACAGTCATCTCCACCATAGCCACCAGAGGGGAGAAAAAGAAAGCGGATGAGGATCCCGATGATCAAATGCGAGAAGGTGCTAACGATGACGACATGTTGGCAGAATAGTTATTAAGGTGTTTTAGCCAAAAGGCAAACCATACTGAGTTTAAAAGGAGAGGCAATTTGAGAAAGCCAACGATGCCCACGTCCTGAATGAACACGTCCCATAGAAGAAGAGGATAGTATTTTCTCAAATAGCTGGCGCACCACCCACACGCATGAATATATATGATAGTATAATGAGAAATGGAAGAGGGAACTGGAGAGGAGAAGATAAGGTGCGTTGTAAATTCGACAATATGGCACAAGAAGTCAATTAATAATACGGATCCAATGTTAGGTTCGATAAATCATTCTTGACATTAAAGAGACAAGCCGAAAATCGATGACAGCAAACACGTAAGCCAGACTCTCCCCCACTCTCTCTCACTCTGTCGTAAGTCCGACATATATATATATACATATATATATATATATATATAGAGAGAGAGAGAGAGGGTGAGAGAGATAGAGGGATAAAGAGATAGGCTTAATATACAGGGGTAAGAAAATACAATAATTGTATCTTCAAATATACAGAAATGCATTTTACGCATAGCCAGTCAAAATGGCGTGTAAGCAGAGGGATATGTTTTCGTTTTTTTTTTTTTTGCTGTTTTTTTTTTGGCTTTTGTAAAAAGCACACTTGTACAGAGATAATTGAATCGACATAAAACAACTGACAGGTTGGAATTTATACATTTTTACGAATGAATACGCGTATATATATATATATATATATAAAGACAAACTTATAACTATACTCGTGTCGAAAAACCCTCCGCGGATGGAAGAAAAAATGGTTATAAACAAAAAGAAAAGAGCTAAGCACATGAACATCACCCCAAAGAAAAAAACCCCGAGACGAGTAATCAACTAACAAAAAATTCTCAATACTTAGTTACAGCAGAATAAATAAAGTATACCGAGTGAGCCAACAACCCTACCAAGGTTTCACCGGAACAGATCGTAAGGGAAAGCCAACTTTCCCAAACGATCCACCTAGGTGAAACCTTGGTAGGTTTGTTGGCTCACTAGTTATACTTGATAAATATACATATATATATAATGTAGCGAGGCAGCAAATAATTTTCTAGATATATACTGTTAAATATAAGAGACAATGAATGTCTATTATGTTTAATCATGAGCCGTTCTAAACGTCGTATTTTGGTTTTAATTTCAGTTGAAAATAAAGACAAAAATTCTCCAACATTTGGATAATTTTTTATTAAGTTAGATCTAAGCTTTCGGTTCAAATGAGGCATCATCAGAGAGGTTATTAAGACGGTAATACAATAACATCCACCATCAGCGACAATTTTATTTTGTGTTGACATAAAACTCCGCTAGGCAACGGCAATAGTTACCAAAAATAACAAACACAGTTCGCAAATTTGCAATGCGGTTCTATGACGTCACATTGAGTGATAGTGATGACAACAGAACTCATTTATTCAAATGCAATGTAATGTGTTATGGCCGGATTTAAACTGATTTTAAAATCATGTGAGCCGAAAGCTTAGATCTAACTTAATAAAAAATTTTCCAAATGTTGGAGAATTTTTGTCTTTATTTTCAACTGAAATTAAAACCAAAATACGACTTTAGAACGGCTCATGATTAACTGTCTCTTATATTTAACACTATATATATATATATATAAATATATTTTCGGGGCAGTATTTTAATGTAAATTGTTCGATACCTGCCTACTTTCGACTTTCATAAGCAAATATTAAAGTGTTTTTGTTGATAACATCGTGAATATAAGTAGCCACTGTGCTTTATTTTGTGTTGTGCACTGCGTATTGGCTCGGATCGAGAAATCGGAGAGCCAGAGATCGAATTCCAGTTGCATTCATTTACACGCAAATACCTTTGGGAAATTTATTAATTCGTCGCTTCTCCCTCCAGCTGAGGGTTAAATAGATCGGGTTTCTATAACCGTTTTTGGCAACCAGTCGACCGCAGGCAGCAATGGCAACCTACTGCGGAAAAATCTTTTGCTTAGTCAGTCGTGTCTTTTTCGCGACATGATCGCTCAAGCATGTATCACGTATGGCGCTTAACCGGCTGATCTTGTTTTTGGTTCTATATCTTCATACGTCATGTCTAGGTTTACTTCTAAGGATATCATCGTCTTTTTCTTGTGTCAGTTATTTTTCATTTAATTTATAAAAGATGGTTTAGTAGGTGTGCCCCTTCTTTTGATAAAATTATACAGATGTTGGGTTGTTTGCTTTTGTGCTTATCGCGTCGAGAAATTATGGTCGGTTTAACTGTTCATGTGATCTAATTTTGTGCGACTGTTATTCTTAGGTTTTTCATATTGTTAATCAATTCTTACCCAAGCAAGATGAGACTGCTACTAGTACGCAGGAGATTACAGTGAGAGACCAGATTGGGTAGAGTCGGTATTGAAGAAAAGATAAAAGATGAAACGACTTCAAAAAGTTAAGCAAAATCTTAAGAAACGTTCAGGTTATTTGAAAACAAAGAAAAGAATTCAGAACTGATCAGCTTATCCAATCTCTGTTAAAATAATTCTCAGATATTTAAATTGTTGTATTCGCTTAATTTTGGTATCACCCATTTGTAATTTATATGCTGGGTCAGTCAGTTAGGGGTGTACGTTGTGGTACAGTGGATATCGGCTCGGAATGAGAAATCAGAGAGCCAAGTTCGAATTCCAGTTGAATTCATTGCATTCACTTACGGGCAAATACCTTTGGGAAAGGTATTAAACCGTCTCTTCCTTCCAGTTATGGGTTAAATAACAGGTCAGATTGGGTTCTATAGCCTTGGCTGGCAACCAGTCTACCTCAGAAAGCAATGGCAACTTACTGCGGGATAATTTTCTGCCTAGTCAGTCATGTCTCTTTCGAGACATGATCGCCCAAGCGTTTTTCACGTATGGCACTTAACTGACTAAATTTTCTGTTACTCTATTGAGATGTTCTGTGTTACTGTTATATGAAGTACTTTTGTGTCGCTATTATGTTATGCACATTTCTTTTTTTTTTCTTTTTTTTAAAAATCATATCGCCCCAAGCAAGGCAGTTTACTGCCACTAGTGAGCAGGGGGTTACATAAGAGTAAAATTATGAGAAAGAGTGACAGGTTATAGTGGGCTGTCAGGAAGCGGGTAAGAAAAAGATGAGAATACTGATGAAAGTGGAGTGGACGGAGAAAGGAGCATGAGAAAGAGGATGCAAATCAATGAGATAGGAGATGACTATTGACTTTACATTTAAATTCTTGGCGATTGTAGCTGTCGAGGAAGCAAGTAAACGGAAAGGAATTCCACAGGCGGGATGTCCGAGAAAACCTGTTGGAGTAGAATTTGCGTTTACATTTTATTGGTTTCACAGTAAAAGTGTGGGACCTAGTTGCTAATCTTGTGGCTCGAGTCAATTCATATATAGGGGGCACCAGTGAGCTAAGTTCATCGGAGTAGAAGCCGTGAGATTATTTGTAGAAGAGACACAGGGAAACCACATTATACCGGTGAGAAAGTGACTGTATCTGAGCTACCAAATCGGGATCGATCACATTACAGATTCCCCGTTGTATTTTGTCAAGGACCCCTAGGTAGATATCAGGGGCACCCGACCGGATATAGCAGCAGTATTTAAGCAAGCGCGGATGGTAGATTTATATATGTGCAGGATTGTTTCAAACGGGAAAACTTCCTGGCACTACAGAGAGCACTGACCTTCTTAGCAGCGGATTTAGCTAAGGATTCGATATAGTCATTCCGCTTGAGGTCTGTTGTGAGAGTTAAGCCGAGGAGGCGCAGTATTTTGCTTTCAGGGTACTAGCATGTTAATGGCGGGTAGGAGCGATTGTTACGTGATAAGTTTTTCTATTATGCTATAAACTTTTCTGTTACAGTTACAAAATGTATTTTTCTGATACTTTATTGTCATAAAGTTTTGTTGTAATCTTTTGAGTGGTGTATTTCGGCTGATGTTACACGATACACTTTAGCAATACTTTTATGTGATGTAGATTTTTGTTACTGTTATATAATTTATCGAAATTTGGTGTGTTTTTTTGCAAGTTGGTTGGTACTGTGAGATGTTAGATTTAATGAATCTATTATCGGATATATGTTAGATTTAATGAATCTATTATCGGATATATGTTAGATTTAATGAATCTATTATCGAATATATGTTAGATTTAATAAATCTATTATCGGATATATGTTAGATTTAATGAACCTATTATCGGATATATGTTAGATTTAATGAATCTATTATCGGATATATGTTAGATTTAATGAATCTATTATCGGATATATGTTAGATGTAATGAATCTATTATCGGATATATGTTAGATTTAATGAATCTATTATCGGATATATGTTAGATTTAATGAATCTATTATTGGATATATGTTAGATTTAATGAATCTATTATTGGATATGTGTTAGATTTAATGAATCTATTATTGGATATATGTTAGATTTAATGAATCTATTATTGGATATGTGTTAGATTTAATGAATCTATTATCGGATATATGTTAGATTTAATAAATCTATTATCGGATATGTGTTAGATTTAATGAATCTATTATCGGATATATGTTAGATTTAATGAATCTATTATCGGATATATGTTAGATTTAATGAATCTATTATTGGATATATGTTAGATTTAATGAATCTATTATTGGATATGTGTTAGATTTAATGAATCTATTATTGGATATATGTTAGATTTAATGAATCTATTATTGGATATGTGTTAGATTTAATGAATCTATTATCGGATATATGTTAGATTTAATGAATCTATTATCGGATATATGTTAGATTTAATGAATCTATTATCAGTTATATGTTAGATTTAATGAATCTATTATCGGATATGTGTTAGATTTAATGAATCTCTTATCGGATATATGTTAGATTTAATGAACCTATTATCGGATATATGTTAGATTAAATGAATCTATTATCGGATATATGTTAGGTTTAATGAATCTATTATCGGATATATGTTAGATTTAATGAATCTATTATCGGATATGTGTTAGATTTAATGAATCTATTATCGGATATATGTTAGATTTAATGAAACTATTATCGGATATATGTTAGATTTAATGAATCTATTATCAGATATATGTTAGATTTAATGAATCTATTATCGGATATATGTTAGATTTAATGACTCTATTATCAGATATATGTTAGATTTAATGAATCTATTATCAGATATATGTTAGATTTAATGAATCTATTATCGGATATATGTTAGATTTAATGAATCTATTATCGGAGATATGTTAGATTTAATGAATCTATTATCGGATATATGTTAGATTTAATGAACCTATTATCGGATATATGTTAGATCTAACGAACCTATTGTCGGATATATGTTAGATTTAATGAATCTATTATCGGATATATGTTAGATTTAATGAACCTATTATCGGATATATGTTAGATTTAACGAACCTATTGTCGGATATATGTTAGATTTAATGAATCTATTATCGGATATATGTTAGATTTAATGAACCTATTATCGGATATATGTTAGATTTAACGAACCTATTATCGGAGATATGTTAGATTTAATGAATCTATTATCGAATATATGTTAGATTTAATGACTCTATTATCAGATATATGTTAGATTTAATGAATCTATTATCGGAGATATGTTAGATTTAATGAATCTATTATCGGATATATGTTAGGTTTAATGAACCTATTATCGGATATATGTTAGATTTAATGAATCTATTATCGGATATATGTTAGGTTTAATGAATCTATTATCGGATATATGTTAGATTTAATGAATCTATTATCGAATATATGTTAGATTTAATGAATCTATTATCGAATATATGTTATTTAATGAATTTCAATTATCGAATATACTGATTTAATAATCTAATTATCGGATATGTTAGATTTAATGAATCTATTATCGGATATATGTTAGATTTAATGCCTATTATCGGAATATATTAGATTTAATGAATCATTATCGAATTATGTTAGATTTCAATGAATCTATTATCGGAATATATGTTAGATTTAATGAATTTCTATTATCGGATATATAGATTTAATGAATCTATTATCGGATATATGTTAGATTTAATGAACCTATTCTCGGATATATGTTAGATTTAATGAATCTATTATCGAATATATGTTAGATTTAATGAATCTATTATCGGATATATGTTAGATTTAATGAACCTATTATCGGATATATGTTAGATTCAATGAATCTATTATCGAATATATGTTAGATTTAATGAATCTATTATCGGATATATGTTAGATTTAATGAACCTATTATCGGATATATGTTAGATTTAATGAATCTATTATCGAATATATGTTAGATTCAATGAATCTATTATCGAATATATGTTAGATATAATGAATCTATTATCGGATATATGTTAGGTTTAATGAACCTATTATCGGAGATATGTCGGATTTAATGAATCTATTATCGGATATATGTTAGATTTAATGAACCTATTGTCGGATATATGTTAGATTTAATGAATCTATTATCGAATATATGTTAGATTTAAATGAATCTATTATCGGATATATGTTAGGTTTAATGAACCTATTATCGGAGATATGTTAGATTTAATGAATCTATTATCGGAGATATGTTAGATTTAATGAATCTATTATCGGATATATGTTAGATTTATTGAATCTATTATCGAATATATGTTAGATTTAATGAATCTATTATCGAATATATGTTAGATTTAATGAATCTATTATCGAATATATGTTAGATTTAATGAATCTATTATCGGATATATGTTAGATTTAATGAATATATTATCGGATATATGTTAGATTTCGTGAATCTATTATCGGATATATGTTAGATTTAATGAACCTATTATCGGATATATGTTAGATTTAATGAATCTATTATCGAATATATGTTAGATTTAATGAATCTATTATCGAATATATGTTAGATTTAATGAATCTATTATCGGAGATATGTTAGATTTAATGAATCTTATTATCGGATATATGTTAGTCGAACCTATTATCGGAGATATGTTAGATTTAATGAATCTATTATCGGAGATATGGTAGATTTAATGAATCTATTATCGGATATATGTTAGATTTAATGAACCTATTATCGGATATATGTTAGATTTAATGAATCTATTATCGAATATATGTTAGATTTAATGAATCTATTATCGGAGATATGTTAGATTTAATGAATCTATTATCGGATATATGTTAGGTTTAATGAACCTATTATCGGAGATATGTTAGATTTAATGAATCTATTATCGGATATATGTTAGGTTTAATGAACCTATTATCGGATATATGTTAGATTTAATGAACCTATTGTCGGATATATGTTAGATTTAATGAATCTATTATCGAATATATGTTAGATTTAATGAATCTATTATCGAATATATGTTAGATTTAATGAATCTATTATCGGATATGTATGTTAGGTTTAATGAACCTATTATCGGAGATATGTTAGATTTAATGAATCTATTATCGGAGATATGTTAGATTTTAATGAATCTATTATCGTATATATGTTAGATTTAATGAACCTATTATCGGATATATGTTAGATTTAATGAATCTATTATCGAATATATGTTAGATTTAATGAATCTATTATCGAATATATGTTAGATTTAATGAATCTATTATCGAATATATGTTAGATTTAATGAATCTATTATCGGAGATATGTTAGATTTAATGAATCTATTATCGGATATATGTTAGGTTTATCGAACCTATTATCGGAGATATGTTAGATTTAATGAATCTATTATCGGATATATGTTAGGTTTAATGAACCTATTATCGGATATATGTTAGATTTAATGAACCTATTGTCGGATATATGTTAGATTTAATGAATCTATTATCGAATATATGTTAGATTTAATGAATCTATTATCGGAGATATGTTAGATTTAATGAATCTATTATCGGATATATGTTAGATTTAATGAACCTATTATCGGATATATGTTAGATTTAATGAACCTATTATCGGATATATGTTAGATTTAATGAATCTATTATCGGATATATGTTAGATTTAATGAATCTATTATCGGATATATGTTAGATTTAATGAATCTATTATCGGATATATGTTAGATTTAATGAACCTATTATCGGATATATGTTAGATTTAATGAACCTATTATCGGATATATGTTAGATTTAATGAATCTATTATCGGATATATGTTGTGTTTAATAAATATATTATCGGATAGTGTTAGATTAATGAATCTATTATCAGATATATGTTAGATTTAATGAATCTATTATCGGATATATGTTAGATTTAATGAATCTATTATCGGATATATGTTAGAGTTAATGAATCTATTATCGGATATATGTTATAGATTTAATGAATCTATTATCGGATATATGTTAGATTTAATGAACTCATTATCGGATATATGTTAGATTTAATGAATCTATTATCGGATATATGCTAGATTTAATGAATCTATTATCGGATATATGTTACGTTTAATAAATATATTATCGGATATGTGTTAGATTTAATGAATCTATTATCGGATATATGTTAGATTTAACGAATCTATTATCGAATATATGTTAGATTTAATGAATCTATTATCGAATATATGTTACATTTAATGAATCTATTATCGGATATATGTTAGATTTAATGAATCTATTATCAGATATATGTTACATTTAATGAATCTATTATCGGATATATGTTAGATTTAATGAATCTATTATCGGATATATGTTAGATTTAATGAATCTATTATCGGATATATGTTAGATTTAATGAACTCTATTATCGGATATATGTTAGATTTAATGAATCTATTATCGGATATATGTTACGTTTAATAAATATATTATCGGATATGTGTTAGATTTAATGAATCTATTATCAGATATATGTTAGATTTAATGAATCTATTATCGGATATATGTTAGATTTAATGAATATATTATCGGATATATGTTAGATTTAATGAATCTATTATATGATATATGTTAAATTTAATGAATCTATTATCAGATATATGTTAGATTTAATGAATCTATTATCAGATATATGTTAGATTTAATGAATCTATTATCGAATATATGTTAGATTTTTTAATAAATCATTATCAGATATATGTTAGATTTAATGAATCTATTATCGAATATATGTTAGATTTAATGAATCTATTATCGGATATATGTTAGATTTAATGAATCTATTATCAGATATATGTTACATTTAATGAATCTATTATCAGATATATGTTAGATTTAATGAATCTATTATCGAATATATGTTAGATTTAATGAATCTATTATCGGATATATGTTAGATTTAATAAATCTATTATCAGATATATGTTAGATTTAATGAATCTATTATGAGATATATGTTAGATTTAATGAATCTATTATGAGATATATGTTAGATTTAATGAATCTATTATCGGATATATGTTAGATTTAATGAATCTATTATCGAATATATGTTAGATTTAATGAATCTATTATCGGATATATGTTAGATTTAATGAATCTATTATCGGATATATGTTAGATTTAATGAATCTATTATCGGATATATGTTAGATTTAATGAATCTATTATATGATATATGTTAGATTTAATGAATCTATTATCAGATATATGTTAGATTTAATGAATCTATTATCAGATATATGTTAGATTTAATGAATCTATTATCGAATATATGTTAGATTTAATAAATCTATTATCAGATATATGTTAGATTTAATGAATCTATTATCGAATATATGTTAGATTTAATGAATCTATTATGAGATATATGTTAGATTTAATGAATCTATTATCGGATATATGTTAGATTTAATGAATCTATTATCGGATATATGTTAGATTTAATGAATCTATTATCGGATATATGTTAGATTTAATGAATCTATTATCGAATATATGTTAGATTTAATGAATCTATTATCGGATATATGTTAGATTTAATGAATCTATTATCGGATATATGTTAGATTTAATGAATCTATTATCGAATATATGTTAGATTTAATGAATCTATTATCGGATATATGTTAGATTTAATGAATCTATTATCGGATATATGTTAGATTTAATGAATCTATTATATGATATATGTTAGATTTAATGAATCTATTATCGGATATGTGTTAGATTTAATGAATCTATTATCAGATATGTGTTAGATTTAATGAACCTATTATCGTATATATGTTAGAGTTAATGAATCTATTATCGGATATATGTTACGTTTAATAAATATATTATCGGATAGTGTTAGATTTAATGAATCTATTATCAGATATATGTTAGATTTAATGAATCTATTATCGGATATGTTAGATTTAATGAATCTATTATCGGATATATGTTAGGATTTAATGAACCTATTATCGGATATATGTTAGATTTAATGAATCTATTTTCGGATATATGTTAGATTTAATGAACCTATTATCGGATATGTTAGATTTAATGAACCTATTATCGGATATATGTTAGATTTAATGAATCTATTATCGGATATATTTACGTTTAATAAATATATTATCGGATATGTGTTAGATTTAATGATCTATTATCGGATATATGTTAGATTTAATGAATCTATTATCGAATATATATTGAATTTAATGAATCTATTATCGAATATGTATTAGATTTAATGAATCTATTATCGGATATATGTTAGATTTAATGAATCTATTATCAGATATATGTTACATTTAATGAATCTATTATCGGATATATGTTAGATTTAATGAATCTATTATCGGATATGTTAGATTTAATGAATCTATTATCGGATATATGTTAGATTTAATGAACCTATTATCGGATATATGTTAGATTTTAATGAATCTATTATCGGATATATGTTACGTTTAATAAATATATTATCGGATAGTGTTAGATTTAATGAATCACATTATCAGATATATGTTAGATTTAATGAATCTATTATCGGATATATGTTAGATTTAATGAATCTATTATCGGATATATGTTAGATTTAATGAACCTATTATCGGATATATGTTAGATTTAATGAATCTATTATCGGATATATGTTAGATTTAATGAACCTATTATCGGATATATGTTAGATTTAATGAACCTATTATCGGATATATGTTAGATTTAATGAATCTATTATCGGATATATGTTACGTTTAATAAATATATTATCGGATTATGTGTTAGATTTAATGAATCTATTATCGGATATATGTTAGATTTAATGAATCTATTATCGAATATATGTTAGATTTAATGAATCTATTATCGAATATATGTTAGATTTAATGAATCTATTATCGGATATGTTAGATTTAATGAATCTATTATCAGATATATGTTACATTTAATGAATCTATTATCGGATATATGTTAGATTTAATGAATCGTATCGGATATATGTTAGATTTAATGAATCTATTATCGGATATATGTTAAGATTTAATGAACCTATTGCTCAATTATATGTTAGATTTAATGAATCGTATCGGATATATGTTACGTTTAATAAATCTATTATCGGATATGTGTTAGATTTAATGAATCTATTATCAGATATATGTTAGATTTAATGAATCTATTATCGAATATATGTTAGATTTAATGAATCTATTATCGGATATATGTTAGATTTAATGAATCTATTATGAGATATATGTTAGATTTAATGAATCTATTATCGGATATATGTTAGATTTAATGAATCTATTATCGGATATATGTTAGATTTAATGAATCTATTATCGAATATATGTTAGATTTAATAAATCTATTATCAGATATATGTTAGATTTAATGAACCTATTATCGAATATATGTTAGATTTAATGAATCTATTATCGGATATGTGTTAGATTTAATGAACCTATTATCGTATATATGTTAGAGTTAATGAATCTATTATCGGATATATGTTAGATTTAATGAACCTATTATCGAATATATGTTAGATTTAATGAATCTATTATCGGATATGTGTTAGATTTAATGAACCTATTATCGAATATATGTTAGATTTAATGAATCTATTATCGGATATATGTTAGATTTAATGAACCTATTATCGGATATATGTTAGATTTAATGAATCTATTATCGGATATATGTTAAATTTAATGAATCTATTATCGGATATATGTTAGATGTAATGAATCTATTATCGGATATATGTTAAATTTAATGAATCTATTATCGGATATATGTTAGATTTAATGAATCTATTATCGGATATATGTTAAATTTAATGAATCTATTATCGGATATATGTTAGATTTAATGAATCTATTATCGGATATATGTTAGATTTAATGAACCTATTATCGGATATATGTTAGATTTTTTGAATCTATTATCGGATATATCTCAAGTTACTCGACGCATCATGATAGTGGATTTATAATCACTGCTCTTTTTGTTTAAATTGTTATTATTAAAGTTACATTTTCCAAGCTGACCAGTGAATTAATACGCAGCAATGATTTATTTGAAATTTATTGTATATATATATATATATATATATATATATATATATATATATATATATTCAGTTAAGAAAAGAAGGAAAAATTTAAAAATTCTTTATCTCATCATTTTTACGGATTCTGTTCATAATTGATCTGTATTTTATCCCATTTCACACACACACACACACATATACGTATATACATGAACACACACACACACACACACACACACGTATATATATATATATATATATATATATATATATATATTCAGTTAAGAAAAGCAGGAAACATTTAAAAATACATTATCTCATCATTTTTACGGATTCTGTCCATAATTGATCTGTATTTCATCCCATTTCACATAAACACACACACACACATATACATACATACATGAACACACACACACACATGCACGCACACACACACATATATATATATATATATATATATATATATATATATATATACTAACGGCCATAAGTATTAGGTCACCTCAGTTTTTAAAAAGAAATTATGTATTTCATACTATGTTTAAATGGATAATTGTAAATGAAAATAGAATGTTTTTTATTATTATTACTTTGCAAAATTTTACAAGGCTAGGAAGCAAAGATGAACTCGTCTGAATCACCCTAAATTTTTGTCTTTCTTTCATTGATGAAAATCAATGAAAGAATTATAGGTAATTATTAAATATTTGTAAATTCATTTTATGCAGATGTTATTGTGCAGTATTAACAAAAGAACCATTATTCACTTGGCAATAAATACTAAAAAATTATATGTGAATACATTATTTTTTTTAAAAACTGGGGTAGCCTAATAATCATGGCCAGTAGTATATATATATATATATATATATATATATATATATATGTGTGTGTGTGTGTGTGTGTGTGTGTGTGTGTGTGTGTGTGTGTGTGTGTGTGCGCGCGCTACGGAAATTAACGAAGATTAACGAAACTAGTTATAAATAATCGTCAATTTGAAATTATTTGTTTGAATATTATTTTTGATAGATACTCGTATTTAAGTAGATATTCTGTTTATAATCAAACAGTATTATATATTTATTTCTACCAGTCTGATTGTTTACAATATTTTTTTTTTAAGAAAAAGTGAAAATCCTGCCGAATGATCCACATGCAAAACTCTTTCGCTGTATCACAGCTCATCAGTGTGGACAGACACGTCCACATGCTTCTGGCTGGTATCGAAACTCGACCGACTTGGTGTCAGTCGGAGTCGCCATAATCACCTAAAAATAAACCCCCTAAACCATAATCACCTAAAAATAAACCCCCTAAACCATAATCACCTAAAAATAAACCCCCTAAACGATAATCACCTAAAAATAAACGCCCTCAACCATAATCACCTAAAAATAAACCCCCTAAACCATAATCAACTAAAAATAAACCCCCTCAACCATAATCACCTAAAAATAAACCCCCTAAACGATAATCACCTAAAAATAAAACCCCTAAACGATAATCACCTAAAAATAAACCCCCTAAACGATAATCACCTAAAAATAAAACCCCTAAACGATAATCACCTAAACATAAACCCCCTAAACGATAATCACCTAAACATAAACCTCCTAAACCATAATCAACTAAAAATAAACCCCCTAAACCATAATCACCTAAAAATAAACCCCCTAAACCATAATCACCTAAAAATAAACCTCCTAAACCATAATCACCTAAAAATAAACCCCCTAAACCATAATCACCTAAAAATAAACCCTTTAAACCATAATCACCTAAAAATAAACCCCCTAAACGATAATCACCTAAAAATAAACCCCCTAAACGATAATTACCTAAAAATAAACCCCCTAAACCATAATCACCTAAAAATAAACCCCGTAAACGATAATCACCTAAAAATAAACCCCCTAAACCATAATCACCTAAAAATAAACCCCCTAAACAATCATCACCTAAAAATAAACCCCCTATGTCATAATCACCTAAAAATAAACCCCCTAAGCCATAATCACCTAAAAATAAACCCCCTCAACCATAATCACCTAAAAATAAACCCCCTAAGTCATAATCAGCTAAAAATAAACCCCCTAAACCATAATCACCTAAAAATAAACCCCCTAAACCATCATCACCTAAAAATAAACCCCCTAATCCATAATCACCTAAACATATCTACAAATTCAAGTATGGAAAAACTTGAAGTAGTTTTTTCAAATAACATTGGCATCCATGAAATTTATAGAAATAATGAATTTCTTCTTTCAACAAGACCCCGCACGGCCACACTACCAGCATGTCGTGCGAGTTTATTTGAATAAGAATTTGCAAGGACTCTAGCTAGGACGAAGAGATACAGTCGAGTTATCCCCACTCACATTGTCCTGAGTTAACACCCGCAGACTTTTATCTGTGAGTGAGCATAAAGGAAGACGTGTATCGCATAAAAATGACGACATTGGCGGCCCTTAGATCAGAAATATGAAAATGTATGTGCAGCAATCCCAGTAGACAACGTTACCTAAGCAGTACTTCGCCGTATTAATAAATGTCTGGAAGCTAAAGGCCAATATTTTAAGCATCTCTCGTGATTGTAGAGTTCAACTGTAATGTGTATTAATCGCAGGACGTCTGAATAAATTTAGTATTACAATATCTATACAGGTTTTTTCTTTTCTTGAAGTATGTATATATAGTTTCTCTCTCTTCTTTCTCCCTCGTCTTCTCTCGCTCTCTCTCTCTCCTTTTATATATATATATATATATATATATATATATATATATACTGTAATGTTTGTTACAATGCTTTTGAATTCATAGTATCACTACACAAAATATTTATCATGTTTCGAAGCAAGCCCATTATGTTTTGGCTTCATCCTCAGGTGATTTTTTTTACAAATGAGAATTATCCATTTGAAAAAGCCAGTTTATTTGTGTTGGATTTGTTATTTTTGGGTGTATAACCTAGGTTTTTCAAATGGATAATTCTCATTTCTAAAAAGATCACCTGAGGATGAAGCCAAAACATAATGGGCTGGCTTCGAAACATGAGAAATATTTTGTGTAGTGATACAATGAATTCAAAAACATTGTAACAACCATTACAGTATAAGGCTCTACATTTGTATCGAGCACTCTTTATAAAGGTAAATGCATGAACAAAAAGGTAAATAAACCTACGAGTTCAACAACTTAGTTACAATATATATATATATATATATATATATATATATATATATATATATATAATAAGTAATGTATATTTGGGCAGTAAACATTTGTTCAAGCATTTTTCACTGAATACGTTCGACAAGGATGATATTCATTTTTGTTCAGCACCATCCTCATATTTTTCCTATTTTTCTGGGGATAAGGAATGTAAAATTTTCCATAATTATCGTACCAAGCGCTTTTGGATATAGTTCACACTCCACCCACGTCGATTAAACAGGTGAAGAGGCTCATCCCTTGTTCCCTGCTTAGGATGTGGTTTCCGGCTTTCTCTTTTCCATTCTTTTTACTCTTACGTATCCCCCTGCGCATCAGTGGTGTTATCGACTTGCTTGGTGTGATATGTTTAAAATATATATATATATATATATATATATATGTGTGTGTGTGTGTGTGTGTGTGTGTGTGTGTGTGTGTGTGTGTGTGTGCAAACAAGGAAACAGGCAAAGTGACGAGTGAGTACACCATAATAGTTTCCTCACTAAACTTCTATGTCGGCATGAATCTGCTAAGTTAAACAGACAAATTCTTTGTACTTATATATATATATATATATATATATATATATATATATATATATATATGTGTGTGTGTGTGTGTGTGTGTGTGTATGTGTGTGTGTGTGTGTGTGTGTATAGATGCGAAGAAATCCTTCATTTATACATATTTAATTGAATTTGTCGAACAAGCTTTACATTTTCTATTCAGTTATTCAAATTTCCATATTGTTTTCTTTTACAAAGAATAGAAAAGTTTATAAAACTTCCACAGTGGTTATTCTCCCAGGCACTTTCGCTATATTTATTAGATATTTTCAAGGTGGTCGCTGTTAGTGCTTATATTTTGTGATTATATTTTTGTCTGTGTTCTGTAGAAATAGTAATAAATCAATGCCTGGTTGACTTGAAAACACTACAACCCGTTGTTTTACCCGATTCAAAGGAAAATGATGTGCAGGCTTAAATTGTTTCATATGAAGTGCTTTTATTATCTTTTAAAATATCTTGCAATCTATATAAATAAAAATGTAATTGTCCGTTTTTTACTATCCGCTAATCTAGAAAACGGTTGTATTAATAGTTTTGAAATTTTACTATAGCATTTTAATCAAATACGAGCGTGTTTTTATATAAGCAATATAAAAAAAATTACAATATTAAAAAAGATATATTTTGCAAACTTGATTAGAGCCAATGAGAGCGGAAGCAAAAAACTTTCATTTTCAATATGGACGCCTTTACAGACAATTTTGTTATTTCATATAAAACAGGAAAACTCTACATCTAAGGTAAACGAAATTATATTTTCTAGCATTTCAGTGAGCAAATACGAAACTTACATACACACGATATATATAAATAATTATACACGATTCTGAAATTTAGTGCACAATTCCCATTTCGTTGTTTTAGTAAATAAATTTCTTTTAATTTTTATTTTTTAAACCTAACCCCTTTTATAATTTTTATTTCTATTCCCATTTCGTTGTTTTAATAAATACATTCTTTTTCTTTTTATTTTTTAAACCTAAGCCCTTTTATAATTTTATTTCTATTCCTATTTCGTTGTTTTAGTAAATAAATTTCTTTTATTTTTATTTTTTAAACCTAAGCCCTTTTATAATTTTTATTTCTATTCCCATTTCGTTGTTTTAGTAAATAAATTTCTTTTATTTTTAATTTTAAACCTAAGCCCTTTTATAATTTTATTTCTATTCCCATTTCGTTGTTTTAGTAAATAAATTTCTTTTATTTTTATTTTTAAACCGAAGCCATTTTTTAATTTTTATTTCTATTTTGGCGGGCATAAACAACAGAAATCCCTTCTCTTAAAAAAATAGTTTTCTATTTTATTTTTTCAAAGAATTATCATCGATATTCCATTTATTTCGTTGGTTCAGTAAATAAATTTTTCAATTTAACCAAACTGAGCCATAGCAACGTGTGGCCGGGTACAGCTAGTATATAAATAAAAAACGTACCTGTCTGTTTGTTACTATCCGCTAATCTAGAAAACGGCTGCACCAATTGTTTTAAAATTTTACTATAGCATTTTAATCAAATACGAGCGTGTTTTTATATACCTTATATTAAAAAATATTACAATATTAAAAAAAAATATATTTTGCATAGTGGATTAGCGCTGATGAGAGCCGAATAAAAAATCTTTCATTTTCAATAAGGACGCATTTTCAGACATCTTTGTTATTTCATAGAATACATAGGAAAACTGTACATTTAAGGTAAACGAATCCATTTTTATGATTATTTCTGTTTTGGTGGATGTAAACAAAAAATAACTTTCCTTTTTAAAAAAAAATTCAATTAATTTTCTTTTCAAGAAATTATTACCGATATCCCATTTATTTCGTTGGTTTAGTAAATAATTTTTTCCATTTAACCAAACTGAGCCGCAGCAATGCTTGGCCGGGTACAGCTAGTATATATATTTAAAATGACAATGTTATCCACAAGGGATAATTTTCTAGGAGCTGGGAGTTGAGTATGCATATTCTTCCTTATCAAACTAAGATCACTTAAATCGGCTGTGGGTCATTAATATTGTCTTAGATTTTAGCCAATGAAACTGTTAGATGTATTTTCATCATTACAAGGAAGATTTAATTTTCAGACAAGCTGCTCGGAATTGGGAAGCGTTTATTCCTCTCTCAAGTTCCCGCCAGAGCGCAGAGGTCTATATAAGGATCATGCTAAAGAAGATAACTTTGAAATTGGCAGTCGCCATGCAGTATTCATTCTGACATCCATGCTATGTTTTATGAGAAAAAGATACCCGATTTTTTAATATAACCGAAAGATCTTAAGAAAATCTTCGACAAAGTGAAAGATTTTTTCACGTTTCATCCTTTAAACACATTTTCTTATAATCATTTCACCCCAAGAAAGACAGAAATGTCCATGGTGCGCAGGGGGTTGCAGTGAGATAATAAAAAAGATGCAAAGAAAGGATAAGAGAAGGATGGGAATCAAGGATATAAAAGATGGAAACTGATGATGCATTTAAATATTTGGGGATTGTAGCTATTGGGATGTCAAAGAAAGGATAAGAGAAGGACAGGAATCAAGGAGATAAAAGATGGCAATTGATTTTGCATTTAAATATTTGGGGATTGTAGCTATTGGGGTGTCAAACAAAGGATAAGAGAACGATGGGAATCAAGGCGATAAAAGATGGCAATTGATTTTACATTTAAATATTTGGGGATTGTAGCTATTGGGGTGTCAAAGAAAGGATAAGAGAACGATGGGAATCAAGGAGATAAAAGATGGCAATTGATGTTGCATTTAAATATTTGGGGATTGTAGCTATTGGGGTGTCAAAGAAAGGATAAGAGAAGGATGGGAATCAAGGAGATAAAAGATGGTAATTGATGTTGCATTTAAATATTTGGGGATTGTAGCTATTGGGATGTCAAAGAAAGGATAAGAGAAGGATGGGAATCAAGGAGATAAAAGATGGCAATTGATGTTGCATTTAAATATTTGGGGATTGTAGCTATTGGGATGTCAAAGAAAGGATAAGAGAACGATGGGAATCAAGGAGTTAAAAGATGGCAATTGATGTTGCATTTAAATATTTGGGGATTGTAGCTATTGGGATGTCAAAGAAAGGATAAGAGAAGGATGGGAATCAAGGAGATAAAAGATGGTAATTGATGTTGCATTTAAATATTTGGGGATTGTAGCTATTGGGATGTCAAAGAAAGGATAAGAGAAGGATGGGAATCAAGGAGATAAAAGATGGCAATTGATGTTGCATTTAAATATTTGGGGATTTTAGCTATTGGGATGTCAAAGAAAGGATAACAGAAAGATGGGAATCAAGGAGGTAAAAGATGGGAATTGATGTTGCATTTAAATATTTGGTGATTGTAGCTATTGGGATGTCAAAGAAAGGATAAGAGAAGGAGGGGAATCAAGGAGATAAAAGATGGCAATTGATGTTGCATTTAAATATTTGAGGATTGTAGCTATTGGGATGTCAAAGAAATGGTAAGAGAAGGATGGGAATCAAGGAGATAAAAGATGGCAATTGATGTTGCATTTAAATATTTGAGGATTGTAGCTATTGGGATGTCAAAGAAAGGATGAGAGAACGATGGGAATCAAGGAGATAAAAGATGGCAATTGATGTTGCATTTAAATATTTGGAGATTGTAGCTATTGAGGTGTCAAAGAAAGGATAAGAGAACGATGGGAATCAAGGAGATAAAAGATGGCAATTGATTTTGCATTTAAATATTTGGGAATTGTAGCTATTGGGGTGTCAAAGAAAGGATAAGAGAAGGATGGGAATCAAGGAGATAAAAGATGGTAATTGATGTTGCATTTAAATATTTGGGGATTGTAGCTATTGGGATGTCAAAGAAATGGTAAGAGAAGGATGGGAATCAAGGAGATAAAAGATGGCAATTGATTTTGCATTTAAATATTTGGGGATTGTAGCTATTGGGATGTCAAAGAAAGGATAAGAGAAGGATGGGAATCAAGGAGATAAAAGATGGCAATTGATGTTGCAATTAAATATTTGGGGATTGTAGCTATTGGGATGTCAAAGAAAGGATAAGAGAAGGAGGGGAATCAAGGAGATAAAAGATGGCAATTGATGTTGCATTTAAATATTTGGGGATTGTAGCTATTGGGATGTCAAAGAAAGGATAACAGAAGGATGGGAATCAAGGAGATAAAAGATGGCAATTGATGTTGCATTTAAATATTTGTGGATTTGTAGCTATTGGGGTGTCAAAGAAAGGATGAGAGAAGGATGGGAATCAAGGAGATAAAAGATGGGTATTGATGTTGCATTTAAATATTTGGGGATTGTAGCTATTGGGATGTCAAAGAAAGGATAAGAGAAGGATGGGAATCAAGGAGATAAAAGATGGCAATTGATGTTGAGTTTAAAAATTGGGGGATTGTAGCTATTGGGATGTCAAAGAAAGGATAAGAGAAGAATGGGAATCAAGTAGAGAAAATGGCAATTGATGTTGCATTTAAATATTTGGGGATTGTAGCTATTGGGATGTCAAACAAAGGGATAAGAGAAGGATGGGAATCAAGTAGATAGAAGATGGCAATTGATGCTGCATTTAAAAATTTGGGGATTGTAGCTATTGGGATGTCAAAGAAAGGATAACAGAGGGATGGGAATTAAGTAGATAGAAGATGGCAATTGATGTTGCATTTAAATATTTGGGGATTGTAGCTATTGGGATGTCAAACAAAGGATAAAAGAAGGATGGGAATCAAGAGATAGAAAATGGCAATTCATGTTGCATTTAAATATTTGGGGATTGATAGCTATTGGGATGTCAAAGAAAGGATAACAGAAGGATGGGAATCAAGGAGATAAAAGATGGGAATTGATGTTGCATTTAAATATTTGGGGATTGTAGCTATTGGGATGTCAAAGAAAGGCTAAGAGAAGGATGGGAATCAAGTAGATAGAAGATGGCAATTGATGTTGCATTTAAATATTTGGGGATTGTAGCTATTGGGATGTCAAAAAAGGATAAGAGAAGGATGGGAAACAAGGAGATAAAAGATGGCAATTGATGTTGCATTTAAATATTTGGGGATTTTAGCTATTGGGATGTCAAAGAAAGGATAACAGAAAGATGGGAATCAAGGAGATAAAAGATGGGAATTGATGTTGCATTTAAATATTTGGTGATTGTAGCTATTGGGATGTCAAATAAAGGATAAGAGAAGAAGGGGAATCAAGGAGATAAAAGATGACAATTGATGTTGCATTTAAAAATTTGGGGATTGTAGCTATTGGGATGTCAAAGAAGGGATAAGAGAAGGACGGGAATCAAGTAGATAGAAGATGGCAATTGATGTTGCATTTAAATATTTGGGGATTGTAGCTATTGGGATGTCAAAGAAAGGATAAGAGAAGGATGGGAATCAAGTAGATAGAAGATGGCAATTGATGTTGCATTTAAAAATTTGGGGATTGTAGCTATTGGCATGTCAAAGAAAGGATAACAGAGGGATGGGAATCAATTAGATAGAAGATGGCAATTGATGTTGCATTTAAATATTTGGGGATTGTAGCTATTGGGATGTCAAACAAAGGATAAAAGAAGGATGGGACTCAAGAGATAGAAAATGGCAATTCATGTTGCATTTAAATATTTGGGGATTGTAGCTATTGGGATGTCAAAGAAAGGATAACAGAAGGATGGGAATCAAGGAGATAAACGATGGGAATTGATGTTGCATTTAAATATTTGGGGATTGTAGCTATTGGGATGTCAAAGAAAGTCTAAGAGAAGGATGGGAATCAAGTAGATAGAAGATGGCAATTGATGTTGCATTTAAATATTTGGGGATTGTAGCTATTGGGATGTCAAAGAAAGGATAACAGAAGGATGGGAATCAAGGAGATAAAAGATCGGAATTTATGTTGCATTTAAATATTTGGGGATTGTAGCTATTGGGATGTCAAAGAAAGGATAACAGAACGATGGGAATCAAGGAGATAAAAGATGGGAATTGATTTTGCATTTAAATATTTGGGTATTGTAGCTATTGGGATGTCAAAGAAAGGATAAGAGAAGGATGGGAATCAAGGAGATAAAAGATGGCAATTTATGTTGCATTTAAAAATTTGGGGATTGTAGCTATTGGGATGTCAAGGAAAGGATAAGGGAAGGATGGGAATCAAGGAGATAAAAGATGGCAATTGATGTTGCATTTAAATATTTGGGGATTGTAACTATTGGGATGTCAAAGAAAGGATAAGAGAAGGATGGGAATCAAGGATATAGAAAATGGCAATTGATGTTGCATTTAAATATTTGGTGATTGTAGCTATTGGGATGTCAAAGAAAGGATAAGAGAAGGATGGGAATCAAGGATATAGAAAATGGCAATTGATGTTGCATTTAAATATTTGGTGATTGTAGCTATTGGGGTGTCAAAGAAAGGATAAGAGAAGGATGGGAATCAAGGATAGAGAAAATGGCAATTGATGTTTCATTTAAATATTTGGGGATTGTAGCTATTGGGATGTCAAAGAAAGGATAAGAGAAGGAGGGGAATCAAGGAGATAGAAAATGGCAATTGATGTTGCATTTAAATATTTGTGGATTTGTAGCTATTGGGGTGTCAAAGAAAGGATGAGAGAAGGATGGGAATCAAGGAGATAAAAGATGGGTATTGATGTTGCATTTAAATATTTGGGGATTGTAGCTATTGGGATGTCAAAGAAAGGATAAGAGAAGGATGGGAATCAAGGAGATAAAAGATGGCAACTGATGTTGCGTTTAAAAATTGGGGGATTGTAGCTATTGGGATGTCAAAGAAAGGATAAGAGAAGAATGGGAATCAAGTAGAGAAAATGGCAATTGATGTTGCATTTAAATATTTGGGGATTGTAGCTATTGGGATGTCAAAGACAGGATAAGAGAAGGATGGGAATCAAGTAGATAGAAGATGGCAATTGATGTTGCATTTAAAAATTTGGGGATTGTAGCTATTGGGATGTCAAAGAAAGGATAACAGAGGGATGGGAATTAAGTAGATAGAAGATGGCAATTGATGTTGCATTTAAATATTTGGGGATTGTAGCTATTGGGATGTCAAACAAAGGATAAAAGAAGGATGGGAATCAAGAGATAGAAAATGGCAATTCATGTTGCATTTAAATATTTGGGGATTGATAGCTATTGGGATGTCAAAGAAAGGATAACAGAAGGATGGGAATCACGGAGATAAAAGATGGGAATTGATGTTGCATTTAAATATTTGGGGATTGTAGCTATTGGGATGTCAAAGAAAGGCTAAGAGAAGGATGGGAATCAAGTAGATAGAAGATGGCAATTGATGTTGCATTTAAATATTTGGGGATTGTAGCTATTGGGATGTCAAAAAAGGATAAGAGAAGGATGGGAAACAAGGAGATAAAAGATGGCAATTGATGTTGCATTTAAATATTTGGTGATTGTAGCTATTGGGATGTCAAAGAAAGGATAAGAGAAGGAGGGGAATCAAGGAGATAAAAGATGACAATTGATGTTGCATTTAAAAATTTGGGGATTGTAGCTATTGGGATGTCAAAGAATGGATAAGAGAAGGACGGGAATCAAGTAGATAGAAGATGGCAATTGATGTTGCATTTAAATATTTGGGGATTGTAGCTATTGGGATGTCAAAGAAAGGATAAGAGAAGGATGGGAATCAAGTAGATAGAAGATGGCAATTGATGTTGCATTTAAAAATTTGGGGATTGTAGCTATTGGCATGTCAAAGAAAGGATAACAGAGGGATGGGAATCAAGTAGATAGAAGATGGCAATTGATGTTGCATTTAAATATTTGGGGATTGTAGCTATTGGGATGTCAAACAAAGGATAAAAGAAGGATGGGACTCAAGAGATAGAAAATGGCAATTCATGTTGCATTTAAATATTTGGGGATTGTAGCTATTGGGATGTCAAAGAAAGGATAACAGAAGGATGGGAATCAAGAAGATAAAAGATGGGAATTGATGTTGCATTTAAATATTTGGGGATTGTAGCTATTGGGATGTCAAAGAAAGTCTAAGAGAAGGATGGGAATCAAGTAGATAGAAGATGGAAATTGATGTTGCATTTAAATATTTGGGGATTGTAGCTATTGGGATGTCAAAGAAAGGATAACAGAAGGATGGGAATCAAGGAGATAAAAGATCGGAATTTATGTTGCATTTAAATATTTGGGGATTGTAGCTATTGGGATGTCAAAGAAAGGATAACAGAACGATGGGAATCAAGGAGATAAAAGATTGGTATTGATTTTGCATTCAAATATTTGGGTATTGTAGCTATTGGGATGTCAAAGAAAGGATAAGAGAAGGATGGGAATCAAGGAGATAAAAGATGGCAATTTATGTTGCATTTAAAAATTTGGGGATTGTAGCTATTGGGATGTCAAGGAAAGGATAAGGGAAGGATGGGAATCAAGGAGATAAAAGATGGCAATTGATGTTGCATTTAAATATTTGGGGATTGTAACTATTGGGATGTCAAAGAAAGGATAAGAGAAGGATGGGAATCAAGGATATAGAAAATGGCAATTGATGTTGCATTTAAATATTTGGGGATTGTAGCTATTGGGATGTCAAAGAAAGGATAAGAGAAGGATGGGAATCAAGGATATAGAAAATGGCAATTGATGTTGCATTTAAATATTTGGTGATTGTAGCTATTGGGGTGTCAAAGAAAGGATAAGAGAAGGATGGGAATCAAGGATAGAGAAAATGGCAATTGATGTTGCATTTAAATATTTGGGATTGTAGCTATTATGATGTCAAAGAAAGGATAAGAGAAGGATGGGTAATCAAGTAGATAGAAGATGGCAATTGATGTTGCATTTAAATATTTGGGGATTGTAGCTATTGGGGTGTCAAAGAAAGGATAAGAGAAGTATGGGAATCAAGGAGATAGAAAATGGCAATTGATGTTGCATTTAAATATTTGGGGATTGTAGCTATTGGGTTGTCAAAGAAAGGATAACAGAAGGATGGGAATCAAGGAGATAAAAGATGGCAATTGATTTTGCATTTAAATATTTGGGGATTGTAGCTATTGGGATGTCAAAGACAGGATAAGAGAAGGATGGGAATCAAGGAGATAGAAAATGGCAATTGATGTTGCATTTAAATATTTGGGGATTGTAGCTATTGGGGTGTCAAAGAAAGGATAAGAGAAGGGTGGGAATCAAGGAGATAAAAGATGACAATTGATGTTGCATTTAAATATTTGGGGATTGTAGCTATTGCGATGTCAAAGAAAGGATAAGCAAACGATGGGAATCAAGGAGATAAAAGATGGTAATTGATGTTGCATTTAAATATTTGGGGATTGTGGCTATTGCGATGTCAAAGAAAGGATAACTGATCGATGGGAATCAAGTAGATAGAAGATGGTAATTGATGTTGGATTTAAATATTTGGGGATTGTAGCTATTGGGATATCGAAGAAAGGATAAGAGAAGGATGGGAATCAAGGAGATAAAAGATGGCAATTGATGTTGCATTTAAATATTTGAGGATTGTAGCTTTCGGGATGTCAAAGAAAGGATAAGAGAAGGATGGGAATGAAGGAGATAAAAGATGGAAATTGATTTTGCATTTAAATATTTGGGGATTGTTGCTATTGGGATGTCAAAGAAAGGATAAGAGAAAGATGGGAATCAAGGAGATAAAAGATCCAATTGATGTTGCATTTAAAGTTTTAGTGATTGTATCTATCATGGAAGCAACACATAAAACGGCGTTCCACAAACGGGAAATGCGAGAAAAGAAACTGTTAGATTAGAAGAGTTGGTTACATTTAATTATTAAGACAGTAAATGGATGGAACTTTGATGCCAATTATCATCGGACTATAGAAAAGCTTAACTTTATGTGATCACACATGCCTATAAAGAAAACGATTTGCAAAAACTAAGACTGGAAGTGATTAAATGTATTTCCAAAACAGGAATTCTTTCATAAAACACAGATAAACAATTCTTTAGCTATGGTAGATATATTACAAAATCATGATAACTGTCTAAAACTAAGTGTCCTTCGCAAATTAATTAATAAAAAAATGATCACATAAATGTATATTCTTACCATAAAATCAAAATCATATCAAGAATAACCATTTTATTCTATTTCAAATTACTCAACACTTGTAACGCTCGATATTTAGCTGAAGAGGAAAATACTTTGAAAGTACATTTAAGCTTAATTATTTCATATTCAACACGAAATAAAATCGTCGTAAAATGTTACAAAATATACACACATTATTAGTTCATTTTAATTAAACATATTAGAATGAATACTTGCTTCCTAAATAAGAGACAAAATTCGCATATTTGTTTGCTTTATTTGTCGTGTGCATACCCTATTAACTATCGTTCTATCTATCTATCAGTTTCTGTCTAGTTCAAGTCTATCTGAGTTTGTTCATCCATCCATCTATCTATCTTTTCTCAATTTGTCCATATCTATCTATCTATCTATCTATCTATCTATCTATCTATCTATTCTGACTGTGTTCATATCTATCTATCTATCTATCTATCTATCTATCTATCTATCCTATCTATTCTATCTATCTATCTATCTATCTATCTATCTATCTATCTATCTTAGTCTATCTATCTATCTATCTATCTATCTATCTATCTATCTATCTATCTATTCTGACTTTGTTCATATCTATCTATCTATCTATCTATCTATTCTGATTTTGTTCATATCTATCTATCTATCTATCTATTCTGACTTTGTTCATATCTATCTATCTATCTATCTATCTATCTATCTTTATCATATCTATCTATCTATCTATCTATCCTTAGTCTCTTCATATCTATCTATCTATCTATCTATCTATCTATCTATCTATCTATCAATTTGTCCATATCTATCTATCTATCTATCTCATCTATCTATCTATCTATCTATCTATCTATCTATCTATCTATCTATTCTGATCTTTGTTCATATCTATCTATCATATCTATCTATCTATCTATCTATCTATCTATCTATCTATTCTGACTTTGTTCATATCTATCTATCTATCTATCTATCTATAGTCTCTTCTATCTATCTATCTATCTATCTATCTATCTATCTATCTATCTATCTATCTATCTATCTATTCTCAATTTGTCCATATCTATCTATCTATCTATCTATCTATCTATCTATCCATCTATCTATCTATCTATCTTTCTATTCTGACTTTGTTCATATCTATCTATCTATCTATCTATCTATCTATCTATCTATCTATCTATTCTGACTTTGTTCATATCTATCTATCTATCTATCTATCTATCTATCTATCTATAGTCTCTTCATATCTATCTATCTATCTATCTATCTATCTATCTATCTATCTATCTATCTATCTGCTTTTTTCGCGGCCTCACTCATTATTTATTTACTCTGTCATATCTTCCCACACGCTAGCTACTTTTTTCTTTTACAATTTGTTTGTACCTTTTCTCTTCTTCATCCTCTTCCTATTATAGTCAGAGATTTTGTTTTCCGCTTTCCATTTTTTTTTTTTTTTCATGTTCCTATTCTTTTGGGTTGGGTAGTTTTTCTTCATTTTTATAATAAGAAACGGCGCTTCATAATCCGCATAAGAAAATAAAATATCGAACTGACCTAAATCACTATTTTTTTTACAAGCCGCGAAGTGACAATAAATATACCCATATGTCTGGTTGCTTATTCCATTTATTCACTTACCTATGCACATAACTCATTTACTACAAGAAAATACTTTTTTCCCCGAAAAGGTTTGTAAATGTATGTTCACCAATATCTAGTCAGTTTCAATTTTAGTCATGCGTCAATATTACAATATTCCGATTTATGTTGCTGTACTCGTTCCAATAACGATACAAGCAACTGCACATCGTAGCGTGATATTTGTTAGCGCAATTATAACTAAACGAATTAAGATGTTCCAACTGCGTGCTTTAAAGTAATACTTCTATTTCAGTCATTACATTTGACTCTATAGTCAGTTAGTTAAGTGCCATACGTGATACACGCTTGAGCGATCATGTCTCGAAAGAGACATGACTGACTAGGCAGAAGATTATCCCGCAGTAGTTTGCCATTGCTTTCTGCGGTAGACTGATTGCCGACCAAGGCTATAGAACCCAATCTGTCCTGTTATTTGACTCATACCTAAAGAGAGAAGATATGTATTATATTGTTAAGTAGTAATTATAGGGGGATCAGTTTATTACTTCACAACAATAGAAAACCGATCCCCCACTTTATGCCCAGTAAAAGTCTTAATCATGTTTCTAACTATTATATTCAGTCAGTCAGTCAGTCAGTTAAGTGCCATCCGTGATACACGCTTGGGCGATCATGTCTCGAAAGAGACATGACTGACTAGGCAGAAGATTATCCCGCAGTAGGTTGCCATTGCTTTCTGCGGTAGACTGATTGCCGACCAAGGCTATAGAACCCAATCTGTCCTGTTATTTGACTCATAGCTAGATGGAGAAGAGATGTATTACATTATTACGTAGTAATTAATGGGGGATCAGTTTATTATTTCATAACATTAAAAAACCGAACCCCCACTTTAAGACCAGTAGCCGCCTTAATCATGATTTTTATTCAGTCAGTTAAGTGCCATATGTGATACACGCTTGGGCGATCATGTCTCGAAAGAGACATGACTGACTGGGCAGAAGATTATCCCACAGTGGGTTGCCATTGCTTTCTGCGGTAGACTGGTTGCCGACCAAGGCTATAGCTATAGAACCCAGTCTGTCCTGTTATTTAACCCATAACTGGAAGGAATAGGCGGATTAATACCTTTCCCAAGGATATTTGCGCGTAAGTGAATGCAATGGATTCCACTGGAATTTGAACTCGGCTCCCCGGTTTCTCGTTCCGAGCCGATATCCACTGTACCACAACGCACATATTTTTAATTCTTGAAATGACGCAATACAGGTCTGAAGAGCCATTTCAACAAATAGATTAGGGTCAGAATGATAACAGTAGTCAACACAATTGTTAGTACCGAGAAACAAAACACTGTTTTTAGGTACTTCAATGGTGCTGGTTCTGTAAATTACATTAGATTTTCATGGTTAGCTACCCTTTTTGAAATTGCTCATTTTAGAATAATAATCAACTTAAAATCGTGGCTGATTGCAAAAATAAAGTTCGTAGAAAACTATCAATTTTCAGGCTCGCCGTGCAATTTATGACAGCCACCAGAAACAAACTATTTTCATATTAAAAAAAGTGTTTTTGAATCAAAAATTTTAAATAGAAGTACCGAATTTTTCAAAATTAACGCCATAATTCAAATTAACTAATAAACTTTTTCAGTAATAGGCTAATTCACTTTTTACATAGCCATCTATATACATTTCCGCTTACGGCCTATTACGTTGAATACACCGGTTCTCGCTCGATCACCGAAGTTAAGCAACGTTGAACCTGGTCAGTAATTAGATGAGTGACAGCTTGGGAATACGAGGTGCTGTAAGCGTTTAGTGACGGATGTGCGTTGTGGTGCAGTGGATATTGGCTCGGAAAGAGAAATCGGTGAGCCGAGTTCGAATTCTAGCTGAATACCCTGCATTCACTTAAGCACTGGTACCCTTGGGAAAGGTATTAATCCGTCCCTTCTCTCCGGTTATGGGTTAATTAACAAGGGTAGGACTTGGGGACCCTGCCCTTAAAAACAAATCCCAATGAATCTAGATACTCGAAAATAAAAAGTATTACTAGACACAAAAGCTTATATAAAAAACAACAACAATAAATTGTTGAAAGAAAAAGGTATTACCAGCAATAAATAAATAAAATTTAGTTGGCAATAAATGACCCGCCGAGGTTGATATGCCATAAAAACAAAACAACCAACATACATTTCCAGATAATCGAAGTAATGTGAGTGATGAGGTAGGAGAACAATTTCATCAGGTTATCAAAACAATAGATGTGCGCTACCAGGAACGGTGGGACAAACGAATGATGGCTGACCTCTGCTGGAATATGAAAAGGGAATTAAATAACATTAAACATAACAGACAATCAAGAAAGAGAATTTTTTTTTATTGATGCTTTTTTAAGTTGAATATATATACAGTCATATATTTTAATTCATAAGTAATTTCACTGGTCAACATGATTTTTACTGCCAAGAAACAAAATGTTTTTTTAGCTGTTTGATGTTTCTGATTCTGTAAATGATCTTAGATTTTCATGGTCCCGTTTTCGCTGCAGTGAAATTGCTCATTTTTGATAAAAAGATCAATTTATGATCTTGGTTGATCTTAAAACCTTTTTTAATAAAAGTCGTCTAAACCCATCAATTTTCAGGTAAGACGATTAATTTATGGCGGCCACCTGAGAAAAAAATTTTTTATAAGAGAAAAGTATTTTTGAATGTAAAATTTTAAAATAGAAGTACCGAATTTTCCCAATTTATCGCCAAAATTCAATTTAAGGAATACACCTTATCAATAAGACGCAAGTATAAGTATTACGGTTCCTTTTTTACACATACAGCTAGGAAAATTTCCGGATAATTGCGGCGATGAGAGTGATGAGCAAGAGGAATGATTCCATCAAAATATCAAAAAAATGGAAAGCGCTTCTAGGGACGTTGGGACAAAGGAATGTTTGCTGACTACTGCTGGATTATCAAAGGTATATTTTAGTATATGGTTTGATTTATTTTAAATAATGTTTATCTCGCCTAGTGTCCTGCACATGCACTTAAAATATATATCATACAATTTCGTAGTGCAGTGGTTATCGGCTTGAAACATTTCGATGATGTTTCGATGATGAGCGCTACCAGGGACGGTAAGACAAACGAATGATGGCAGACTACTGCTGGAATATGAAAAGGGAATTAAATAACATTAAACATAACAGACAATCAAGAAAGATAATTTTTTTTATTGATGCTTTTTTAAGCTGAATATATGTACAGTCATATATTTTAATTCATAAGTAATTTCACTGGTCAACATGATTTTTACTGCCAAGAAACAAAATGTTTTTTTAGCTGTTTGATGTTGCTGATTCTGTAAATGACCTTAGATTTTCATGGTCCCGTTTTCGCTGCAGTGAAATTGCTCATTTTTAATAAAAAAAAAATCAATTTATGATCTTGGCTGATCTTGGCTGATCGTAAAATCTGTTTTTAATAAAATGATGCCTGTGCATCAATATTTATATTATTGATATCTATCTATCTATCTATCTATATATATATATATATATATATATATATATATTTATATATATATAAGATAGATGATTAACTTATTTTCAGAAATTTATTTTACTTCCTAGCTTTGAAGTAATAAAAATATGATATATATTATTCTGCTTTCACAATTGAATACAAGGATGACGGTGGCTGTAAAGTGGGGGATCAGTTTATATATTGATTGTAATGTAGAATTGATCCCTTTGCTTTACATCCACATTATAATAGTATAGAATTTCTTTTTATAATCATATCGCCCCAAGCAAGGCATTTTACTGCCACTGTTTTGCAGGAGTTTACATAGAAGAAAAGTTATGAGAAAGAGTGACAGTTATAGGGGTGTCAGGAAGTGGCAAAGAGAAAGATGATGATGGCCATAAAGTGAGTGATCAGTTTATATATTGATTGTAATGTAGAATTGATCCCTTTGCTTTACATCCACATTATAATAGTATAGAATTTCTTTTTATAATCATATCGCCCCAAGCAAGGCATTTTTTTCCATAGAAGAAAAGTTATGAGAAAGAGTGGCAGGTTATAGGGGGTGTCAGGAAGTGGCTAAGATATATATATATATATATATATATATATATATATATATATATATATAACCTAAAGAGCCAACAAACCTACCTAGGTTTTATCTAACCGGATCTTCAGGGAAGAGCCAGCCTTCCCTGAAGATCCGTTTTTTTTTTGTTTTTTGTTTTTTTTGTTATAGATTACTCGTCTCGGGTTTTTTTCTTTGGGCTACGTACTTTGACTGATGTTCACGTGCTTAGCTCTTTCTTTTTTTACATCCATTTTTTCTTTCCGCGTATATACCCAGAGGATTTTTCGAAATGAGTGTAGTGATAAGTTTACAATATATATATATATGAGAAAATGTCAAGCCCGTAAAAACGGAGAGAAATATCTAAATATTAAATAATTAAATAATATTAAATAATAATAATAATTAAATATTTCATTAAATTTAAATAATAATATTTCATTAAATAATAATTAAATAATATTAAATAATGCAAAGTATTAAATAGATAAAAATAGGGAGCTCAATTGATATTATCCAATGCAATATGAAATGTCAAAAGGAAAACTCACCACATATTTAAACAGTTATAAATCCAGAATTTATTTCGGCATGAGGAAGAATAGAAACTGATTCTTTCAGACTTTGAAAAAATTAAAAAAGAAAACACAGTCTGAACGAAGCAGTTTCTATTCTTGTCTACTGCCGAAATAAATTCCGGCCGTATAACTGTTTAAATATGTGTTGAGTTTTTCTCTCAATATTAGATCTATCTATCTATCTATCTATCTATCTATCTATCTATCTAAGAAAAACGAAGACAGACACGTTATTTCATGGTGAATCGTAAGTATAGGCTGATGTATTTTTTCTTAAATTTTCTCTTTTGACCGTTATTTTTATTCTTTTTTTCAGGTCTTTGTGAATCTCATTCGGGTAAAATCTTTTGTAAAATAAAAACGGAACTGACTATGGTTCGCCTGAAATAGGCCCATACTTCCGATTCACCATGAAATAACGTGTCTGTCATGTTTTTCTTATATTTGCTCTATATATATTCATATGCATATATGCTTAGAGCTCTCTTAGAGAGTTATCCTACCACTGTATGTACAGGATACACCTTTGGATTCTTCTATACCCACACTTCATGCTAATCTATCTATCTATCTATCTATCTATCTATCTATCTATCTATCTATCTATCAATATATATATATATATATATATATATATATATATATGTGTGTGTGTGTGTGTGTGTGTGTGTGTGTGTGTGTGTGTGTGTGTGCGTGTTGTTTAATCATGAACCGTTCTAAACATCGCATTTTGTCTTTAATTTCAGGTGAAAATAAAGACAAAAATTGCCAACATTTAGATATTTTTTATTATGCTGGTTCTAAGCTTCCGGTTCACATGTGTCGATATATATATATATATATATATATATATATGTAAGAAAGTACTATAAGCAAACTTGAATTCTGAGTGTTTCTCCGAAGTGTAAACAATTTCGTTTTTTATAGCGTTAAACATGTTGGATCTCGTGCCTAAGAAAGTGTATTTTCGGAGAATTTTACTACACCACTTTATTCAAATGAAATCTGCAGCAGAAGCACAAAGAATTCTCGTTGAGACTTAAGGCGACCATGACCTGTCGGAAACAACATGCAGAGATTGGTTTAGACGCTTCAAAAATAATGATTTTGATGTTGAAGATAAAGAACGCTCTGGCGCACCGAAAAACTTTAAAAGCGAAGAAATGGCGGTTTTACTTCATGAAGAATGATGTCTGACGCAATCTGAATTTGCAAAATCATAAAGAGTTGATCAGACAACTGTATCGAAACGTTTGAAAGCCTTAAGAATGATTCAAAAGCAAGGACAATGAATGCCGTACGATTTTGATCCGAGAGACGTTGAACGGCATCTTCTAACGGGTGAACAGCTGCTTCAACAGCAGAAGAGGAAAGTTTTATTTCGTCGTATCGTGACTGGCGATGATAAATAGATACACTATGATAACCTGAAGCGTAGAAGGTAGTACGGTAAAACCGTATATATAATTAAACAGAGAGGATAATCCAAATATTTCTATTTAAATAAATTATTAAAGCGATAGATCCATACAGAGAGAGCAATGAGCACTATCCCTTATATATATATATATATATATATATATATATATATATATATATATAAACGAGATTATATTTATACTCGTCTCGAATGCCTTCCTCGAAAATTATCGAACGAAGGGAAAAATGGTTGTAAAAATAAGAGCTTAGGGCATGAAAGAAAGTCAAACGTGTTCGGACCGAAATCAGCACGAAGCCCAAATAAAAAAACCCGACACGAGTAATCATCTGATAGAAAGCACTCAATATAAAGGTGGAGCAAACTAAATAAATAGCAAAAAAATCTCTCCCTGACGATGCGTTTAGGTGAAACCTGGGTAGCTTTGTCTGGCTCATTAGGTGCTACATATATATATATATATATATATATATATATATATATATATATATACAGTACAGTGCAAAAGTATTAGGACAAGAACTATTTTATCTTTTACAGTGACAGAAAATAATCAATTTAATTAAAGTAATTTTATTTGATTGACTCAACAAGAAAAAATACTTTTTACAAACTAAATTTAATGTATAACAGCTTTTTGCTTTGATCACAGCCTACGTTCTGCCAGGTAGTGACATCACAACGTAACTAATCGTATCTCCTGCCAAGCAGCTTGTATTTCTTCCCAAAGTGTGTCTTGCGAAGTAGCATTAGAGCATTAGATTTATCAATTCGAGAGTGGGGAATAAAAAGTCAGTCATATCCAAGGATAATAGAATAATGAGTAGTTTCAAAATAACTTGTTTAATAGAAATGAGGAAAAATTTATATAACTTCTTTTTAATACATTTCTTTTCTAGTTTTAAATAATCAATATTTATTAGAAATTTACTTGACTTTTCACCCAATATTTGAATTTCAGTGAGGTTTTAGGAAAATCACCCCTGTCCTAATACTTTTGCACAGCAGTACCGGTAGTGTACAAAAGTGTTAGGACAGGTGTGATTTTAAAATTTATTTTGATGCCTCATGAAAGATAAAATAGTTCTTGTCCTAATACTTTTGCACAGGACTGTATATATATATATATATATATATATATATATATATGTGTGTGTGTGTGTGTGTGTGTGTGTGTGTGTGTGTGTGTGTGTGTAACTTTTCCGGTTTGTGATTGTTGGAACTAATAAGATAAGATTAATTTATTGACCTCCTTACCTTAGATCGTATGTAAATATATGGACATTAATGTTATCAGTAAGAAATGTCACACAGAAAGAAAGAAAGAAAGAAAGAAAGAAAGAAAGAACGAAAGAAAGAAAAATGAAAGTAGTTAAAGTAATCTCTATAAATAAATATTGGATAAAAGAAATAAAGAAAGAAAAGAAAGAAAAGAAAGAAAAGAAATAAAGAAAGAAATTCACATGGAATAATGATTTGGTTTGTTGCATGTTTCAACGCAATCTTTTGACCAGACTTATATATATATATATATATATATATATGCGAAAAGAGTTAGATAAGTGTAATGGTGATTACGAAGCTGACTGGAGTGATCACGTGATGACCACGTTATGTCTCTATTCATTTTTTTACAGGGTTAGACTCAACACGGAGACAACTCCACCCACGTCTTTTGAACAGGTTAAGAGACTCATCCCTTGTTCCCTGTTTAGGATGTTTCCGGCTTTCTCTTTTCCAATCTTTCACTATTACGTAGCTTCCTGCACATCAGTGGCGTTACCGCCTTGCTCGGGGTGATATGATTTAAAAAAAAATATCAAGTGCCTTGATGAGGTAGTGCTACCCTGGTTGAAGAAGGTGACTGCTGGAAGACCCTATGTCGTGGCAGTCAGACAATTTCTGCGACCGCATAACTCCTAACTTCTGGCCACCTAACTCCTCAGACTGCAACCCTCTTGGTTATTATGTATGGGGTGCAGATGAGCGAGAGACCCACAAAACTCCTTGTAACACCAAAGATGAATTGAAGACAATGATTATGACAGCATTCACCAACTTAAAAAGGAGATTGTCCAGAAGAGATGCAGGAGATTCCAAAGTCGTCTAAAGGCCGTGGTTGAAGCCAATGACGATTTTATTCATAAATTTACTCTTTAGTATTTCAAGATATTTTAATCTAATTTTGATAAATATATTTGTTAAGATGAGATGGGAGCATTATTTTCATTTTTGCAAAATTTCGAAAATTTATCCATCGCACCCTGTATATATGTGTACTTATACATAAATACATACATGAACACAAATACCATAAGCACAAATTTACATATTATTGTGTACGTGATTGTAAAGAATGAGTTTTCCTGTGTATATGCTTTTTTTTTTCGATATGGAAAAAAATATGAAAATAAAAAAAAACAGTTTAAGCCATAAACTGCTTATTAAGTCAGCAAACAATATCTTTCCCCCCACTCTCAAAAAAAAATAATTGATATAATCTTCCACATAAGATATAATACATATTTTTTTTTATTTAGATAAGATTTTTCCCCCAGATGGGTTAAGGTTAGATGAAATGGTTTAAAGAAATTGAATAAAACGGAAAATAATCTGACATTTTTTCTTCTCTGCTTTCTAAATAAATTCATTGCCATACGAGGTTTCCGTGTCAGCTTATAGTCTTTCGACTTCGGATTCTCCTAGATTCCATTAAAATGGTAGAAGTTAAGCGATTACTTCCCTGAAGGTCGATAGACAGATCGAATGCACTTAGTTCGAACACCAGGTTACAGATTTTACGAAATACCTTGTGTTAAAATTGTACGTAGAATTAAAAGCAAAATAAAACTCCAGGAGGTACATACAATTTAGGACAATTACTCAAAGGTCAGATTAAAAATCGAATTTCTCTGTTCTTCCTTGCTCTCTTTATCTCTCTTTTATTCTCTATTTCTTTTTCTTTTTTTTCCTTCTTTTTCTCTTTTTCTTTCCTTCTTTTCTTTCTTTCTATTTTTCTCTTTCTCTCTCTCGCTATTTATTTCGCTTTCTTCCATTCGCTTTCTCTATTTATTATTCCAATTTTTCTTTCTCTTTATTTCTATCTGTTTTATCTCTCTCTCTCTCTCTCTCTCTCTCTCTCTCTCTCTCTCTCTCTCTCTTTTTCATCATCTTTGTCTAATTCTATTTTCCCTCTCTGTCTTTCTTGATCCTTTTCTTCTAGGCTTTCTTTATCTTTTTTCTCTCTTTCTTTCTCTTTTTCTCTCCTTATCTTTCTTTATGTTCCTTTTTTTAATATTTCTATATCTTTATTCTATTTTTAGGTGATTTTATCTCGCTTAATTACTTTACGTTGCTTGCTTTTCAATCTCTTTCTTTATTTCTTTTCCAATTTCCTTCTCTCTCTCTCTCTCTCTCTCACTCACTCTCTCTCTCTCTCTCTCTCTCTCTCTCATTCGCTCCGTATGAAAGTAGAAGAGCAAACTCAGGAGGTGAACGTATCCGAACAACGCATTACTATACAAAAATCACATACGATAGATAGATAGATAGATAGATAGATAGATAGATAGATATGATAATGAACAGACTGAGAATAGATAGATAGATAGATAGATAGATAGATAGATAGATAGATAGATAGATAGATAGGAATAAGAACAGACTGAGAATAGATAGATAGATAGATAGATAGATAGATAATGAACAGACTGAGAATAGATAGATAGATAGATAGATAGATAGATAGATAGATAGGTAATGAACAGACTGAGAATAGATAGATAGATAGATAGATAGATAGATAGATAGATAGATAATGAACAGACTGAGAATAGATAGATAGATAGATAGATAGATAGATAATGAACAGACTGAGAATATACATATACATATATTCTCATATTCTTACATATATATATATATATATATATATATATATATATATATTTTCATTATCTCTCTCTCTCTCTCTCTCTCTATATATATATATATGTATATATAGATAGATAGATAGATAGATAGATAGATAGATAGATATGAACAGAATCAGATAGGTAGATAAAATATTTATCTACCTTACCATTCTGACTATATTTCTATTTCGATATCTTTCTTTCTTTTTCACTCCTAATCATTTTCGTTTCTGTCTCTCTTCAACCCCATTTACTATTCTTTATTTGTCTCCGTCTCTCTCGGGCGAGGGAGCTACATAGATAGATAGATAGATAGATAGATAGATAGAGAGAGAGAGAGAGAGAGAGAGAGAGAGATAAGAAAACATTTTAATAGATTATAAAAAAGGAACTGTCTGTATTCCAAAATATGAGTATTGAAATAGTTTCGTTTCTAGTTTTTTTTTTGTCACACACACGTATATATATATATATATATATATATATATAGTCATCCATAGACAGATCTATTTCGCTTCTCATCAGTACGGTTAGACATCCGATTGTCTTTACCCAGGATTGAAACCCGACCGAATTGGCGTCAGTCGGCGATTCTCCCTCTGAGCTATGGACGCTCGATAGAAGATGGACTTTTAGCGTGTGATATACTATGTAAACATACCCCAGTAGTTAGAGTGTTCTAATTATATATATATATATATATATATATATATATATATATTGTTTTTACTGAACAGTAATAGATCAGATTCAAAAATAAATCGCCCGACGAAACTGAAAAGCCTGAAACCATGATGGTATAACTGGCTAATATTCCTTCGGTTAACTGCCATACGTGACACACACTTAGGGTGTATGTCACGTTTCTGCAGTAGACTGGTCGCCAGTCAAGGCTATAGAACTCAATCTGTCCTATTATTTAACCCATAACTAGGGGCAAGAGATTGATTTAATACCTTTCCCCAGGGTATTTGTGCGCATGTGAATGCGGGGAATTCAACTGGAATTCGAACTCTGCTCCGCGATTTGTCGTTATTGCTTTATTTAGCTTATTAGCGGAATTTCAAGATTAGCTTTTTTTTTCAAAATAGATGTTTACTTATTGTGGTCACGAAACCTACTTTTCTATTCACACTTTTTAAAAAGGAAGTGTCAGTTAAATAAAAAATTAAAGTAATGTCTTATCTCTTATCTACGAAATGAAAGCAAAATAATGAGAACGGAAATGTTAATGTATGTGTGTTCAAAGCGCTTTTAAAATAATTTTAAAAACCGCACTCATAAACACATCTGAAGATATATATGACTATTTAAGCTCTCACACCCTGATTGAGTACTCTGGAAGAATGGTAGACTTTGAAAAAACAGTAGCTACTCTAGCATTTACGCATCGCTCATTCAGTAACGAATTAGAGCACTCTGGCTATTGGCGTATGATACATGATAAGATGAAATATGCCTCCTTCTACCGAGCGCCCATAGCTCAAAGGTAGAATCGCTGACTGACGCCAATTTGGTCGGTTTCAATTCCTGGGTTAAAAGCAATCGGAGTTTAACCGTACTGATGAGCTGTGATACAGCGAAACAGATGTCTGCGGATGACTATATATATATATATATATATATATATATATATATATATATATATATATATGGCTGGTCAATCGTATCCAAAGATGTCTGTCAACTAATCCCCGTTGCAGACACCTAACGCATATTTGTGCTTGTTCAACGGCTACAAAGATCACCCGTGGTTTATACTTCAATCATGCTGAGCCGTCCATAGTTCTTTTTCTGGGAAAAAAATGCGTTATCTAGCCTGAACAACAGTCTGAACAAAGCCAGGAAGCTCAAATTCTTGGTCACAGTGACTTTTTATTCGTGCTAGCTCAACCATCGATGGCTTCCAAACGGTTCCGTTTTCGCAGTTTCTCTCATAAGGCTCTCGTTAACACGAGGTTTGGTTTTCAGGTGCTTTCCAAAGGTGCCTCCTCCAGACCGATAGCAACCAGAAGTCACTTTCCTAACCAATCGACCATGGTCAGATAGCGAACCTTCACGGTCACGTACCAGTATATATTCATAAACATATATTAACAAATATATATTTCTGCATAAACATACATGTGCACACTCCCCCCCCCCCACACACATATATATATATATATATATATATATATACACTAGCAGTATAGCCCGGCGTTGCTCGGGTGTAATGAAAGCTTTAAAACTAATCCATGATCCTGGAGCTCAGACTCTTTGGACGTTTGCACGGAAGACTAAAAAGCAATAGTTGTTTCCAGTTAAAGCGAAGCCGTAGACTGAAAGAAAAATAAATGGACGTAAGTTAAATTTTGATTTCCTGGTATCGATATCAAATTTTCTGCACTATTTTAAGAACTACAACCTTGAAACTTCTGAATATCGTTTCTTATGTCTTTGCCTATGAGTGTACCAAATTTGATTAAAATCGGACCACTCCTTCTATAACCCGATTTTTTTTCGATTATCGATTTTCGATATTAATTGGGGGTACCTCGACACAAAACTAGCTATGAACACTCGCAGACGCATATAGTACAACTGTGTAAATTTTAAAGAAAATTGGTCTAGCCGTTTCGGAGTCTATAGGTAACGGATACACACACACACACAGACACGTACACTCACAAAGTTCCATTCATAAATAAGTTTATATATATATATATGTATATATATATATCAAATATATAGAAAATTTCAACCTCAATTTCTTCAATACGCAAAAATTACTAAAAAATATTCGACACAAAATGAGCGTGAACCGGGAAGTATAATAGAGTGGGGTAAACGTAAAATTCTATTTAACAGGTAATTTAAATTTATTCTTATGGCGGCATTTAAAGATGGATACATATCACTGGTTTAATATTTGGCTAGTTTTTCTGAATTTGATTATTCTATGTTTTTCATCTATGCATAAATTACATTTATTTCTTAAGCTAATGGTGGTTGAGTTTAATCTATAATCTTCTATATACACTGTGCGAGAGATTTCTGTATTTTATATAAGAGCGGACAGAAATACTTCCACATTTTAAAGGTAAATAAAAAGACCAAGAATATCAGCTCTTAAAAATATTACTTCACTGTTGTTTAAACAAACGATTTCCCTTTTCATTTGTTTTTGAAGTATGACATCCTCCAAAAGGTGGCCTCTATACTTTTGTTTGCGATTTTTAATGTTTTCCATCACAAGGTAGTTTTAGCGACTCAAAGTCTACCTCTTAAGCGCTGAACATGTGGCCCTGAAATTTTCAACCAATAACAGTATCGATTTTCTATCTAGAACAGACTCATTCCGACGTAATAGGAAATGAATACAAAAGGTTTGTGTTGAAATTACATATTCACCTCTCTTTGCTAAAACGTTTCGACAGCAAACGTATGGTAGGCACGATTCTAAGCCATAATGATAACTGATGGAATCTGAAAAACATATGGTAAGGCTAAATGAAAACACCATTTACAGTTAGCTAAGTTTGCTATCACCACACAGGTGACAGTTTAAAATGCGGGAGTTGCTGATATCACACCATATATATATATATATATATATATATATATATATATTAGAACAAATTCATGCAGATACGTTATTTCATGGTAAATCGGAAGTGTATGTGTATTTCAAGAGGACCATCATCAGCTTCCGTCTTTGTTGTACAGAAGATTTTACACGAAGATTTTACAGTTTCGTGTAAAGTCTTCTGTACAATAAAGACGGAAGCTGATGATGGTTCGCCTGAAATATGCCACCCCTCCCGATTTACCATGAAATAACGTGTCTGCCTTTATTCGTTCTTATATTTGCTCTATATGTATTTATATACATATATATTCAGAGATCTGTTAGAGAGTTATCTTACCACTGTATGTACAGGATACTCCTTTGGATTCTTCTATATCTACACTGCATGCTGATATATATATATATATATATATATATATTGGGTATTTATTTAGCCGAAATAAATACTAAACGGAAGGCCGTTTACTGAAATATATGCATTATTTCTTATAAACGTGATAGATAGATAGATAGATAGATAGATAGATAGATAGATAGATAGATAGATAGATAGATAACGGCTGGCCACCCGTATTCGAGGAAATCTGTCTAGCGTGGCGGCTAGCTAATCCCCATTGTAAACGCCTGCTCAGACACACTTGTGTTTGTTCAACACCCACACAGTCCACCTTTGGATTATACTGCAACTATGCTGAGCAGACCTTAGTTACAGTTTCTGAGAGAAAACGCGTTCTTTTTCTTCAATGTGCCTTGTCCTTTCAGGATGGAGTTCGATGATGGACTTCCACATCTCTCTATTCCTGGTGGCTCTGAGCACACGTCTCATGTAACGTCTCGCAGCACCCGTTCTGTCATCCACCTGCTCAGGCCCTTCAAATATGTTATCCGCTGCTGTCCAGGGTCTCTTTTCCCCTCTATCTGGCCTGTTAGTAACAGGTTCTCCAAGCCCTCTTTCCTCATGGCATGTTCCAGTAACTTCAGTTGTCTCTTACTGATGCTCAATATTCATTTCTTTTTCGTTTACATTCTTTCCAACACCTTGTCATTGCTCACATGTTCGGTCAACGATATCCACAGCATCCTTCTGAAGAACCACATTTCAGCTGCTTCAAGTTTTCCCCTTATTTTTGTTGATATTGTCCAATATTCACTGCCATATTGAAGAACTGATATCACATAGCAATCCAGTATTCTCTTTGTTTTTAGTGAAAGTAATTTAAGCAACCAGTCATAGATAGATAGATAGATAGATAGATAGATAGATTTAAGCAACCAGTCATAGATAGATAGATAGATAGATAGATAGATAGATAGATAGATAGATAGATAGATAGATAGATAGATAGATAGATCCACATTCTGTGCTGCCCATAGGGATAAATCTGGAGATGTTATAGTTTGAAGTCGTGTAACAGCCATCTTATCATTATCAGAATAAAGTCGATTCTCACCAGCTATGTTCATTTTTTTTCTCATTTGATGTCTTTATAAAAAACATACCCCATTTTGTAAAGAAAAAAAAAAGGTTTATGAAATAATATTTGCAGCGCATTCGTATTTATACATAGACATCAGCATAGCATGGTAACTGAGAGTTTCACGAGTTTAACGATCATCAGATGTGGTACTCCTCTTTAGGTCACTGGGGGTGTATAAGTAGCAGTCGGAGGAGGAAACCAGTTTATTTACTTGTTTAGGGTTAATATTTACAGATTAAGTATAATTCCGACCTTGAGTTGGTTTTGTATGTCTATTTTTTTATTTTCTTTATTGATTTTCATTTTGTTTTCATTTTTTATATTATAGATTTATTTTTGAATGGTTTTTCTCGGTTCTAAGGATTGGGATTTGCTTTTAATAAAAGTTTATGAATATCAGATCTTCTGGTATTTCTTCTTTAATATTTTGAGTCATTACCGTGATTTGTATGCCCACTATGGTGATATATATCGGCGGTTTCTTTATAAAGAAAGATTAGGCCTTTATTTGTTGGAGTTTTTGGGTACCCTTGTATACTAATAAGCCAGCCATGATCTGACTCATTTAATAGTTCACCAATAGAAGGGTTAACCAATCAGAACGCTCAAAATATTCAGTGCAACAAAATAAAGGCGACCATATTTTCCCGAGTATTGGCGATATAGTCATATTCAGTAGAGTGTCTGACTCGCGAGTGTTAATCTTTGACGATGTTTCGAACGGCTCATGATCAAACATAACAGACATTCATTTTTTGTTATATTTAAAAGTATATGTTTAGAAAATATAAACTTATTTATAAATGGAACTTTGTCTGTGTGTGTGTATGTGTCTGTGTCCGTTATCTATAGACTCGGAAACGGCTGAACCGATTTTCTTGAAAAAATTTACACAGTTGTACTATAAGCGTCTGCGAATGTTCTTAGCTAGGTTTTGTGTCGAGCTATCCCCGATAAATATCGAAAATCGATAATCGAAAAAATCGGGTTGTAGAAGGAGTGGTCCGATTTTAATCAAATTTGATGCACTCATAGACAAAGAGATAAGAACTGATATTCAGAAGTTTCAAGGTTGCAATTCTTACAAAAGTGCAGAAAATCGATAATATATATATATAAGGCAATATGTTTGTGTGTGTGTCTGTTTATCAGCCTGTATGTTTGTATTTTTTCAGCCTTTTTATTTTAGTTTTTGCTTCGAGTTTGGCTCTAAGTAGGTATAATTGTAGTTCTTAGTCTCAGCCATGATACCATTTACCCAGAGGACTTATTTATCCTTCAGAATTCAGTTTACGACAAAAAACACTTATTTGATATCGATACCAGGAAATCAAAATTTGACTTACATCCATTCCTTTATCTTTCAGTCTACGGTTTCGCTTTAACTGGAAACAACTATTGCTTTTTAGTCTTTCGTGCTAACGCCCGAAGAGTCTGAGCTTCAGGACCATGGATTAGTTTTAAAGCTTTCATTACACCCGAGCAACGCCGGGCTATACTGCTAGTATATATATATATATATATATATATGAGAGACAGAAAAAGAGAGAAGGCGCTTATCCACACCACTAGGTGTTCTGTTTTACTGGTGAACTGAAAATATCAAAAGCACTGTAACAAATATAAAAGAAAGACGTGCGCAGGAAGAGATTATAACCAATTTGATAATTTCGTGAATTGATTGGTTAACATCGCGTTCATAAGAAGTCAGACTCAGATTGAATTTCTTTGAGTGCCGTCGGAACCCGAGTTCAATTGTCACGATAACAGCAAACATTGTGAAAAAAAAACAAAAAACACCCGTGCTAAGAAGCATGTGCTTTGCACATTCAAGTGGTCTGCTGAACTGTAAAACGCAATCCCCCAAAAATAACTTACAATCATCACGAAATAAGTTCCAGATGCTGTAAAGAAAGGATGAAATAATGTAGAATTATAAGAAGGATGTCGTCTTTTAAAGGTAAAAACCCTAGCAGAACGAATGAAGGAAAATTTGTAAGAAATAAACGTACAGGGAATAAGGAAAAAAACAATACAAAAAACGGAAATAAAAAAAGGAAATGGGTAAAGTGACAACCAATAAGAAAGAAAGAATTTTGAAATAAGACAATAAAAGAAGAAAGGAAGATGATGTTAAATAAAGAAAAACGTACGAATAAAATTTCATAAAAAGAAGAATGAAAAATAGGAAAAGGAAATAACAAAAAAAAGACATGTAATAAAACGACAGAAAGAAAGACGTGCATTTAGTAGAAAACAACAGATGGAAAGAAATAACAAAAGAAAAAGAAAAAAGGAAGGAAAAAGAATGAAGAAAAAGGGTAAGAAAGAGAGAAACCATAAACGAATGAAAGAAAAACATTAAAAAAAGCAGAAACCACATAAAGCAAGAATGAAAGAAACAAAGAAAACACAGAAGAAAGAAAAAATGTAAGTTGATAAATAAGGCTGACAATATGAACAAACGAAGAAAGTATAAAAAGAAAGAAAGAAAAATTTTTAAAAAATAAAGGCAATAAATAATCACGTTAATAAAAAATATCAGAAAAATGAAAAAAATTAAAGAAAGTTAAAAAACAGTAAGAAAAGACATGAACGAAAGACAATACGACAACAACAAAAAATGAAAAAAATCATAACTTATAAAAACCTTTTACAGAATGAAAGCTGACAAAAACAAATTCAAGAAAGTAGTATATTAATGCATAAATGATTTTAAATATTATAACACGAACAAAACATAACATTGCAAGAAGGGCAAAATGTCAAGGCAATAAGATAAACACAAAACAAATTTTGTTAAAAAAAATATGAAAACTTGAAGTGCGAACGAAAAAACAACACAAAAAATAAGCAGTAAAGAAAAAACTGTCCAAAATATAAAAGAATTACTAACGCATAAAAAACCGTTGACAAAATTAAGATTAATTCGAAACTTGATAACGGAAATGATTTCTTGGAAGTTGAAGCTGGTGTTCTAAGGAAACGGGCAAAACAATTTCATTCTTACATTTTCCAATATTTGCAGGAAAGAAACACTCTGTTACATTAGACTGATGCGCGTCAAGTCTGTAATCACTGTGATACGCGCACGCCATCTACCGATAGATCTTTCTGGGCTGGGGCAGTATTGTTGGGAATACAGGTTTGCTTCTAGGATGTAGAAAAATACACATAAAGATGGACAAGGATCGAAAGAAATGGAAGAGGAAGTTTCAGTGACAAAACAAGTTAGAAACATTTACGAGTGAATATGTTTAAAAAGAAAATGAGAAAAACAACGGTACAGAGTCACGCGTGCGTGTACGCATGCGTAACGCAATCAGCACGGTTTTAAGCGTCTTGTAGGCAGGATTATGCCTGGGAATTGCTAAGAGGCAAGAATATTTTACGGTAACATGCAATCTTTTCCTGGTGGTGAATTTAATTCTGAGTTTGATGGCTAAAGCTTTGAGAAACTGTAAATGAAGACAGGAAAGGTATTTTTCTAATACTAGACCGAAAAAAGTAATTATTTTTCATCCAATCTTTCTGAATTAAGAGAAATTTTGTCGTTTTATGTTTAACATCAAAGGAATTGGGGGATCAATGTAAATACCTTACTGTTATGCATAAAAATAGCATTGGAATAAATGCTGGTAAGAAAAAAAACAAAAAAAAAAACACACAAATATTCCTCATATAATCTAAAAATAGTAATAGTAACATTTAATGGTAATACTAAGATCATCCGTCGCCTTATAAAGAAACCTTGAGCTCTTAGCTAGTGATACTGTCGGATGAATTTTTTAATATAATTCTATTAAAACAATATTTTAAGAAAGGTTTATCAACATAAGTACCTGTTACTGGTACTCAAAAAGGCTTTGTCATCGCTATTTTTGTCATCTGTTACTAATTGTTTTTTTTTTGTTTTTTTTTTTTTAATCATCTCACCCCAAGCAAGGCATTCCACTGCCACTATTGCGCATGGGGCTACATAGGGGAAGGTAAAGACAAGGAGTGGATAGACATAGGGAATGTCAGGAGAAAGGTGACAGATGAGTAAGGATAGCGAGGATGAGGGTCGGGCAGATGGGAAGAGTGCTTGATAGAATGGGAGCAGGTTAGTGTGTTAGGAGGTGTCTATTGACCTTAGATTTAAACTCCTGGAGATTGTAGCCGTCGGGGAAGCAATCGTTTGGAAGAGAATTCCACAGTCGGGAAGTGCGAGGAAAGAAACTGTTGGAGTAGAAGTTACGGCTGCATTTTATCGGTTTCACTGTAAAAGGGTGGGATCTAGTTGCTAATCTAGTATCTCGTGCAAATTCGTATTTAGGGGGCACCAGTGATCTAAGTTCATCGGAGCAGAAGCCGTGAAAGTATTTATAGAAGAGACACAGGGAAGCCACGTCTCGCCGGTGGGAGAGAGACTGCAGGCGGTCTGCCAAGTCGGTATCTATCACATTACAGACCCTCCTTTGAACCTTATCGAGAAGCCCGAGGAGAACAGCAGGGGCACCCGACCAGATATGGCAGCAGTATTCAATACACGGGCGGATGGTAGATTTGTAAATGTGCAGGATAGATTTAGACGGAAAAAACATCCGGGACCTACACAGAGAACCGACTTTCATAGCAGCGGATTTAGCAATGGATTCGATATAGTCATTCCATTTGAGGTCCGCTGAAAGTGTGAGACCAAGGAGGCGTAGTGTTTTACTCTCTGGGAGGCAAGCCTGGTCCATGCTAATGGGAGGTAGGTGAGATTGTCGATGATGGTTAATTGATAGTAGCTTCGTTTTAGAAGCATTAAATTAATTAGTTAATTAGTAAGAGTTGTAACACTAAATCCTTATTACGTGACGTAAATTTCTTAGAATTTAAAAAATATTTTCTGGATTTAAATGTTTAATAAACACTAAAAAATTAATAAATCAATCTTATAGTAAATTTAACGATTTAATAGTAGCTATTACCGGTCGTCAAATAGTCTTTGTCGTTGCTGTCTTTGCCATCTGTTACCAATTGTTAATTATAAAATGTTGTAACACTAACTCATGATTATCTGATAGGAAATTTCTTAAAATCTAAAAACTTTCAATGAAAATAAAGAAATTTACAACAAGACACTTCCTAAGAGCAGATACAAAAATAAATTAACGTATGTAAAACCAAATATTAACCCTAAACCATCTAATACCAAAAATAAAAATAAATGTAGAAAAAGGAAGGTAATATGGTTTAACTCCCCCACATACTATAGACTAACTTCTATGAATATAGGACAATATTTTCTCAAGTTAATAAATAAACATTTTAATAGCAACAATCCTCTTCATAAAATCTTTAATAGGAACACTTTAAAAGTTTGCTATTCCTGTACTCAAAATATGGACGATATTAATTCACACGATAATCAGATTCTAAAGCATTTATATAATACCGACTCAACGTCAGGAATTTCAAATGCTTGTAATTGTAGATCCGTGAATATCTGTCCAGTGGAAGGCAAGTGTAAATCCACCCAGGTAATCTACGAAGCTCAAATCTCACCAACCAACAATAGAACAAATTACCAAACATATATCGGTATATCCGCGGGGAATTTAAGCAACTTTACTATAATCATAGGCATTCTTTTTACAACCCCAATCAAAAATATCAAAGAGTCCTTTCCTGAAGATTTTGGAAAATGAACGAAGAAGAATTAAACCCATAGTTAGTTGGAAACTAATAGGCTCATCCCGTACTCCCAGAAACGTTCACGATAGATGCAATCTATGTTTAGGGAAAAGATAAAAATATTAAATTATCCAAATCAACACCTACTTTTAAATTTATGCAAAAAATTTATAAGCAAATGCCGCCATTAGTCAAAATTTGTGAATTTTAAAACTTAAGATTTCGTTTTAAATTTAATCTATGAATTTAGTAAATTAAAGGGTTTTTTAACTTGTAAATTTAGATCCCCTTACCAAATACTAATCTGAGCCTTACAGATACCTTCCTACTTCCCTTTCCTATCTAATTTTTGTTTTTTAATCATATCACCCCAAGCAAGGCGATAACGCCACTGATGCGCAGGGGGCTACGTAAGGGTAAAAAGAATGGAAAAGAGAAAGCCGGAAACCACATCCTAAAAAGGGAACAAGGGATGGTCCTCTTCACCTGTTCAATAGACGTGGGTGGAGTGAACCGGGCGATAGTTTAGTCTATCTACTCCAATTGAAAAAAAAATAAAAGAAGAGAGTGAAAAGATTGGAAAAGATTGGAAAAGAGAAAACCGGAAACCGCATCCTAAACAGGAAACAAGGGATGAGCCTCTTCACCCGTCCAATAGACGTAGGTGGAGTGTGAACCGGGCGATAGTTTAGTCTATCTACTCCAATTGAAAAAAATAAAAGAAGAGAGTGAAAAGATTGGAAAAGATTGGAAAAGAGAAAACCGGAAACCGCATCCTAAACAGGAAACAAGGGATGAGCTCTTCACCCGTCCAATAGACGTAGGTGGAGTGTGAACCGGGCGATAGTTTAGTCTATCTACTCCAATTGAAAAAAAAAATAAAAGAAGAGAGTGAAAAGATTGGAAAAGATTGGAAAAGAGAAAACCGGAAACCGCATCCTAAACAGGAAACAAGGGATGAGCTCTTCACCCGTCCAATAGACGTAGGTGGAGTGTGAACCGGGCGATAGTTTAGTCTATCTACTCCAATTGAAAAAAAAATAAAAGAAGAGAGGAAAAGATTGGAAAAGATTGGAAAAGAGAAAACCGGAAACCGCATCCTAAACAGGAAACAAGGGATGAGCCTCTTCACCCGTCCAATAGACGTAGGTGGAATGTGAACCGGGCGATAGTTTAGTCTATCTACTCCAATTGAAAAAAAAAATAAAAGAAGAGAGTGAAAAGATTGGAAAAGATTGGAAAAGAGAAAACCGGAAACCGCATCCTAAACAGGAAACAAGGGATGAGCCTCTTCACCCGTCCAATAGACGTAGGTGGAGTGTGAACCGGGCGATAGTTTAGTCTATCTACTCCAATTGAAAAAAAAAATAAAAGAAGAGAGTGAAAAGATTGGAAAAGATTGGAAAAGAGAAAACCGGAAACCGCATCCTAAACAGGAAACAAGGGATGAGCCTCTTCACCCGTCCAATAGACGTAGGTGGAGTGTGAACCGGGCGATAGTTTAGTCTATCTACTCCAATTGAAAAAAAAATAAAAGAAGAGAGTGAAAAGATTGGAAAAGATTGGAAAAGAGAAAACCGGAAACCGCATCCTAAACAGGAAACAAGGGATGAGCCTCTTCACCTATCTACCATTTAACATGTAAGAACCTGTAGACCAATTCTTTAGCCCTCATTTTTCCTGCACCATTATAATATTTTGTTTTGTTTTTGTGACGAATCTTATTTCAATTTTTGTTTTTCCATGACACTATTACTCATATAACTTCCTTGCGCCTTGGGATAATTGTAACGGGTGGGTGCGTTTTTATACATGTATATGTATTTTTGTAAGAATTTGTGTGTTCGTACATGTATATATCTGTGTATATATTTATTTATATATATGTATATGTGGATATGTGTATATGTATATGGGTTTATAATTGTGTATGTGTGTGCATGTCTGTTTATGTATGTGTATAAGTAGGCATATATATATATATATATATAGTCATCCGCAGGCATATCTGTTTCGCTGTATCACAGCTCATCAGTACGACTTAGACTACGATCGCTTCCTAACCCAAGATTGAAACCCGACCGAATCTGCGTCAGTCGGCGATTCTACCCCTAGGCCACGCGCGTCCTTTTTAGCGCGTATAAACACGCCCAATAGCTAGAATGCTCTAATTCATTATTGAATGAGCGATCACACACTGATTGAGCACTCTGGAAGAGTGGGAGACTTTGTAAACACTAGCTACGCCAGCATGTACGCATCGCTCATTCAATAATGAATTAGAGCAATCTAGCTATTGGGCGTGTTTATACGCGCTAAAATGGACGCGCGTGGTATAGTGGTAGAATCGCCGACTGATGCTGATTCGGTCGGGTTTCAATCCTGGGTTAGGAAGCGATCGGACTCTATGATATGCGCTAAAAAAGACTGCGTTCTTCCACCGAACGCCCGTGGCCCAGGGGTAGAGTCGCCGACTGACGCCAATTCGGTTAGGGATCAATCGGAGTCTAACCGTACTGATGAGCTGTGTTACAGCGAAACAGATCTGTCTGCGGATGACTATATATAATTCTAAATCTATATTACTTTTTAATTTGCACATAAAAGATTAATTTTGGTTAATTTTTAGCAGATCCCTATAAAATATATATAATTATTCGGTTCCTTTCAAACTAAGCTGACTTAAATTTGATTCCTTAAATTTTAAAAATAATTACAATTAAATTTAACTCGTGAATTGCGAATATCCTTAAAATATTTAAGTAAATTATGTTCATGAATGTGTGTGTGTTTGAGTGTGTGTGTGTGTGTGTGTATTTGTATTAAAAGAAATGGATTCTTTTGAGATCTACCTTGAAGTTAATATTTTTGATTTTAAATTTTAAATTTAAGATTTATTTTTAAATTTGTTTGTCCAAATATTTTCTATAACATTTGTCCCAGCCATTATTTATTTAAACTAAAATTTCTTTGGTCATTTTTTCAATATTTTATTTTTGACATTGATGTCATCAGTTTTCTTTTGTTTTTATGCAAAAATTTTTCATAGCTAACTTCCCAGTCAACCACCCCTCCCCACATTTTTCCTTTTTTTCCTTTCCTCCCCCTACCACTTCTATCCCTTTGACATGATTGAATTTAAAATTCAAAATTTTAAATTTTGACTCTTGTATGGGGGAGGGGTATGTCTTCTAATATGAGACATAGGTATCTGTCTGCGTTCCCCTTTTTATTTCCTTAAATTCAAAAATTCTTAATCCCACCCCATTTTATTTTCCTGTGTATGGATGATTTTTTTTTTTTGGGGGGGGGGACTTCTACCGGTATAAAATCTTTTAACACATTTGAATTTGAGTTAATAAAATTTTCGTTTCGCCGTTGCTGAAGAAGCGAAGATGTCCTCGTAGAAATGACTATCCAGCGGATTGAAATATCGAAATTTTTGTTTTATTTTTTATATTTGGCTCTGTAAATATTTGCATCCAGCCCTTCACCTTGATCAATTTTAATATTAATGAAATTAATATTAATAAGGACCGGGTTTTTGGGATTTACCTATCTGATCATCCTTTTGGATATATATATATATATATATATATATATATATGTGTGTGTGTGTGTGTGTGTGTGTGTGTGTGTGTGTATTATTATCCCACCTCTGTAGTACGATTCGCGGTTATATGCACTATGCAACCATCAGTTGCATATTCGTAATAATCGGAAAGAAAATGGATCTGTGCATGACGGTAAACTACATCCGACATCAAGGCCTCTAATTGTAAGGTTGTGAGGAGCATGGAACCACCTCCTAATTGCTGTTGTTCTCAGGTTCACCCTGATCCGGTGTGGTAGCACCTGTTAGGGTCTCAGCTATAGGCAAATAGTTAACATCAAAACTGGGTTCAAAACACTATGAAAGTATAAAAATGCACTTTTATAGAAATATATACATAAAAAAGACTTTTATAGAAAAATATACATTTTTGAAGAAAAATTATTGCCATAAAGAATTTTTGAAGAAAAAGAAATATTATTTACAGCAAAACATTTTCGAACACAAAACTAGAAACATATTCAGTTTTCTAAAATAAAAATGAAGACAAAAAATTTCATTAAAATCTGACTGAATCAACCGAACATTACAAAAATACCTTAAAACCCTACCTTTTTGGCATTAAATAACCCACAAAGGTTGATATGCCATTAAACAAAACTCAGACTCAATCTGACTAAATCAACTTTCTCACTATAACTGAACATTACAAAAATACCCTAAAACCCCACATTTTTGGCATTAAATAACCCACAGAGGTTGATATGCCATTAAACAAAACTCAAACTCAAACTGGTAAAGAAAAAAATTTGAAATTATCTTCCCAAAAATATTTTAGAACATAATAATTTTGTCAACAAAAAAAATCTTACAACGTAAAAACAAATTCTAGCTTTAAATATTCTACAAATCTTGAAAAAGAATCAATCAGTCAATGCACACATATTATGACAGTATGTATAACATGAAATATTATGACAGTATGTATAACATGAAATATCTATGTACAAATGATCTAAAGATATAGACGATAAAATAAAAACATGTGATCAAAAGTTAATCTTTCTTGCATATATTTTTTATAATCGAGTTCACTTCAAGCTAAGCAGGAAAAGCGCCATGTTAGAAGAAGGTTATTTGGTATGAAAGATTTATAAAAACTAAAACATTATTAAGAAGCGAGAACAAAAAAGCGAGTAATCATAAGTAAAGTACGTTGCAGTTAATTTTTTGAGGGTAAAAATTAACTGGAAAGCATCAAGCTGGAAGGGAGTTCCACAAGCGAGAAGTGCGAGAAAAGATACCGTAAACATAGAATATACAGTATATTTCTAAGTGGCTCAACTGTAAATGGATGAAACCGGTCAGTCAGTCAGTTAAATACCACATGTGATGTACGCTTGGGCGATCATGTCTCGAAAGAGACATGACTGACTGGGTAGAAGATTTTCTCGCAGTCAGTCAGTTAGTTAAGTGCCATACGTGATGCACGCTTGGGCGATCATGTCTCGAAAGAGACACGACTGAGTGGGCAGAATATTATCCCGCAGTAGGTTACCATTGCTTTCTGCGGTAGACTGGTTGCCAGCACAGGCTATAGAAACCAATCTGTCCTGTTATTTAACCCATAACTGGAGGGGGGAGACGGATTAATACCTTTCCGTCATTTTCTGCGGTATATTGGTTGTCAACCAAGGCTATAACAAACTAATCTGTTCTGTTATTTAACCAATAGCTGGAAGGAAGAGAAGGGTTAATAACTTACCCATAGCTGGAAGTAATAGACAGATTAATACCTTTCTTGTGCGTAAGTGAATGCAACGAATTCAATTGGAATTAAAACTCCTCTCTCCGATTTCTCATTCCGAGTCGATATCCAGTCTAGTGCTGGGCTTGAATTTAAAAATTCTATGTAACATAGTGAGGCGCTCACCAGAACAATTACAAGATCAGGACAAAAAGTTATATTAGGCTGCCACACACGAAATGTGATATGTCCCGGAAAGGGACATATATATCCTTCGGGGTAATTAAACGATTTAGGCAAATGTAACCGGGTAGAACAATTTAGTACATAGACGGTACCCGTCGTATGCAGTATCCTGAGACGTTGGCGTAGTCAATAGCCGTAGACTAATAGTCGAAGACTTGTAGACCTCTAGTTGTAGATATGTATACCTATAGGCATCGCGTTCTATATGCCCTCGCCTTCGCCTGTATTTATGGCTGACACCAGCCAATCACATTACTGTAAAGGCGAAAAAAGGTGCATGCAAAAATGACGAATTCTATTTTACATATCCCTGACTCTTTTCTTTCCAGATAAACATTCATTATATTTTTACTCTTAAGCACATAATACAAATCGTGTATATAATTTTTTTTTTTTTTTTGTTTGCTGATCTGGTCAACTTAAAAACACCGCCATCTGGTCAACTTAAAAACACCGCCATCTGGTCAACTTAAAAACACCGCCATCTGGTCAACTTAAAAGCATCGCAATCTGGTCAACTAAAACACACCGACATCTGGTCAACTTAAAAACACCGCCATCTGGTCAATTTAAAAACACCGCCATCTGGTCAACTTAAAAACACCGCCATCTGGTCAACTTAAAAACACCGCCATCTGGTCAACTTAAAAGCATCGCCATCTGGTCAACTAAAACACACCGACATCTGGTCAACTTAAAAACACCGTCATCTGGTCAATTTAAAAACACCGCCATCTGGTCAACTTAAAAACACCGACATCTGGTCAACTTAAAAAACCGCCATCCGGTCAATTTAAAAACACCGCCATCTGGTCAACTTAAAAACACCGACATCTGGTCAACTTAAAAACACCGCCATCTGGTCAACTTAAAAACACCGCCATCTGGTCAACTTAAAAACACCGACATCTGGTCAACTTAAAAACACCGCCATCTGGTCAACTTAAAAACACCGCCATCTGGTCAATTTAAAAACACCGCCATCTGGTCAACTTAAAAACACCGCCATCTGGTCAACTTAAAAACACCGACATCTGGTCAACTTAAAAACACCGACATCTGGTCAACTTAAAAACACCACCATCTGGTCAACTTAAAAACACCGCCATATGATCAACTTAAAAACACCGACATCCTTGTCAACTTAAAAACACCGCCATCTGGTCAACATAAAAACACCGCCATCTGGTCAACTTAAAAACACCGCCTTGGTATACAAAAACATATTTGCTTATTTCTGATTCTTTTTCTTTCTAGGTAATCTTTCATTATATTTTTACCCATAAGTCCATAATACAAGTAATGCAAATAGATATGTTCTTATTGTTGATTCTTGCTGAATTTGTATGAAAATTCCAGCTTATTTTAGAAATTGAAAAATTCTCATTGACATGACAAAGTCTCGTTTATTGAGAAGGAATGAGACAAAAGAGAAATATTTAGAAGCTAGAACAATAGAAGAATATTCAGGAGGGCAGTGAATAGCTATTGACAGTGAATTTAGATTTTTGCAAATTAAAATTGGCTGGAAAGTATGGAGCCGGAAGCGAGTTATACAAGTGAGAAACGCGAGAAAATAAACAGCTAGCATGGACTTAGATATACAGTTTAACTGTAAATTAAGGAGACTTCGTTGTCTATCTTTTACCGCGCATATAATCATAAGATCTAGGTACCATAATGAACTGCTTATCCGAACAATTACCATGAGGGTATTTAAAGAAAAGCCACGGGAAGGTAACTTGATGCCAGTGGAAATGTGACTGAAGCCGAGATGCTAGGTCTGGACCAATAACATTGCTGATTCTTTTTAGGATTTTATCAAGAATCTCTCAGCATATAACAAATATTCTAAACATGAACGGATGGCAGACTTATAGATATTTAAGATGAATCTAATTGGAGTAGATAGACTAAACTATCACCCGGTTCACACTCCACCCACGTCTATTGAACAGGTGTAGAGACTCATCCCTTGTTCCCTGTTTAGGATGTGATTTCCGGCTTTCTCTTTTCCAATCTTTTCACGTTTCATTTTTTCTTTTTCATTTTTTTCCTCAATTGGAGTAGATAGACTAAACTATCGCCCGGTTCACCCTCCACCCACGTCTATTGTACAGGTGTATAGGCTCATCCCTTGTTCCCTGTTCAGGATGTGGTTTCCGGCTTTCTTCTTTCCAATCTTTTCACTCTTACGTAGCCCCCTGCACATCAGTGGCGTTACCGCCTTGCTCGGGGTGATATGATTAAAAAAAAAAAAGTGTGGAGAGAAAAATGTCTTGCACGACCCAATGAATAAAACTTCTTGGCATCTGACCTAGCAACGGATTCAGTATAGCCGATTTTGAGTTTGAGTTTGAGTTTTGTTTAACGGCATATCAACATCTCTGTGGGTTATTTAATGCCAAAAAGGTCGTGTTTTAAGGCATTTGTTGTAATGTTCGGTTGATTTAGTCAGATTTTAATGATTTTTTTGTGTGTTTATTCTTTTTTATTTTAGAAAACTGAAAAGGTCTTCTAGTTTTTATTCAAAAATGTTTTGCTGAGAATAATTATTTTTCCTTCAAAAATGTGTTATAACAATAAATTTTCTTCAAAAATGTATTGTTGGTAATATTTTTCCTTCAAAAATATTTATTTTTCTATAAAAGTCTTTTTTATGTATATATTTCTATAAAAGTGTATTTTTATACTTTCATAGTGTTTTGACCCCAGTGTGGGGGTTAACTATGTGCCCATAGCTGGGACCCCCTAACAGGTGCTACCACTCCGAGTCAGGGTAAACCTGGGAACAACAGCAATTAAAAGGTGGTTCCATGCCCCTCACAACCTCCCAATCAGAGGCCTTGCTACCGGATGCAGTTGACCGTTATGCCCAGGACCCAGTATAGCCGAAGATGCTATCCCGTGAAGTTGCAATGAGTCACCCTCCTAGAGGTTAGAACTAGCCATGCTGATGGAAGACAGAAAGAGATCACTCAGGTGATTGAAAGAAATTAGCTATTGTTTGAAGCTATACTTTATCCCAGTTAACAACAGATGGTAATTTTTTTTTAGATCAGCCGCCATTTTCATCATATCGACATGATCAGATTTAATGTCGACGCATAGATGCCAAACTGAGAGTGGATAGTATTGGGGAGGCCGCTAATGAAACTGAAAAAACAAAACAAAAAAACAAAAAACAAAATAGGACCAAGGACAGAGTTCTGCTTGTAAAAGAAAAAACTTTCAGGATGTCATCTAAATTCAATTCTCTGCTCACTTCACACTCTACTGACACGATACCAAAACTATTTAGTTCTTGATTCAATGCTGACCACAGAAAAAAATTGATTATTTAGGGAAGGGCCTTTTTTCAGATGCAACTCTAACTGGGATCAGTCAGTCAGTTGAGTGCCATACGTGATACACGCTTGGGTGATCATGTCTCGATAGAGACATGACTGACTGGGCAGAAGATTATCCAGCAGTAGGTTGCCATTGCTTTCTGCGGTAGACTGGTTGCCGACCAAGGCTACAGAACCCAATCTGTCCTGTTATTTAACCCATAACTGGAAGGAATAGACGGATTAATACCTTTCCCAAGGGTATTTGCTCGTAATTGAATGCAATGAATTCAGCTGGAATTCGAACTCGGCTTCCCGATTTCTCCTTCCGAGCCGATATCCAATGCACCACAACTGGGATAGAAATAAACAAATAACATGAATGAAGAGATTAGCAAGCAAAAATCCTCTAGTATTTATCTACCGAATAAATATAAAGTTTATAGTCTTTAAACCTTATATTAGGCTGCCACACATGAAATTACGCATTTTTTATTACGAAGTAACCGCCTTAGTACAGTCAGTCATACGTGATACACGCTTTGGGCGATCATGTCCACAAAGAGGCATGACTGACTTGGCAGAAGATCATACCACAGTAGGTTGCCATTGCTTTCTGCGGTAGATTGCTTGCCAGCCAAGGCTAGAGAACCCAATCTGTCCTATTATTTAACCCATAACTGGAGGGAAGAGAAAGATTAATATCTTTCCCAAAGTTATTTGTGCATAAGTGAATGCAAGGAATTCAGCTGGAATTCGAACTCGGCTTCCTGATTTGTCGTTCCAAGTCGTATCCACTACACCACAACGCTCATCCTCAGCGCCTTAGTACAGGGTGTCCATAATTTTGTGTGTATTGCACAAACAAATAAAGTTATAAATTGCACAGGAACTTTATGGACACTCTGTATATAAAAGATATTTAATTATTCCTGAGTCATTTTATTTTCAGTTATTTTATCTTTCAATATATTGTTACTCATATGAAAATGAATACAATAAAAAATATTGAATAATCTCAGTGTATGATTATAAACTGGTCATTCTGCTTCTGAAGTATTACGGAATATCAAGACGGCCTTTGGTAATGACATTGTTGACATCAGGACAGTATACAGATGGTTCCAGAAGTTTTGTTAGAGAGAGAATATAGTCTTGTAAAAAAAAAGCAAGGGTTATACCACGATCGGTTATCAAAACATGAACAATTGAATGCTTTGATTAATCAAACTCCGAGAACTATCGTCCGAAAATTTGCATAACAACTTAACATTTCGCACAAGTGTTTCTTGAAACTTTAAAGCAATTGAAGAAATAAAGAAACTGAACAGATTTGTTTTGCATTGACTGAATGAGACTCCAAAAACCGTCACTTCGAGGTGCGCTCTCTATTGCTTTCTCAAGTAAGAAAATTGTTTTTGCGTTGAATCGTTACATTTTTTTTTAATCATATCACTCCGAGCAAGGCAGTAACGCCACTGATGTGCAGGGGGCTACGTAAGAGTAAAAGGATTAGACAAGAATGAGGAGAAGGACGAACCAGTTAAAAAGGAGCAACAGAAGGATGGGAATACAGGTGTAATGACAGTTGCGAAGGTGGAGAGAAAGGAAAGGATCTACAGGACAGTGTGGAAAGAACTGGGTTAAGTAGTTAAGAGATGAGAATTGACCTTGCATTTAAATTCCTGGGGGTTGTAACCGCCAGGAAAGCAAGAATAAGGAAGAGAGTTCCACAGGCTCGAAGTTTGAGAAAAGAAACTAATTGAGTAGAATTGTCGGCCTCATTTGGTTGATCTAACTGTGAATGGGTGGGACCCAGTTGCCAGTCTGGTTGCACGAGCAAACACCTGTTGCGGAGGCACCAGTGACTCAAGTTCGTTGGAACAGATCCCATGGAAGTATTTATAGAACAGACAAAGGGAAGCCAGTTTTCGTCGGTGGGAAAGTGGCTGCAGTCGAGCCGCCAAGTCGGTACCTATCACATTACTGATTCTCCTTTGGAGCCTGTCAAGAACACGGAGATGAATAGCGGGGCACCTGACCATATATGGCAGCAGTACTCCATGCATGGACGAATGGTTGAGTTGTATATATGTATCATGGCTTCAGATGGTCCAACACAATGACCCAACCTTCCTAGCAGTGGATTTAGCTATTGACTCAATGTAGTGGTTCCACTTGTTGACTACAGTAAGAGAGTAGGCCAGTGGTAAGATGCATATGAATGACAATACCTAAAACCACCAGTGCGCCCTCAAAGGTTAATACTTACTGTATGGTTGACTTTCACAGAGTTAATACTTACTGTATGGTTGTCTTTCTCAGAGATAATACTTACTGTATAGTTGTCTTTCTCAAGTTAATACTTACTATATGGTTGTCTTTCTCAAATTTAATACTTACTATGGTTGTCTTTCTCAGAGTTAATACTTACTGTATGGTTGTCTTTCTCAGAGTTAATACTTACTGTATGGTTGTCTCCACAGAGTTAATACTTACTATGTGGTTGTCTTTCTCAGAGTTAATACTTACTATATGGTTGTCTTTCTCAGAGTTAATACTTACTGTATGGTTGTCTTTCTCAGAGTTAATACTTACTGTATGGTTGTCTTTCTCAGAGTTAATACTTACTGTATGGTTGTCATTCACAGAGTTAATACTTACTATATGGTTGTCTTTCTCAGAGTTAATACTTACTATGTAGTTTGTGCTTTCTCAGAGTTAATACTTACTGTATGGTTGTCTTTCTCAGAGTTAATACTTTTGTATGGTTGTCTTTCTCAGAGTTAATACTTACTGTATGGTTGTCTTTCACAGAGTTAATACTTACTATATGGTTGTCTTTCTCAGAGTTAATACTTACTATATGGTTGTCTTTCACAGGTTAATACTTACTATATGGTTGTCTTTCTCGGAGTTAATACTTTCTTGTAGTTTGTCTTTCTCAGAGTTAATACTTACTATGGTTGTCTTTCTTAGAGTTAATACTTACTGTATGGTTGTCTTTCTCAGAGTTAATACTTACTGTATGGTTGTCTTTCTCAGAGTTAATACTTACTATATGGTTGTCTTTCTCAGAGTTAATACTTACTATATGGTTGTCTTTCTCAGAGTTAATACTTACTATATGGTTGTCTTTCACAGAGTTAATACTTACTATATGGTTGTCTTTCTCAAGAGTTAATACTTACTATATGGTTGTCTTTCACAGAGTTAATACTTACTGTATGATTTTGTCTTTCTCAGAGTTAATACTTACTATATGGTTGTCTTTCTCAGAGTTAATACTTACTATGTGGTTGTCTTTCTCAAATTTAATACTTACTGTATGGTTGTCTTTCACAGAGTTAATACTTACTATGTAGTTTGTCTCTCAGAGTTAATACTTACTATATAGTTGTCTTTCTCAGAGTTAATACTTACTGTATGGTTGTCTTTCTCAGAGTTAATACTTACTATATGGTTGTCTTTCTCAGAGTTAATACTTACTATATGGTTGTCTTTCTCAGAGTTAATACTTACTGTATGATTGTCTTTCACAGAGTTAATACTTACTATATGGTTGTCTTTCTCCAAATTAATAACCACTATATGGTTGTCTTTCTCAGAGTTAATACTTACTGTGTGGTTGTCTTTCTCAGAGTTAATACTTACTATATGGTTGTCTTTCACAGAGTTAATGCTTACTATATGGTTGTCTTTCACAGAGTTAATACTTACTATATGGTTGTCTTTCTCCAAGTTAATACTTACTATATGGTTGTCTTTTCACAGAGTTAATACTTACTATATGGTTGTCTTTCACAGAGTTAATACTTACTGTATGGTTGTCTTTCACAGAGTTAATACTTACTATATGGTTGTCTTTCTCAGAGTTAATACTTACTATATGGTTGTCTTTCTCAGAGTTAATACTTACTATATGGTTGTCTTTCACAGAGTTAATACTTACTATATGGTTGTCTTTCTCAGAGTTAATACTTACTATATATGGTTGTCTTTGTCAGAGTTAATACTTACTGTATGGTTGTCTTTCTGAAGTTAATACTTACTATATGGTTGTCTTTCTCAGAGTTAATACTTACTATGGTTGTCTTTCTCAGAGTTAATACTTATTGCTATTATGGTTAATATTCTCAGAGTTAATACTTACTATATGGTTGTCTTTCACAGAGTTAATACTTACTATATGGTTGTACTTTCACAGAGTTAATACTTACTATATGGTTGTCTTTCTCAGAGTTAATACTTACTATGTACGTTTGTCTTTCACAGAGTTAATACTTACTATATGATTTGTCTTTCACAGAGTTAATACTTACTGTATGGTTGTCTTTCACAGAGTTAATACTTACTATATGGTTGTCTTTCTCAGAGTTAATACTTACTATATGGTTGTCTTTCTCAGAGTTAATACTTACTATATGGTTGTCTTTCACAGAGTTAATACTTACTATATGGTTGTCTTTCACAGAGTTAATACTTACTATATGGTTGTCTTTCTCAAGGTTAATACTTACTATATGGTTGTCTTTCCTGAAGTTAATACTTACTATATGGTTGTCTTTCACAGAGTTAATACTTACTATGTGGTTGTCTTTCACAGAGTTAATACTTACTGTATGATTTGTCTTTCTCAGAGTTAATACTTACTATGTGGTTGTCTTTTCACAGAGTTAGTACTTACTATATGGTTGTCTTTCTCCAGAGTTAATACTTACTATGTGGTTGTCTTTCACAAAGTTAATACTTACTATATGGTTGTCTTTCACAAGTTAACAATACTTACTGTATGATTTGTCTTTCCTGAAGTTAATACTTACTATATGGTTGTCTTTCTCAGAGTTAATACTTACTGTATGGTTGTCTTTCACAAGTTAATACTTACTATATGATTTTGTCTTTCTCAGAGTTAATGCTTACTATATGGTTGTCTTTCTCAGGTTTAATATTACTGTATGGTTGTCTTTCTCAGAGTTAATACTTACTATATGGTTGTCTTTCTCCAGAGTTAATACTTACTATATGGTTGTCTTTCTCAGAGTTAATACTTACTATATGGTAGTCTTTCTCAGAGTTAATACTTACTGTATGTTTGTCTTTCTCCAGAGTTAATACTTACTATATGGTTGTCTTTCTCAGAGTTAATACATACTATATGGTTGTCTTTCTCAGAGTTAATACTTACTACATGGTTGTCTTTCTCAGAGTTAATACTTACTGTATAGTTTGTCTTTCACAGAGTTAATACTTACTATATGGTTGTCTTTCTCAGAGTTAATACTTACTATATGGTTGTCTTTCTCAGAGTTAATACTTACTATATGGTTGTCTTTCCTAGAGTTAATACTTACTATATGGTTGTCTTTCTCAGAGTTAATACTTACTATATGGTTGTCTTTCTCAGAGTTAATACTTACTGTATGGTTGTCTTTCTCAGAGTTAATACTTACTATATAGTTGTCTTTCTCAGAGTTAATACTTACTGTATGGTTGTCTTTCACAGAGTTAATACTTACTATATGGTTGTCTTTCTCAGAGTTAATACTTACTGTATGGTTGTCTTTCTCAGAGTTAATACTTACTATATGGTTGTCTTTCTCAGAGTTAATACTTACTATATGGTTGTCTTTCTCAGAGTTAATACTTACTATATGGTTGTCTTTCTCAGAGTTAATACTTACTGTATGGTTGTCTTTCACAGAGTTAATACTTACTATATGGTTGTCTTTCTCAGAGTTAATACTTACTATATGGTTGTCTTTCTCAGAGTTAATACTTACTATGTGTAAGTTGTCTTTCACAGAGTTAATACTTACTGTATGGTTGTCTTTCTCAGGAGATTAATAACACTATATGGTTGTCTTTCTCAGAGTTAATACTTACTGTATGGTTGTCTTTCTCAGAGTTAATACTTACTATATGGTTGTCTTTCTCAGAGTTAATACTTACTGTATGGTTGTCTTTCACAGAGTTAATGCCCTATATGGTTGTCTTTCTCAAGGTTAATACTTACTATATGGTTGTCTTTCTCAGAGTTAATACTTACTATATGGTTGTCTTTCTCAGAGTTAATACACTTACTATATGGTTGTCTTTCACCAGAGTTAATACTTACTGTATGGTTGTCTTTCTCAGAGTTAATACTTACTATATGGTTGTCTTTCTCAGAGTTAATACTTACTATATGGTTGTCTTTCTCAGGATTAATACTTACTGTATGGTTGTCTTTCACAGAGTTAATACTTACTATATGGTTGTCTTTCTCAGTGTTAATACTTACTATATGGTTGTCTTTCACAGAGTTAATACTTACTGTATGGTTGTCTTTCTCAGAGTTAATACTTACTATATGGTTGTCTTTCACAGAGTTAATACTTACTATATGGTTGTCTTTCTCAGAGTTAATACTTACTATATATAGTTTTGTCTTTCACAGAGTTAATACTTACTCTTTGGTTGTCTTTCTCAGAGTTAATACTTACTATATGGTTGTCTTTCACAGAGTTAATACTTACTATATGGTTGTCTTTCTCAAGAGTTAATACTTACTATATGGTTGTCTTTCACAGAGTTAATACTTACTATGGTTGTCTTTCACAGAGTTAATACTTACTGTATGGTTGTCTTTCACAGAGTTAATATTTACTATATGGTTGTCTTTCTCAGAGTTAATACTTACTGTATGGTTGTCTTTCACAGAGTTAATACTTACTATATAGTTGTCTTTCTCAGAGTTAATACTTACTATATGGTTGTCTTTCTCAGAGTTAATATTACTGTATGGTTGTCTTTCTCAGAGTTAATACTTATGTAGTTTGTCTTTCTCAGAGTTAATACTTACTATATGGTTGTCTTTCTCAGAGTTAATACTTACTATATGGTAGTCTTTCTCAGAGTTAATACTTACTGTATGTTTGTCTTTCTCAGAGTTAATACTTACTATATGGTTGTCTTTCTCAGAGTTAATACATACTATATGGTTGTCTTTCTCAGAGTTAATACTTACTACATGATTTGTCTTTCTCAGAGTTAATACTTACTGTGTGGTTGTCTTTCACAGAGTTAATACTTACTATATATGGTTGTCTTTCTCAGAGTTAATACTTACTATATATGGTTGTCTTTCTCCAGAGTTAATACTTACTATTAGTTTGTCTTTCCTAGAGTTAATACTTACTATATGGTTGTCTTTCTCAAGAGTTAATACTTACTATATGGTTGTCTTTCTCAGAGTTAATACTTACTGTATTGTTGTCTTTCTCAGAGTTAATACTTACTATATAGTTGTCTTTCTCAGAGTTAATACTTACTGTATGGTTATCTTTCACAGAGTTAATACTTACTATATGGTTGTGTCTTTCTCAAGGATAATACTTACTGTATGGTTGTCTTTCTCAGAGTTAATACTTACTATATGGTTGTCTTTCTCAGAGTTAATACTTACTATATGGTTGTCTTTCTCAGAGTTAATACTTACTATATGGTTGTCTTTCTCAGAGTTAATACTTACTGTATGGTTGTCTTTCACAGAGTTAATGCTTACTATATGGTTGTCTTTCTCAGAGTTAATACTTACTATATGGTTGTCTTTCTCAGAGTTAATACTTACTATATGGTTGTCTTTCATGAAGTTAATACTTACTGTATGGTTGTCTTTCTCAGAGTTAATACTTACTATATGGTTGTCTTTCTCAGAGTTAATACTTACTGTATGGTTGTCTTTCTCAGAGTTAATACTTACTATATGATTTGTCTTTCTCAGAGTTAATACTTACTGTATGGTTGTCTTTCACAGAGTTAATACTTACTATATGGTTGTCTTTCTCCAAATTCATGCCTATGGTTGTCTTTCTCAGAGTTAATACTTACTATATGGTTGTCTTTCTCAGAGTTAATACTTACTATATGGTTGTCTTTTCACAGAGTTAATACTTACTGTATGGTTGTCTTTCTCAGAGTTAATACTTACTATATGGTTGTCTTTCTCAGAGTTAATACTTACTAGTTTGTCTTTCTCAGAGTTAATACTTACTGTATGGTTGTCTTCACAGAGTTAATACTTACTATATGGTTGTCTTTCTCAGTGTTAATACTTACTATATGGTTGTCTTTCTCAGAGTTAATACTTACTGTATGGTTGTCTTTCTCAGAGTTAATACTTACTATATGGTTGTCTTTCTCAAATTAATACTTACTATATGGTTGTCTTTCTCAGAGTTAATACTTCTTACTGTATGGTTGTCTTTCACAGAGTTAATACTTACTATATGGTTGTCTTTCTCAGAGTTAATACTTACTATATGGTTGTCTTTCTCAGAGTTAATACTTACTGTATGGTTGTCTTTCTCAAATTGTACTTTATATGGTTGTCTTTCTCAGAGTTATTAACACTATATGGTTGTCTTTCTCAAGTTAATACTTACTGTAGTTGTCTTTCACAGAGTTAATACTTACTATATGGTTGTCTTTCTCAGAGTTAATACTTACTATATGAACATGCACTACTCCAAGTTAATACTTACTATATGGTTGTCTTTCACAGAAGTTAATACTTACTATATGGTTGTCTTTCTCAGAGTTAATACTTACTATATGTTGTCTTTCACAGAGTTAATACTTACTGTGTAGTTGTCTTTCACAGAGTTAATACTTACTATATGGTTGTCTTTCTCAGAGTTAATACTTACTATATGATTTGTCTTTCTCAGGTTAATACTTACTATATGGTTGTCTTTCACAGAGTTAATACTTACTGTATGGTTGTCTTTCTCAGGTCAATACTTACTATATGGTTGTCTTTCTCAGAAGTTAATACTTACTGTGTGGTTGTCTTTCTCAGAGTTAATACTTACTATATGGTTGTCTTTCTCAGAATTAATACTTACTGTATAGTTGCCCTTCTTTCACAAGAGTTAATACTTACTATTATACATTCTTTCTCCAGAGTTAATACTTACTGTATAGTTGTCTTTCTCAGAGTTAATACTTACTATATAGTTGTCTTTCTCAGAATTAATACTTACTATATGGTTGTGTTTTCTCAGAATTTAATACTTACTATATGGTTGTCTTTCTCGATTAATACTTTTCTTGAATTTGTCTTTCTGGGAACAATAACACTATATGGTTGTCTTTCTCAGAGTTATTAATGCTTACTATATGGTTGTCTTTCTCAGAGTTAATACTTACTATATGGTTGTCTTTCACAGAGTTAATACTTACTGTATGGTTGTCTTTCTCAGAGTTAATACTTACTATGGTTGTCTTTCTCAGAGTTAATACTTACTGTATGGTTGTCTTTCTCAGAGTTAATATACTATGTGGTTGTCTTTCTCAGAGTTAATACTTACTATATGGTTGTCTTTCTCAGAGTTAATACTTACTGTGGTTGTCCTGCAGAGTTAATACTTACTATATGGTTGTCTTTCTCAGAGTTAATACTTACTATATGGTTGTCTTTCTCAGAGTTATTAACCACTGTATGGTTGTCTTTCTCAGAATTAATACTTACTATATAGTTTGTCTTTCTCAGAGTTAATACTTACTATATGGTTGTCTTTCTCAGAGTTAATACTTACTGTATGTAGTTTGTCTTTCACAGAGTTAATACTTACTATATGGTTGTCTTTCTCAGAGTTAATACTTACTATATGGTTGTCTTTCTCAGAGTTAATACTTACTGTATGGTTGTCTTTCTCAGAGTTAATACTTACTATATGGTTGTCTTTCTCAGAGTTAATACTTACTATATGGTTGTCTTTCTCAGGAGATTAATACTTACTGTATGGTTGTCTTTCACAGAGTTAATACTTACTATATGGTTGTCTTTCTCAGAGTTAATACTTACTATATGGTTGTCTTTCTCAGAGTTAATACTTACTATATGGTTGTCTTTCACAGAGTTAATACTTACTATGTGGTTGTATGCCTGTCATGATTAATACTTTCTCTGGTTGTGCTGCAGAGTTAATACTTACTGTAGTTTGTCTTTCTCAGAGTTAATACTTACTATATGGTTGTCTTTCACAAGTTAATACTTACAGTATGGTTGTCTTTTCTCAGGTTAATACTTACTGTATGGTTGTCTTTCACAGAGTTAATACTTACTGTATGGTTGTCTTTCTGAGAGACTATTAATTATTTATTCTCGTCTTACAGGGTAACAACCTCGTATTTTGGAGAAATTAATTGTATGCAAGAAAACTTGAAAAATAAACATCCTTGCCTCGTGAATAGGGACGGTTCAATTTTGTTGCACGACAATGCATGGTCGCATGCTTCGCAACCAACTGACCAAAAGCTGTATAGCCTTAATTATGATTTCACTACCAGCTTCTCGAGCCGCCCAAGAATCGTATTAACTGGTTTCATTAGTTACTCTTATGTTACGGAAGACATAACTTTTTCTACTCACCCTTCAAGTTCTTTCAAAACTTTGGTTTGGGATAGTAGACTAATAATAGTTCAATACCTCATACACGAACACGAGAAGCGAAAATGTTGTTAGTCCTGAACGTGTGGTGATGCTTTACAAATGTATTTTAAGGTAAATGATAGAAAATCATATGCCAGCCAAATTATTTTGTCGTTGATTTGGAAGGAAGACGGTGTAGAAAAGAGGTAAAACAGCAGATTTCTTCTGATGTAAATACAATCTCACTTTAAATATTAAATGACTATGTAGTGAAGTCACATTCAGCGACAAATAATAGATATACCCGAGAGGAGGACGTTGCCAGTTTGTTAACCATTAGCATAATTACTGAATGAGAGGGGCAGAAATAAACTGACAGAATTAGATGCGAACCGATTGTTCTTATATATATATATATATATATATATATATATATATATATATAGCACATACACACACTCAGGTATATACAGTCACTTAAGTTCCATATGGGATACACGCTTTGGGCGATCATGTCTCTTTCGAGACATGTCTAACTGGGCAGAGGATTATCCCGTATTATCTCCGATTTCTCGTTCCAAGCCGATATCCACTGCATCACAACGCACATCCCTCGTGAATAGGGACGGTTCAATTTTGTTGCACGGCAACGCCTGGTCGCATGCTTCGCAACCAACTGACCAAAAGCTGTATAGCCTTAATTATGATTTCTTTACCAGCTTCTCGGGCCACCAAAGAATCGTATTAACTGGTTTCACTAGTTACTCTTATGTTACGGAGGACATAACTTTTTCTTCTCACCCTTCAAGTTCTTTCAAAACTTTGGTTTGGTATAGTATACTATCTTTTTTAACCAATCAAAAAGACGCATCTTAGACTCGTAAATAGAGATGGCCGAATTTTATTTAATTTATGGCTTCTACTGATTATCACTTATGTAAGCTTTTTGAGCTGTGAAAATGCGTTGTAGTGCAGTGGATATCAGTTGAGAATGAAAAGTCGGAGAGCCAAGTTCGAATTACAGTTGAATTCGTTGCATTAACTTACGCGACAATACTCTTGAAAAAGATATTAATCCGTTTCTCTTTCTAACTATGGGTTAAATAGTAGGTTAGATTGGTTTCTACAACCTCGGTTGGCAACTGGTCTACATGCGCACAGAAATGCATCAGAATTGAAAAACATCCTCGACTCGTGAATAGGGACGTCTCAATTTTGTTGCACGGCAACGCATGGTCACACGCTTCTCAACCAACATTCCAAAACTATATAAGGTTAATTATGATTTCGCTATCAGCTTCTTGAACGGCCCAGGAATCGAGCCCACTCTTTTGTCGGGATAAGGAATTTTTCCACCTGGGTTCATCTTCCACATATAAAAATCAACATCCGACCGTGTCACATCTGGTCAGGCGCCTCATGGTTCTCGACAGGCACCAAAGAATCTGTATTGTGATCAGTCCAGACTTGGCAGTCACTTTCTCACCGGATGTGGCTTCCCTCTGGCTCTCCAACAAATATTTTCATGGCTTCTGCTCCGACGTGCTAAGCTCACTGGTGCCCCCTCTACAAGAATTTACTCGAGCAACCAGACTGGCAACAAGGTCCCACCCTTTTACAGTTAAATCTACAAAATGCAGCCGACACTTCTACTCTAATAGCTTATTTTCTCGCACTACCCTCCTGTAGAACTCCCTTGTTTATACTATCTTTCCTGACAGCTACAACCTCTAGGAATTTAAATGTAATGTCAATTCCTATCTCTTATCCACTTGAGACCAGTCCTATCCTCGTCCTTTGTACATCACCCCGTGTAGCTTGTTCTTTCCCTTTCTCTCTCCACCTTCGCAACTGTCATCACACCTGTATTCCTATCCTTCTCTTGCCATTTCCCTTTAACTGGTTCGTCGTTCTTTTCGCTCTTCTCCTGGTTAAACTTTTACTCTTATATGCAGCCACCTGCGCATCAATGGCGGAATTGGCTTGCTTAGGGTGAAATAATTTTAAAAGAAACTCTTGTGGTATTGAAAACATAACTTCTTGTATTCTTACTCCAAAATTTTCATTTGGTATAAAAGACTTGATCGTTTGACGAATACAAAAGAAACATCCTCGGTTTGCGAATAAGAATGGATCCGTTTTGTTGCATGGCCGCACGCTTTTCAATTAAATGACCAAAAGCTGCATGACCTGAATAATGAAATTTTGCTTCATCCTTAATATTCACCCGTTATCTCTCCTACTGATTATCACTTACGAACATTTCAAACGCATTAAACCACTCTCCAATAAGGAAGCGGTAATCAAAGCAACTGTTAAACTGTTTATCAAAAGATGAGAATGTTTTAAAGATGGGATCAAAAATTTGGAGGTACATTGGAGAACAATCGTTCATCAACACAGCGATTATTTCAACTAAATATATTAATTAACCCTCTAGGGCCATTCGTATCATATTAGTGGGGGATCTGTTTATTACTTCATAACAATATAGAACTGATCACCCATTTTATGCCCAGTATAAGCCTTAACCCTCTAGGGCCATTCGTATCATATTGGTGGGGGATCTGTTTATTACTTCATAACAATATAGAACTGATCACCCACTTTATGCCCAGTATAAGCCTTAACCCTCTAGGGCCATTCGTATCATATTGGTGGGGGATCTGTTTATTACTTCATAACAATATAGAACTGATCCCCCACTTTATGCCCAGTATAAGCCTTAACCCTCTAGGGCCATTCGTATCATATTGGTGGGGGATCTGTTTATTACTTCATAACAATATAGAACTGATCCCCCACTTTATGCCCAGTATAAGCCTTAACCCTCTAGGGCCATTCGTATCATATTTGATACAGTATGAAAACAAGCCTTGAAAGAAATATTTTCCTGAAAAATTTTTTAAGAGAAATATTTTATAAATTTCAAATGAAAGTAGTACTGACTGCTCAGTCAATGAATACCAAATGTTTCCTTATAGGGAAATACCAAATATTTCCTTATAGGGAAATACTGTATCAAATATGATACGAAAGGCCCTAGGGGGTTAACATTTCAGTAGCAGTTTATTCATTTCTTATAAAGCGTATTATTTCATGATTATTAACCTTATATATATATATATATATATATATATATATATATAATGTGTGTGTGTGTGTATATATATATATATATATATATATATATATATATATATATATAGAGAGAGAGAGAGAGAGAGAGAGAGAGACATATTGTGAATATGAATTTGCGTTGAGATCTCTGTTTATGGTTAAGTTAATGTCCAACATCAACCGAGGTTCGTAGGAATAAAAATGTAACCTCTGACAAGAATTGAACCATCGTTTTTTTAATTTTTAATTTTTATTTTTTAATTTTATTTTTTTTATTTTTTTATATTTTTGTTTTTGTTTTTTTGTATATGGGAAACCACTTTTAAGTTGAGGGTTCTTAACTATTAGATAAAGTTAATTGAAGTCCATTAAGAATTAGTAAATTATATTGGACATAAGCATTATATTTGGGTATGTGTCCGTTAACGTGCCTTCCTTAAAGTGTTCGAACGGAAAAGCCTCAAACTTCCTGGCCAATCCTAGGCCATGTCGCTAAGTGCATCAACAAGGAGCTAGAAATGGCAGACGTAAACATCAGCTCACGCCCGGCAGAATCGCCAATTTTATAGATTTGGACGCCATCCAACCATACAACATGGCGGTAAATTTGGCGGGAAAATCACGCTTGTGTGAACATGGCGACTGTGTTGTTGTTCTCAAATTACGAAGGAATAGCATGCTGACACTAAGAAAGGGGTGCAAGGGGACAGGAGCCCTTTGTAGCAATGTGGAGACTTTGGGCGAAGGCCAATAAATTCAGAGCTTATGTCTGCAATAGAACATTTGTCACGTGTGTAGCTATATTGATATCAGCGGCCCGAAAGGTGGATTTACTTCTCAGATATCGGGGAATTGAAAGAATCGAAATCTTTCAGAAAATAGACTTTTTTTTTATTGAATGTTTTCATTACTGACCAGGAATCGGTTTTATAAAAAAAAAAAAAGGAAAAAAGAAAGGGTAAATTTTCGTTTGAGGCCCCGAAGGCTTTTACCCCTTCAAATTTATCCAAAATCTCTGAACAATGTAAATAATTACAATACATTATCTCAGAAATATAGATCGATCCTAAAGAAAACCGGAGCGTACAAAGCCGAAACGTCGTGAATTTGCGAACGAACATAAGGACAACAGTCCGAACAATGTAATTTGGAATAGATACATAGAATTTTTTTTCCAATATTATATTCTTTCTTTGGTAAATTTTCGTTTTCTTTCCCGAAGTTTTTTCCCCCTTCAAATCTATCCAAAATAGCATTATTTCTGTGCAAATGTATATGCTGAATTCAAACCAACAATTAGTTATTGACGTTTTTTGACCTTAAAGTCCATAAAAAAAAACGAACTATATCTCGCACTTTTTCTCTTCTGTAACTCTTCATGTAATCAACTGCAGAATAACGTTCTGTGAAAGCAACAAATTTCAGTCGATTTACTGGCTTTACTGAAACTTCCGGCTATTTACTTCCTGTAATGAAAGTAATACGCGTAGAAATACAATACTTTCATTACAGGAAGTAAATAACCGGAAGTTTCAGAAGAAAATCGACCGAAAAAAGACCGAAATTTGTTGTCCTACGCAGAAAGTCATTCAGTAGTTAATTAAATGACTGCATCAGAGTTACGAGAGACAAAATGTTACTCGAATTTTTTATGGACGTTCAGATCAAAAAGGTAGGCTTCTTCAATAACTAACTGTTGATTTAAGTTCAGCATATACATTTGCACAGAAATAATGCTATTTTGGATAGATTTGAAGGGGGAAAATCTTCGGGACCTAAAAAGAAAATTTACCAAAGAAAGAATATCATATTGGAAAAAAAATTCTATGTATCTATTCCAAATTACATTGTTCGGACTGTTGTCTTTACGTTCGTTCGCAAATTCATGACGTTTCGGCTTTGTACGCTCCGGTTTTCTTAAGGATCGATCTATATTTCTGAGATAATGTATTGTAATTATTTACATTGTTCAGACTGTTGTCCTCATCTTCGTTGCTATATTCATGACCTTGTAGTCGTCGGCTTTGTTAAATGTCTATCTATATTTATAAGATGCGGTACTGTAATTATTTACACTATTTACATTGTTCGAATTGGTGTCTTCATCTTTATTGCCATATTCACGGCGTTGCGGCCGTTGTAGGCTTCAGCCTTCTTAAAGTTTTATCTATATTTCTGAGATAAGGTACTGTAATTATTTACACTATTTACATTATTTACATTATATTCGAGACGTTTCGGCCATTGTAGGCTTCGGCCTTCTTCAAGTTCTGTCTATATTTCTGAGATAAGGTACTGTAATTATTTACACTATTTACATTATTTACATTATATTCGAGACGTTTCGGCCATTGTAGGCTTCGGCCTTCTTCAAGTTCTGTCTATATTTCTGAGATAAGGTACTGTAATTATTTACACTATTTACATTATTTACATTATATTCGAGACGTTTCGGCCATTGTAGGCTTCGGCCTTCTTCAAGTTCTGTCTATATTTCTGAGATAAGGTACTGTAATTATTTACACTATTTACATTATTTACATTATATTCGAGACGTTTCGGCCATTGTAGGCTTCGGCCTTCTTCAAGTTCTGTCTATATTTCTGAGATGTAGTACTGAAATTATTTACACTATTTACATTATTCTGACTGTTGTCTTCATCTTCGTTGCTATCTTTCCGACATTTTTGTTCTACTTAATATGATTAAATGACGAATTATAGTTAAATTATATCCTGCGACATTATATAGTTTTAATTATATTGAATAGAACAGAAAAATGATGTATGTTTAGCGTTTTGATGCACTGTATTCTAGTGTCCTTTAATGTCAGGTTCAAATCTTATAAAAGGACTTGCCGAAATTGTGTATAATCCGGGCACCACCTGTACTAAACCCGCGGCGGTGTTAATGTGAACCAACCCGTCCTTCTTCTGGCTAATCTGAATACAAAATTGTCTTTCTTCTATACTCATTGCCCTATCAATGCAAACAGAGTCCAGTCTACTATACTATTACACACTATAGCTGTATAAAGTTGGATTCATTCTCTTCCAGGTTTATTTGTGCGAAGTGGAAGAAACAGTAATGTGGGTTGATACTGGAGAACCGAGTTCGATGTGTCTCTTCTATAAATACTTTCACGGCTTCTGCTCCGATGAACTTAGATCACTGGTGCCCCCTAGATACGAATTTGCACGAGATACTAGATTAGCAACTAGATCCCACCCTTTTACAGTGAAACCGATAAAATGCAGCCGTAACTTCTACTCCAACAGTTTCTTTCCTCGCACTTCCCGACTGTGGAATTCTCTTCCACACGATTGCTTCCCCGACGGCTACAATCTCCAGGAGTTTAAATGTAAGGTCAATAGACACCTCCTAACACACTAACCTGCTTCCATTCTATCAAACACTCTTCCCATCTGCCCAACCCTCATCCTCGCTATCCTTACTCATCTGTCACCTTCCTCCTAACATTCCCTATGTCTAACCACTCCTTCTCTTTACCTTCTCCTATGTAACCCCATGCGCAATAGTGGCAGTGGAATGCCTTGCTTGGGGTGAGATGATTAAAAAAAAAAATCCCAGTTGAATTCGTTGCATTCACTTACGCGCATATACCCTTAAAAGTTATTAATTCATCACTTCTCCTTTCAGCTATTGGTTAAATAGTAGAACAGATTAGTTTCTATACCTTGGTTGACAAACAGTCTGCTTCACAAGATGGATAAAGGGGTTTGCTAAAAGTCAATACCTGTATAAAAGAAGTTACAGAAGCAACGACGACCCCCTCATCGATGGCGAGGGGTCATAATGGCCTATGCTCCACTGGGAGCAATAAGTTTTAGTGGGTAATGAAACAAACCCAGTCTGCTGTGAAGCGGCATGAAGTGCAGTTGAGGAAGATAAAGTAGGAGAGAAATGGTGGACACTAGAAATGAAAAGGTTAAGATTATACTGTTTGAAGAAGCTTCACTGCAGAAATATTTTTCATAAGAGCGTGGTTTTTAGGAAGAAGCTTTCTGAGTAGAAATTCATTGAATAAATTATCTAAATAATGTGAGTTCGATAAGCTAGTTGATAATAATAGTTGAAGTAATATATATATATATATATATATATATATATGTGTGTATGTTTGTATGTGTGTGTGTGTGTGTGTGCGCGAGATTAATGTGGATAAGTTTTACATTTAACTGAGCAGAATCATGCAAACTTCGAATTTTCGTGAAGGCACCATTAAGTCCTGAGGTGTAAAGCCATCATAATGGTTTTTCCACGAAACTTCAAAGTCTGCATAACTTTACTCAGTTGATATTCTCTACATCAATCCTATTAACGCGCAATCTCTATCTCCATATCGAGCACTTTACAACAAAAAACCTGCTTTCCTAAAATGCCTTTTCATCAATATATCACTGAAAAAAAATCTTGGCACTAAGTATCGCCACAACTCAACACTATATCCAACTATATATCAAGGAAAAACTGAATGCACTTTAGATATTATCATAGTGAATAATCGTATTTGAAATAGCCGCTCTATTTTTATTCTAAGATAAAAATGGGGTGTCTATTTCAAATTCGAAGTCAATTAGATTAATTCGTCCATGCGTACGTGGTATGGTATGTCGTACTTATATATGTCTAAGCTAATGGAAGTAGAAAATATTACTTAAATGTAGATGGAAATGGCGATAGAGTAGCGAGTGGCTTTTGAGTGAGTGAGTGAGTGAGTGATGGTGTGAGCAAGTGAGAGTGTGAGTGAATGAGTGAGTGAGGGTGTGAATGAGTGAGGGTGTGTGTAAGTGAGTGATGGTGTGAGTAAGTGAGAGTGTGAGTGAATGAGTGAGTGAGGGTGTGAATGAGTGAGGATGTGAGTGAGTGAATGAGTGAGTGAGTGAGTTTTGTTTAACGCTATATCAACCACTGTGGGTTATTTAATGCCAAAAAGGTGGGGTTTTAAGGTATTTATTTTAATGTTCGGTTATAGTGAGAAGGTTGATTTAATCAGATTTTAATGAAATCAGTTGCTTCAAGTTTTTCCTTCATCTTTGATGATATTGTCCAACATTCACCGCCATATTGAAGAACTGACATCACATAGCAATCTAGTACTCTTTCCTTTGTTTCTAGCGAAATTTTCCTGTCTCTTAATACTTTACTCAGCTTCTGGAAGGCGTCCTTTGCCTATTCGCCACAGAAACGAAAAGAAATTAATATTGAGCATCAGCAAGAGACAACTGAAGTTCCTGGAACATGCAATGAGGAAGAAGGGCTTAGAGAACCTGATACTAACAGGCCAGATAGAGGGGGAAAAGAGACAGAGGAAAGCAGCGGATAACATATTTGAAAAACCTAATCAGGTGGATGACAGAACGGGTTTGCGAGATTTTACAGGAGAAAGCTTGCTAAGTGCCACCAGGAATAGGGAGACGTGGAAGGCCTTGATCGCCTACGTCCTGAAAGGACAAGGCACACAGACAAAGAAGAAGAAAAAATAATTAAATAAAATAAATAGAGAAAATAAAATATAAATTAAAACTGAAAATTAGACCAAAATAAAAAAAAAATTATTTGTATAAAAACAGAGAAATAAATTTATTTTAATTTCGAATTTCTGTTTTATTTTATTTTATTTGCAGAATTCATTTTTCTCTCTTGCTGTTCTATGTGATTACTTCCATTCTTTTTTTCATTTGCATTCATATTATCTAATTATTTTTCTTTAATTTTCTTTCGTTAATTTTTTTCTTTCGTTTTCTTATTTTACCCCGAGGCTTCAATTTTATATCACGTGGTTTATTAACCAATAAGTTGTTTGTGAAATACCTCTTGTCTACTCAACCGGAAGCTAGCCATGAAAAGGCCGCCATCTTGGCAGTGGCAATCGACAATGCGGTGATGGTCCTTGTGCTAGTTGTAGCACTACTAATAATTAATAGACGATTTGAGAAACGAGGCGAGTCTCTATATCATTGCTTAGAAATGTTCCCGCCGGACATTTGGATCGTTCACTATTTTGAGTTCCTTCGGTCTCTACATATTCGTTGAAATATCTGGCGGTTATTTTGTCATCCTTGCAATTGTTAGATATGGTTGCAATGTCTGCAGACAAAGATAAGCTTACAAGGATTGGCCGTGGTGAGTGATGGATTAGATGTGATGTTGGGCTTGGAGAGAGAAAAAGAGATGAAAATATTGAATAAGAATAATAATGAAGTAAGAGAAGAAGTAAACAGATTTGGAATTGTACATAAAGAAATAGAAAGAGAAAAATAAAAGAAAAAAGGAAATAAATTCATTAGTAAATGCATTGAAAGAGGAAGAAGGAGAAGAATAAAAATGAAATTAAGGGAATAAATAGAGAATAAAAACGAAAAAGAACGAAAGAAAATATAAAAACAGATAAAAAGAAATTGAGTTTGAAAAAAAATCAGGAGTGGAAATAAAGTGTTGGAAGAAGAAGAAGAAGAAGAAGAAGAAGAAGAGGAGGAGGAGGAGGAGGAGGAGGAGGAGGAAGAAGAATAAAGAAGAGGTAGAAGAAGAAGAAGAAAACGAAGAAGAAAAAAAGAAGAAGAAGAAAAAGACGAAGAAGAGGAAGAAGAAGAAAAAGAAGAAGACTGAATTTCGAAATTTAAATAACTTTATTTCCCTCTATTTTTATACAAATAAAAAATGTTATTTTCCTGATTTTGGTTTAATTTCAATTTTAATCTATTTTCTATTTGTTTTATTTAATTATTTTAGTTAGGTGGATAAAAAACTTCCGTTAATTCCGACCCACACCAAAAGAAAATATTCATCACATTGACGTATAAGCGGACTGTAGCAACGAACGTGAGCATATTCCATTACTGCATTTAGAATCTGTTCACCAGGGAAGAAGAGAAAATGAAAAAAAAAAAAAAAAAGAACTGACATGATGGCTTCTGCTCCGACGAACTTAAGTCACTGGTGCCCCAGCCACATGAGTTTACTCGTGCAACCAGACTGGCAACTGGGTCCCACACATTCACAGTTAGATCAACAAAATGCAGCTGGCAATTCTACTCAATCAGCTTCTCTTCTCGAACTTCCCGCCCGTGGAACTCTCTTCCATATTCTTGCTTTCCTGAGAGCTACAACCTCCAAGAATTCAAATGCAATGTCAATACGCATCTCTTAACCACTAGACTCCAGTTCTTTCTACATGACCCTGTATATCTTTTCCTTTCTCTCTACCTTTACAACTGTCATCACACCTCTATTCCTATCCTTTTCTTGCTCCCTTTTCTGACACCCCATTGTAACTGGTTCGTTTTTCTCTTTCCTCTCCTCCTATCTAATCTTTTTCTATTATGTAGCCCACTGCGCATCAGTGACCTTACCGCCTTGCTTGGGGTGAAACGATTAAAAAAAAAGAAAAGGACGGAAAGCAAAGTGGGAGGAAAAGAAATGTAATTAAAGACGATGGTGAAGAGGACATAAATAGCAGAAGAAAGAAACCGAGGCTGAAGGAAATATAAATAAAAGGAGAGAGAGAGAAAGAACGGGCAGAGAAGAAGAGGCAAATGACTAGAGGTTAGAAGCGTGGGGGGCAAAAGAGAAGAAAAAGAAAAAATATGAAAGGATAATTAGCTGCAGTAAAATATGTTACAGATTTACAATGAATAGCTATCATATTTTCAATTAATTAATTTCAATTAATTAATTTCAGTTAGTTAATTTATGGTCGGTTCAAAAAGAAAAAGGACTATTTGTTTCCTTTGAAAAGCCCAGCAACGGGTTCCTCTATTTATTTCCTACCTCCTCACCTCGCAATACTGCCCTCTGACACCTCTGTGGTACCTATTGATATTTCGTTCAAATCATCTATTAAACGGGAACCACCTATCCATCATACCTCTCTCTATTACAAGCATGATGATTGGGGCTCACCCCATGATTTTCTTCATGCTGTTACATGGACTGACATCTTTAACCTCCAAACTGAAAATTACGGCACTGAGGTTTCTTCTTGGGTCAAAGCCTCTATAACAAACAGGAACCCCAATTTTCGGCTATATCATTGTGACAGCTTTTGTCATAACAGATGCGTATCCGTTGCTACTTGAAATAAGAACACATTATTATTTGGTGAGTGTAATTTCCATGAGCAGCCACTACAGCGGGAGTTGACGAAGGTTTAAATTGGGAGTAAGTGGTGGAATTTATTGAAAGTTAAGTCGTTCACTGATAAAAGTCGTCGACTCCTTCTAATTAAGTTAATCACAAAAACGGTAGGTGAAGCAAATCTAATTTAGTCACACAAACGGCATGCAACGCAAATTTGATCAGGCTATTAAATCCCGTGTTAGTGGGGAAGTAGCCTTAGCTAGAACAGATATTACCTCCTTGTTTATCAAGAGGGATCAAGCTCTTGTAGTTTGGGTATGGTTAAAAAGAATGTCTTCTGGAGCAACGAATATGACCGCTGAACTAGGTGTAGACGTTAGACATCCATCCAGCAGGCATATCGCTTACATCACATTGCCGTATAAGCGGACTGTGGGTACGAATGTGAGCATATGCACGGCTTTTAGTGACTAAATTTAGGATCTGTTCACCAGAGAACCTTGACTGAGCCCTCCTCAGTTTCATCTCTACTTGGCTGACTTTCCCTGACTCGAGGCGACTGAAGGGGTTGAGTTCTTTGGTCTCGTTGCAGAGATCTGGGAAGTGCTGAAGCTGGTTGGTCGAGACAAGACTCCGGTATTAGATGGTCATCCTTACCAACTATACTTGTAGGTAGTTGCCCGTTGTTGTTCTCTTGCTGGAACTGATTTACAACAATTTCGACGATTCACCAGGGGTATGATCAAATTGCTACTCAGAAACAACAACAGTTGGGGTGGGATAGGTCAGTTTTGCTTTTGACGATGCTAAATATAGAGTTGAAGGTTTTAGCCAAGAGTTTAGATAACGGTTTCCAGCGTGTGCTGTGTAGTCATAAAACTAGAGCAGACTTGTACTATAAGCACATTTGCGCTATGAAAGGTAGGACTAATCCGGAAAACATTCATTTGGTACGCATGATCGTCGAGCAAGTCGGCAATGAAGCCGTACTGTTCAGTTTAGATCAGTCCAAGTCATTCGAAAGGGTTGACAATCGTATACTGGAGGCTGTCCTTTTGGCACACAGTTTCGGGCTGTAATTTCGCATCTGGATTCTATTTTTGTACATATCTCCTGGTGAGTTAGTGAAAGTGAAAGGGGTACAATCAGTGTCTTTCATGTTGTCTCGCTCCATTCTCTTTCAACTTTGCTTTACGTTCTTGAATTGGAACATTTCTTTCACAACTTAAAGGCAAATCCGGTTCTACGCAGAATGACATTCAGTGAGTCAGTTACGTTCCATACGTGATACACGCTTTGGGCGATCATGTCTCGAAAGGGACATGACTGACTGGGCAGAAGATTATCCCGCAGTAGGTTATCATTGCTTTCTGCGGTAGACTGGTTGCCAGCCAAGGCTATAGAACACAGTATGTCCTATTATTTAATCCATAACTGAGAGGGATAAAATCTTTGGCAGAATTCGTCATTGGCGACCACAATCTCAACAATATATGCGGATGACACAGTGCTGATTGCAGACTAGGAAAGGAAAATGCAGGAACTCCTACAGAAGGTAATGAGAGAAAGCGAAAAGAAAAGACTGAGCATAAACTTCAAGAAACCTGAATGGTCATCAACAAAAAGAAAACCCCAAAATGCCAACTTCAGGTCGCAAAAACTAAAGAAATGTAAATACCAGGGAAGCGTTCTGACAGAGGATGGAAAGTCAAACACTAAGATCCGAAGATGCATTGACATGGCCAAGGACGTCCTTCAAAATATAACCATAGTCAGTTAAGTGCCATACGTGATACACGCTTTGGGCGATCATGTCTCGAAAGAGACATGACTGATTGGGCAGAAGATTATCCCGCAGTAGGTTGCCATTGCTTTCTGCAGTAGACTGGTTGCCAGCCAAGACTATATAATCCAATCTCTCTTGTTAATTGACTCATAGTTTGAGGGAGAATATATGTATTATATTATCAATTAGTAATTAGATGGGGATCAGTTTATTACTTCATAGCAATAGAAAAGCAATCCCCCACTTTATGCTTAGTAGCAGCCTTAATCATGTTTCTAATTATTATATTCAGTCAGTCAGTTAAGTGTCATACGTGATACACGCTTGGGCGATCATGTCTTTTTCGAGGCATGACTGACTGGACAGAAGAGTATCCTACAGTAGTTTGCTACTGCTTTCTGCTTTCTGCAGTAGATTGGTTGCCAGCCAAGGCTATAGAATCTCTCCTATTATTTAACACATAACTGGAAGGAAGAAACGGATTAATACATTTCCCAATGGTATATGTGTGTCAGTGAATGCGAAGAATTTAACTGGAATTCGAACTTGGCTCCCTGAATGTAATTAGTTGGTACTATTACCTCAGCCAGGTATTCCACCTAGGCTGTTCTTGGGACGAGCAGAGGCAAAACTGCCGAAGTCAGCAAAGAGATCAGAGGGTACGAGACGGTGACAGGGGCCAAGGTCATCTGCTATAAGTCTATTGGCTTGCGTGGAAAGATGTTTATCTTCTCAGACCATTCCTCTGGACGGACGAGCCGGTAAAGGTAATCGGCGTCTGATTCAGTCCCGATCTCTTTCTGGAAATGAATTAGTCGGAGCTGCAGGAGAAGGTGGAGATCGTTGTTCGTCTGTAGTTCGGGGGACTTTTTCCTTAACGGGAAGGCGGAAGTATGTTTCGTACATATACATATTTTTTTTTCTTTTTACCGAACTTCTGTGCTTCCACTTTCATATATTCTCGTGAGTTTTGCGCATGTCAGTCAGTCAGTTAAGTGCCATACGTGATACACGCTTGGGCGATCATGTCTCGAAAGAGACATGACTAACTGGGCAGAAGATTATCCCGCAGTAGTTTGCCATTTCTGCGGTAGACTGGTTGCCATCCAAGGCTATAGAACCAAATCTGTCCTATTATTTGACTCATAGCTAGATAGGTATTATATTATTAAGTAGTTATTCAAGGGGATCAGTTTATTACTTCATAACAATAGAAAAGCGATCCCTCACTTTATGCCCAGTAGAAACATTAATCATGTTTCTAGCTATTATATTCAGTCAGTCAGTTTAGTGCCATACGTGATACTCACTTTGGGCGATCATGTCTCGAAAGAGACATGACTGACTGGGCAGAAGATTATCCCGCAGTAGGTTGCCATTGCTTTCTACGGTAGACTAGTTGCCGACCAAAGCTATAGAACCCAATCTGTCCTGCTATTTAATCCATAACTGGAAGGAAGAGACGGATTAATACCTTTCCCAAGGGTATTTGCGCGTAAGTGAATACAATAAGGAGCCAAATTAGAGTGGCATTTTGATGCCAGTTAGGCATCAGGACATTGGGAATCATGTATTAAATTTTAGCAATATTTTAATTTAAGCTTGTTTTGCTTATAAGCTTGTATTTGGTTTCGTGTCTAAATGAGGGTGTACTTCTGTGTATAGTTTGGTCGAAGAATGACTGGTTTTGATTTCTCCAAGTCACGCATAAATTTTAAGTTAACTAATACTTCTGCCACAGTTCAGAATTTTATTTTATTAATAACATTATGCTTAGTTTCTTATATATATATATATATATATATATATATATATATATTCCCTTTTTTGCTTTTTCAACTTTTTTCTCTTCTTTGCATTAATCAATCGTCTATCTTTCCTTTATCCTAGCTTTCCTCTTTCTTTGGGGTTCTTTTTCGAATGAGCGAGAAATTTTCGTAAAAAACCATTACAAATGTATGTTCTAATATGGACATGTGAGCGTCTATGTAAAATTAAATAAAAGAAAAGAATTTTTTTGCTGGGGTGATATTTTGATTACCTATGGTTGTACCATTTGGGTCTGACGAGCCGCAATAATAACATCAAAGCGGTGAAATATCCTTTATAAATTATATTACTCTGTTAAATTAAATAAATGAATTTAACATTGAGTTCTCTTCAGTTCGTTTCTTTTGGAATTTACCTGGATTACATACCAAGTGTACTATGTTATATATATATATATATATATATATATATATATATATATATATATATATTATGCATAGTGTAAATATACATCGGGGTTTTCATTTTATAAAGTTTTTAATTTTATTCTCCAATTTCGACAAACAATGCATATAGAATTACTTAGAGCTTCATGGAATTTCTGATGTGTTGTGGTGGTTGCAGTAAGAGTCGTAAGTAAGAATATGGTATTTTAGTGAAAGAAATAGAGTATAGTATGTTTGGGTCAGTGATTGTGGCTCGCTAAGTGTTTAAGATAATACAAATAAAGACAAGCATTCTTCAGACCCAATTTAAGCCTTCTGCCTTGTAGAAATCAAATAACTTGCCTTCTAACATGGCTAACTTCTTTTTGTCCCCTTGAAGTACTGTACCTCATTCAGAGGAGAGTAGCTTATGCAGCAGGTGGGTTAGTCCACTAAAATATATTGAACCTGCTCAACACATTTGCATGAGTGAATTCTATTCACTCATATATATATATCTCCATTAGGTCATTCAATAGGTTTCCTTTACATTTCGAGTGACGACACCAATCACTTGCTGTTAACAAAAATTCAACATGCCTAACTATTGCGTTTAGCATGAAACAGGCTGTCGCCTCTGTGCGTCGACTTCAATGTCCACGTATATATATATGTATATATATATATATATTATAAATTATAGTTTAGAACATATACAAATTATCAAAGTGTACATTTTGTTTCGACCTTGAAAGGACAATGTCTCATCAGGTAGTGTGAAAGGAAAATGGAAAATTCTTTACCTTATATTGGCGAATAATGCGTGGGAGGTAAATGGGGTGGAAAATGTCCGTTACCTATAGACTCCGAAACGGCGAAACCTATTTTCTTGAAACGTTACACAGTTGTATTATAAGCGCCTGCGAGAGTTCTTAGCTAGGTTTTGTGTCGAGGTACCCCCGATAAATATTGAAAATCAATAATCGAAAAAATCGGGTTATAGAAGGAGTGGTCCGAGTTTAATCAAATTTGTTGCACTCATAGACAAAGACATAAGAAACGATATGCAGAAGTTTCAAGATTGCAATTCTTACAGTGGTACAGAAAATCGAAAATATATACCGGATCTGATCAAAATCAGGTTTTCAGCCCTTTTAGTTTAGTTTTTGCTTCGGGTTTGGCTCAAAGTAGGTATAATTGTAGTTCTTAGTCTCAGCCATTATACCATTTACTCAGAGGACTTATTTATCCTTCAAAATTCAGTTTACGACGAAAATAACTTATTTGATACCGATACCAGGAAATCAAAATTTGACTTACATCCATTCATTTTTCTTTCGGTCTACGGTTTTGCTTTAATTGGAAACAACTATTGCTTTTTAGTCTTTCGTGCCAACGTCCAAATAGTCTGAGCACCAGGACCATGGATTAGTTTTAAAGCTTTCATTACACCCGAACAACGCCGGGCTATACTGCTCATATATATATATATATATATATATATATATATATATATATATATATATATCAGTGTTTGGTAAGAGAGAAATTGTTTCCGATTGTTTTTCCTGCTTTTTTAAATTATGACATTACCTACTTTAGACTGCTTGTTGACCAGGGTTGATTAGTTTAATCAACTTAATTATGTAATATAATTAATATTAATTATATATATATATATAACAAAATTTTCGATATTTAAATCCGTTGAATAGTCATTTTCAACGGATTTAAATATCGAAATTTTTGTTTTTTTTTATATTTCGCTCTGTAAATAGAATATAATATTTGCACCACCTTGTTCAGTTTTAATATTAAAGAAATTAATATTAATTAGGATTGTTTTTTGGGGATTTAACTATCTGACCATCCTTTTGGATATATATATATATATATAGTTTATAAAGGAAAACTCAACGCGTCATGTTAGTTATAAACTATAGTTCATTTCAATACGTGTTGAGTTTTCCTTTATAAACTTCATATCTCTTTGGTTAATACCCATCGAGCTCTCTATATGGATTTACCAATTAATATTTTATATTAAGATAATCTTGTTGGATTATCCTCACCGTTTACGGACTGACAACTATAACTATATAGAAATGAATTGGAGCGCGCTAACTATTGGGCGCGTAATACGATATGCGCTAAAAAGACTACCTTCTTTCACCGAACGCCCCGTGGCCCATGGGTAGAGTTGCCGACTAACGCCAATGCGGTCGGGTTTCGAGCCTGGGTTAGGGAGCACTCATAGTCTAATCGTACTTATGAGCTGCGATACAGCGAAACAGATCTTTCTGCGGATGACTATATATATACAAACTGGATTTTGGTGACATTTGGTATCCTTCGATCTACAGTGTCACGTGAGTATCAGTGATGCCATTAAATATTTCTCGGGACTTTCAAGTAATTTTCATAGACGCATAGTAAGGTAAAATCTTTTAACGAATTGTTGCTATGGACAACAACTGTTAACTGGGCGTCGGTAGTCTGAGAGATTTTCACGTGATATTATAGAACATCTGAGATTTTGACAGTCTTAACGTATTCCGGTTACGGTTAATTGTTTTCAACAAGGTATCGCCCAAGCGTGTTTCACGTATGACACTTAACTGACTGGACCGACTGCCATGCGATCGCATATGATAATTTAAACCAGCATTTAAAAAACAGGTCTGATTACAAAGTTTACATACTAAAATAGCCTTGTCATTTGTAGCTTAAGACTAGGTCATCACCCCTTTTTTCTCTGTTCATTCCAGTTATAAATGGTTTTCGTAAATTTACTCTACACTTTTCGTATAATCTAAACTTATTTATAAATGGAACTTTGTGTCTGTGTGTGTGTCTGGGTGTATATATCCGTTACCTATAGCCTCCGAAACGGCTGAACCGATTTCTTGAAAATTTACATAGTTGTACTAATAAGCGTCTGCGAGGAGTGTTCTTAGCTAGGTTTGGTACCCCCGATAAATATCGAAAATTGATAATCGAAAAATCGGGTTATAGAAGGAGTGGTCCAATTTTAATCAAATTTGATACACTCATAGACAAAGACATAAGAAACGACATTCAGAAGTTTCAAGGTTGCAGTTCTTACAATAGTGCAGAAAATCGATAATATATATATAAAAAGCAAGATGTTTTTGTGTGAGTCTGCTTATCTGTCTGTATGTCTTTTATACAAATTCACAATTTTTATCCGATTCTCACCAAACTTCACACAAATATTCTTTAGGCAGAGTCTGAGCTCCAAGACCAGGTTTTAAAGCTTTCATTACACCCGAGAAACACCGGGCTATACCGTTAGTATTTAATATATTTCAGATTTCATTCCAATATGGGTTTAACAAATGAATAACGTATATTATACAGCCTACATACACGCATGTGTGCAGACTCTCTCTCTTTCTCTCTCTCTCTCTCTCTCTCTCTCTCTCTCTCTCTCTATATATATATATATATATATATATATATATATATATATATATATAGACTTTGTTTGCTCTACTTGCGTATTGAGGGTTTTTTTTTTCTTTGGGCTGCGTACTTTGACTGATGTCAAAATGCTTAGTTCGTTCTTTTTTTATCACCAGTTTTTCCTTCCGCGTATGTACTGGGATGGTTTTTCGAAACGAGTATAACAAAAGTTTATATATATATATATATATATATATATATATATATATATATATATATATATATAAAACTTTAAAATTATTTTATCAAAATAAATTATCCACACATCACTTGATTAGTTTTTTTAATCTATAATATACTTTAGTATACCATAATTATTCACATCCTGATTCTAAACTATACATTCCACCCCCTTTACACAGTGGTAATACTAAATCTAATTTTAAAAAAAACAACTCAAATTCAGCCTGCTGTAAAAGATTGCTGTCTGCTCATTTAAATAATCTGTTCCCACAATGTATCTTACTCGGACAAAATATTTGTAATTTAATTTATAAAAAAAACTACACTGTTTCATTTTTAACTTATGCTCTAATATAACTTAAAATATATAATTATTTTAATAAAATAAATGACCCACACAATACTTAATTAGTTTTCTTAACTACAATATACTTTGATATACTATAATTACTTAATCATAATTATAACATAAACATTTCAACCCTTTTACTCATGAAGTAGTTTTAAAAAAATCCAACTTGCCGTTAAAAATTATTTACCTATTTAAGTATTATGTGGTCCCACTATGTACTTTACTCAGACAAAATAATTTTCTTCAAAATTGTAGTAATTACTATGTTTCATTTATAACTTATACTCTAATATAATTAAAAAAATGAAAATTATTTTACTAAAATAAATGACCCACACAATACTTAATAATTGTTCTTAATACAAGATAACAAAGTATACCAAAATTATTTAATCCTAATTCTGACCTAAACGTTCCAGTCCTTTTATTCAACCACTTGTATAAAATTATTGTCTACCCATTTAAAAAAATCTAAGGTCCAACTATGTATCTTATCCAGACAAAAATTAAAATGTGACATGTCTAAATCCAAGCCATCCTGCCCCCTCTCATAACTCAAATATTAAATCTCCATAATTCTCAATTTTGATTGAAGAATATTGACACACCAAAGCTTTTTCTCCAACCAACACTCCGTAGTTTTTTAAATAACCATGAATTCGTCATATATTTTAAAAATAAATCATTTTCACCATTTATTTTAAATTATCATCTGAAGAGGACCAGTTTTGTTCTGAAACATAAAAACTTTTGTGTAGTGATATTATGCTTTTATAAACCATTATAATAACAAAATTGCAATATATATATATATATATATATATATATATATATGCGAAACAAAAGTGAAAATTATGTGATAAAGTGGAAAATTCATTAACGAGGCGTTTCTTAGTGAGCGTCTGCTTTCTTTACCTTCCTCTGCTTGTAATGAAAGAAAGACAAAACTGTATGCGAGTATGTCTTGAGATCTCCGAAGATAAATCGTGACGTTAAATTGAATTAAACACTCACCAACGCGAGCGCGCGCGCACACACACACACACACACACACACACACTGGATGAATTGTCGCTATTTCATATTTTTAATTTCGGGCATGAGGGTCAGCTGGGCACGGTCTGTGAGAAAAAGATCATGATGACAGCAATTCACACAGCCTCAAATTTGGAAACTACATTCTGCACTGCTTGACATTCGCACCAGAAGTTCCAGTATGAGCAGTTCAAAGTATTTGTGTTCTAATCGAAAGACAATGCAGGGGAACCGAAAAGAGTTGGATGAGTCTAATTATGATTACGAAGATACGGCAAGAGGAAAGAAATAGAAAGTGAAGAGGAAAGTAAGTGAGAGGGAAGAGCCAGTGGAAACGGCTCAGAGAGAGAAATTCAAAATTTGTCCGGAAAGGAACTGCAGACAAATACCGACATTAGTTACAGTGTTTGAGCTCAAATCTAAAAAAAAATAAAAATCTGTAAAAAAAAAACAAACAAACAAAACACTATATATATATATATATATATATATATATATATATATATATGATGGAGGCATGTTGAAGTAATGGATAGTAGCTTTGACTGGACGTATCAGAGAGCAGAGTTCGAATTCAAGTCGGTTTCATTACATTCACTTACGCGCTAATACCCTAGGGAAATGTATGAATCCATCTCTTCTCCGCCAAGCTATAAATAAAATAACAGAACAGGCTAGATTCAAATAGAGTTGGTTGACAACCAGTCTATGAGAAGGAACACTCTGAATTCAAACCAGCCCCAAGAAGATTGTGCTCCGTCAGGCTGATGTGCGCAAAAAAAACACACACAAACACGTTTCTGCTTTGGCTGCAGTACAAATGGTGCCCCCACGGCTCTAATGAGTCACAGTATACCTGGATCTGGGTCTATATGCAGGTCTGTGTGTGTATACTTTTGTATGTGGGAGGGCTGTCATTTCCAGTGATTAAGTTTGTAGATTTTGTTTCTACTTCAACAAAAACAAAAATTATTGTTCATCGTTCGGCCATAAGATTGATATGCATAAAAATGACTGATAAAAAAATAAAAAGTTGAAATTAACATACCAAAAAGAGAAGTGATTTTCTAAGATCTGCTTACACGTGAATAAGGCCGAAAGGATCGAACACAGTCGCCATTGTTCTAGCGAGACAATCTTGTTAACCATTACACCACGTCGAAGTACTCATCGTTCAGCCCGTATAATTCGTGTTCATTAAATATTTTTATGCTTTCATTTTAAATAGTCATTTTTATTCATTAAAAAAAAAAGAAATTGCAAAGGACATTGTTAAAATCTATTTTCACCAATCAGAATCTTATTTAATTGAAACAACTACTATCCTCCAATAACATCTTTAAATTAAAAAAAAAAAGACAAAATAAAAAGTAAAATTCATCTGCAGGTGTATCTCGAGAGCATATGTTCGCGTGTCCATACTTTTAAAAAATTTCCCGTCTATTGTATTTGTACTACGCCAGATAAAGGTAAAGGGTCTTGAACTGTCTCTTGATGACTGCCGCGGGCTGGCTGTGATATTCCTGTTGTCTTGGGAAAGACGAGAAATTAGAAAAACCGCTTCTGTCTGCGGGATCTACTTTGAAGAAGATAAGGAGAAAAACAAAGAGACGCAAAGGAAAAAAAAAAAAGAAATCAATGATCGAATGAAAGAAAGAAAGAAAGTCAATACGGAAAAAGAAAAATCTGAAATAGTAAACAAATTAGAAAACGAAGAAGGAAGCGAGAACGTGAGAAAAATGAATATGAATAAAAAATATTTGAAGAGAAAAAAAATTAAAAACAAGAATAAAAGAAAGGAAAAAATGAAAAGAATGTAAAAGAAAGAAAAAAGAAAGAAAACAAATGAAAAAAGAAAAAAGACATAAAGCAAATGAAAGAAAGAACAAAAGAAAGAAGGGAATTAAAGGAAGAAAGCACTAAAGAAAAATGAAAAATCCTAAATAGTGAATGAATAAAGGAGAAGGAGAAAATGAAGGAAACGGGAGAAAGATTAATACGAATAAATATATTGAAGGAAAAGAAAAATTTAAAGAAGAATAAAAGAAAGGAAAAGATAAAACGAGGGTAAAAGAAAGAAAAAAAGAAAGAATGAAGGAAATAAAGAAAGAACACAAAAGAAAGAAAGATTAAAAGAGAGAAAGAAAGAAAGCCATGAAGAAAAATGAAAATACTGAAAAATAGAAGGAGAAATTAAGAAAAAACAAGAGGTAAAAGATTATGCATAAAAATGATTGAAGAAAGAAAGAAAAATGGATGAAAAGAAGTATAAAAAGACGGAAAGAAAAGAAGAAGAAATGAAAAAAATGATAGAAAGAGAAGCTAATTTCTAAACGTGGCGTACACGTGACACAAGGACGAAACTATAGAGCACCCAGTGAGGATCGGACTCACTACTCAATTTTAATAATTCTAGAGAGACACTCTTGCTAACCTTTGCTTGACGTCGAGGTGACCCATGTCAAAAGGAGAAAACGAAATAAAGAAACAAAGAAAGGGAGAATAAAAGAAAACAAAACGAAAAAAGAAAGAAAACAAATAAAAAAGAAAGAAAGAAAGAAAGAGAAAGCTGTTAAGAAAAATGAAATGCAAAATCGGGAATAAATAGAGTATGTGTGTTGTGGTGCAGCGGATATCGATTTGGAACAACTCGGGGAGCCGAGTTCGAATTCCAGTTGAATTTCTTGTATTCACTTACGCAAAAAATCCCCTTAGGAATGGTATTAATCCGTCTCTTCCCTCCATTCATGGGTTAAACTGATCGCCTTGAATTACTACTTAATAATATAATACCTATCTAGCTATGAGTCAAATAATAGGACAGATTTGGTTTTATTGCCTTGTCTACCGAAGAAAGCAATGACAACCTACTGCAGGATATGATCACCCTAAGCGTGTATCACGTATGACACTTAACTGACTGACTGAATGAGGTAGAGAAATTGAAGAATTGTCATGTGAAAGATCAGAGTGAAAAATGTCTGAAGAAAGAAAGAGAAGAATGAAAAGAAAAATAACTATGGAACTCAACAAGGAATGGAAGAAAGTAATGGAAAAATAGATTAAAAGAAATGCCGTCATTTTTTACGTTTGCAGTGATCAGTAAAACTAAACATGACTTCAGTATTTGTCTATATTTCTGAGATGAGGTAGTATTTACAGTATTTGCATTGTTTGGACTGTTGTCCTCATCTTTTTTGCTATGAACTCTGATAAAAAAATGGTTGCTGAACATTAGTTTTAGAAATCCCAGAAATTCAGCTGTTCTTGTCCTTAAGGACACATGGCCAAGTGGATATAGACGTTGGTTGACTTGACAAAGAGTTGGATATAGACGTGTTGGTGAACAAGTAACTTAGAGTCGGGTGATAACTCATGACTACCAAAGAGACATCGCACAAGGAATGAGAATGCTATACCCCAGTGATCGTAATAATGGATTCGGTTCGAAATTCCTGGCACATGAAGAAGGCAGGAGCGTACAACGACCGAAACTGCGGTCAAATGGCAACAAAGATTCGGATAATACTCCGAATAATGTAAATAGTGTAAACATGACTTTTAATGTACAGAGCTGGAGGAGTTTATACACACACACACACACACACACACACACACACACACACACATATATATATATATATATATATATATATATATATATATATTGTGCGTTCGGGTAATCAGAGCTGTTCTATAAGAACCACTCAAACCGTCCAAAACTCGGCGATTGGACAACATTTACTCGATAGACATGTCTGCACAGTTCTCGTTCGTCTTATTATCTTCGTGTTATTGAGGCTGCACACCTAAAGATCCATCAATCCAGTCTGTGCAGACAAAAGAAACACTTCAGTTGCTCCTTACGTTCGTTCGAGGGTTTGTGAGTTTCTTTTTTAATGCACTCGTGGAACTTTATGTTTACAACCACCTTACATTTTTTATTAAAATTTGATGGGCACTTCGGCGTGGTGTAATGGTTAGCAACCTCGTCTTGCTAGAATCATTATAACTGAGTAGTGAGTTCGATCCTCACTGGGTACCCCCTACTTTCGGCCGTGTATTACGTTTAAGCTACGCTTAGAAAATCACTTTCCCCCAAGGTTTGGGGGTTGGCCGTAGGGTTAACCACCCTGCCCCATAAAAAAACAGTTTGTTACGGAAACAGCAAAAATGCTGCCCTTCTCACCATTGGGTGTAACGGAAGAGTTATCTTAGTCTATGTCGTGTTCAATACAACGGTTCTCGTCTGATCACCGAAGTTAAGTAACATCTGGCCAGTACTTAGATGGGTGACCGTTTGGGAATACCAGGTGCTGTAAACGTAAAGACAAAGAATGGTCCTCCAGGTTTGGGTGTTTGGGGGTTGGGCGTAGGTCTAACAACTCTGCTCCTTAAAAAACAGTTTGTTACGGAAGCAGTAACAAAAAGTTACTGCCCGATACATCATTGGGTGTAAAAGAATGAGATGATGATTTAAATTTGGTTTTAATCGAATTCCAGCTTCCCTTCTCAAACGTTAGTTACATTTATGATTCACTGGTTTTCATTTGAATTTTGCCAAAGTACGCTTTTTATAATGTGTTGCCCGAAAGGTTCAAGCTATGACGTCTGCTTCGTTCAGATCTATCTATCTATCTATCTATCTATCTATCTATCTATATATATATATATATATATATATATATATATATATATGTAAAGTAAAATAAATTTTCAAAATTCAAAAATGTTGAATGAACATTTCGACATAAAATCTCTAAAAGAGATTTCACATCACCTCAGCAACGTCCAATCTTTCAAAAATGGAAATAAAAATAAGAATAAAAAGAGAGAGAAAAAAAAGGGAGAGAAAAAATAAATAAAAATAAAAAATAAAAAAAGACAGTTAAGATTTGAGAAATTTACGTTACAAAAAATCCCGGAAATAATTCATGTCTAATTTTAGATTTTAACTTTTTTTTTTTTGAATTTTGAAAACTTAATTTACTTTATATTAGGTCTGTTATTTTGATTACATTGAGCTTTCTTCCTGTATCATTTTTTAATATTAAAATTTTTAATATTAATTAGGATCAGGTTCTTGGGATTTACCTTCCTACTTTTCCGTTTTGGATTAAAGTATTTTAATAATATATATATATATATATATATATATATATATATATATGATACCACTATGATACCACTATGTTCATAATGCCACTTACAAATCGTCATTATCTTCTCACCGACCAAATATTCTTGCCTTGAAACTGGTTTTCCCAGGTAGATTATGCAAAGTGCGTACAGAGACGTGACCATTTTTGATGTTCCTGCTTGTTAACATGAATTCCTTCCTGACATAATTCATGTCTAATTTTAGATTTTAACTTTTTTTTTTTTTGAATTTTGAAAACTTAATTTACTTTATATTAGTTCTGTTATTTTGATTACATTGAGCTCTCTTCCTGTATCATTTTTTAATATTAAAATTTTTAATATTAATTAGGATCAGGTTCTTGGGATTTACCTTCCTACTTTTCCGTTTTGGATTAAAGTATTTTAATAAAATATATATATATATATATATATATATATATATATATATATATATAATACCACTAACGCCATATAACTATTCATTTAACAAAGACACGTTAACCATAACTATTACCGTTTGTTTTTTTCGTTAATTCATCCTTTTACCCGATGTTGTTTTTCATCAACTTTACTCTGTGCCTTCACCTTTCCCCTCCATCATTTACTTGCCTTTCTGCCTATGTTCATAATGCCACTTACAATTCGTCATTATCTTCTCACCGACCAAATATTCTTGCCTTGAAACTGGTTTTCCCAGGTAGATTATGCAAAGTGCGTACAGAGACGTGACCATTTTTGATGTTCCTGCTTGTTAACATGAATTCCTTCCTGACAGTTATCATTTCCCGCTTACACAATTTATTTTGGGGATTGTAAATTCCGTTCTTGACAAACGTTGAATCAGAAATGCTTAGCAGATTTTCTTGTAACACTTTGTTCGTTCATTCAATGTTTTTCTTTTTCTTGCGTCGAATTTTTTTCTTGTTTGTTCATCGAAACTTTTCCTTTTTCTTTCATCTAATCATTTTTTTGTTGGTCCATGGAAAATTTATTCTTGTTGACCATAGTATATTTTTTTTTTACATTCATCGAAATTTTTTCATTTTTTATCCATCAAATCTTTTTCTTTTACTTTCATCAAACAATTTTTTTCATCAAATCTTTTACTTTTTATTTAAACAATTTTTTTTTCATCAAATGTTTTTCTGATTCTCTGATGAACTGTTTAGCTTTTTCTTTCATCAATTTTTTTTCCTATTTTTCATTCGAACTTATTACCTCTTTAACGATCTTTTTGTTGTTGTCCTTTCAAAGAATCTTTTGTTTCACTTATTCTTTCATCGCCATTATCCCATTTTTTCATTGAACCGAATCATTCTTTAATCATCCTTCCTGTTTGTGTTTATTTTTTCCTTTTGTCACCTTACTTGGAAATCTTCGGTTTTTGTCGTTTTCGAACCTTCTCGTACTTTTATCGTAACTTTTATCGTAAAAGGACATTCTTGTTCTTTTATCGTACCTTCTTGTACTTTTTTTAATCTTCTTGTACTTTTTTGTCCTTTTCAAAAACTTCTTTACTTTTTATCTTTTTATCGAACCTTCTTGTACTTTTTGTGTTTTTTTCTGTTTTTCGAACCATCTATTTTTTGTCCTTTTTCAAAATTTCTTGTACTTTTTTATCCCTTTACCAAAGCTTCTTGTACTTTTGTGTTTTTTGTCTCTTTTTCGAAATGTCTTCAACATTTTTGTCCTTTTTCAAACCTTCTTGGACTTTTTAAACCTTTACCAATGCTTCTTGTACGTTTTGTATTGTTTGTCTCTTTTTAGAAATTTCTTCAACATTTTTGTCCTTTTTCAAAACTTCTTGTACTTTTTATTCTTTTATCGAACCTTTTTATACTATTTTGTTCGTTTTCGAATTTTCTTGCAAATTTTGTTTTTGTTTACTTTTCGGACCTCCTTCTACTTTTTTGTCTATTTTCGAACTTTCTTGTACTTTTTATCCTTTTTTCGAACGGTTTTATAATTTTTGTGTTTTTTCATTTTTGTTCTTTTTCAAACCTTTTTGTACATTTTATTCTTTTATCGAACCTTTTTATACTTTTTTGTCCTTTTTCCAATTTTCTTGGAGTTTTCGATATCTTCATCTTTTGTTCTATCATAGAATCGTCTCCTTTTTTGTCAACAAATTTTAATTTTTTTCTTGTTTCATTGATCATTTTATTTTATTTTTAACAACCGACTTTTCATCAATTTTCTTCGCCTTCCCTTTGTCTTCCTCTTTTATTTCATTGACCTTTTTTGCCATTGTTTATTACTTTTTCTTGACGACCTCTTTGCTCTCTTGTTTTATAAGCGTTTCACCCCGAGCAAGGCATTTAACTGCCACTACTACGCAGGGGACTACATAGAGTGGAAGAAGGATGGTTAAATATAGGAAATGTCAGAGGGTGGGTGATAGGCGGGTAAGGATACCGAGAATGGTTAAATACAGGATATGTCAGAGGGTGGGTGATAGGCGGGTAAGGATACCGAGAATGGTTAAATACAGGATATGTCAGAGGGTGGGTGATAGGCGGGTAAGGATACCGAGAATAGTTAAATATAGGAAATGTCAGAGGGTGGGTGATAGGCGGGTAAGGATACCGAGAATAGTTAAATATAGGAAATGTCAGAGGGTGGGTGATAGGCGGGTAAGGATACCGAGAATAGTTAAATATAGGAAATGTCAGAGGGTGGGTGATAGGCGGGTAAGGATACCGAGAGTGAGGGTTGGGTAAATGAGAGTGTTCTGAGAATAATTGGAAGTTAGTGTGATAGGAGGTGTCTATTGACCCTACATTTAAACACCTGGAGATTGTAGCTGTCGGGAAAACAGACTTGTGGAAGGGAATTCCACAGGCGGGAAGCGCGAGAAAAGAAGCTGTTGGAGTAGAAATTACGGTTACATCTTATCTGTTTAACTGTAAAAGGGTGGGACCTACTTGCTAACCTAGTATCTCGTGCAAATTCGTGCTTAGGCGACACCAGTGATCTAAGTTCATCGGAGCAGAAGCCATGAAAGTACTTGTAGAACAGGCACAGGGAAGCCACATTACGCCTCCTTTCAATTTATAGTCTCTTAAGTTCTCCATTCATTTACTTCCTTCTTACTGCCTTTCTGGTTGAATTTATTTAAACATTTCACTCCAAATAAAATGATAAAGCCACTAAGACGTAAGAGTTGTTCCTGGGAGTGAAAGAGAATGAGAAGACTTTAGGGGAAACGACAGTAATAGAACATGATCCAGGCAGACAGAAGATAATTACTGACGTTATATTAGGTTGTCCCAAAGGTTCGTAAACACTTGCAAAAAATTGAAATTTTACTCGCCAAGTAATCTAAGGTTACCAGAAAACACTTGCAAAAAATTGAAATTTTACTTGCAAAAACAACAAAAATTATTGCTCAAAATAAAGACCATCATTTTCCAAGACTTTCTGCCATCGATCTGCAAGGTTTCGGGTCTGCTCAAAGTACCATTCAGTCGGCTTCGAATGAAAGAATTCTTGACACTCATCCTCGACTTCATCAAACGAGTCGAATCGGCGGCCCTTCAGAAAGTGTTGCGTTGAGCGGAAAAGGCCGTAATCTGATGGAGCACAGTCAGGACTGTAGGCTGGATATGGTAGAACCTCAAAGCCGTCCGGCTATTCAAACTTGTCTTTAGTCTTCCTGGCGGTGTGTGGCTTGGCATTGTCCTGCTGCATCAAAGCGCCCTTTCGGTTGATCAGAGCCGGGTACTTTTGCTTCAACTTTTCGTAGACCCGGTTAAGTTGCTGACAGAAAAGTTCGGTATTGGTGGAACAACCATTCGGAACCAACTCAATATGCACGATTTCTTCAAAGATTTCTTCAGCCAAACGCACAACATGATTTTCTTACCGAATCGATCTTTATTTTGGAACCGACGGTGTCTCTTGCTCTTTCTGTGCCCATCGCTTGTCTCGATTGTGCTGGACCAGATAGACCCATTTCGCAAGTGTTTAGGAACTTTTGGGACAACCTAATATTTAGATGTTTGAAGATCATACGTCAAAGAAACAAGAAACAAGAAACCGAGAGTTCCAAGGGTTGGAAAACAAACTATTGAAATATAATTCACGGTTATATCTAACTACTAGCAGTATAGCCCGGCGTTGGTCGGGTGTAATGAAAGCTTTAAAACTAATCCATGGTCCTGGAGCTCAGACACTTTGGACGTTGGCACGAAAGATAAAAAGCCAATAGTTGTTTCCAGTTAAAGCGAAACTGTAGACTGAGAGAAAAATGAATGGATGTAAGTCAAATTTTGTTTTTTTCTGGTATTGATATCAAATAAGTTTTTTTCGTCGTAAACTGAATTTTGAAGGATAAATAAGTCCTCTGAGTAAATGGTATCATGGCTGAGACTAAGAACTACAATTTTGCTTACTCAGAGCCAAACCCGAAGCAAAAACTAAAATAAAAGGGCTGAAAAACTACAGACATACAGGCAGATAAACAGACAAACACACAAACATCTTGCTTTATATATATATTATCAAATTTCTGCACTCTTGTAAGAAATGCAACCTTGAAACTTCTGAATATCGTTTTTCATGTCTTTGTCTATGAGTGTATCAAATTTGATTAAAATCGGACACCTCCTTCTATAACCCGATTTTTTCGATTATCGATTTTCGATATTTATCGAGGGTACCTCGACACAAAACCTAGCTAAGAATACTGACAGACGCTTATAGTACAACTGTGTAAATTTTCAAGAAAATCGGTTCAGCCGTTTCGGAATCTATAGGTAACGGATTCACAGACAAGCACACACACACACACACACACACACACACACAGAGACAAAGTTCTATTTATAAATAAGTTTAGATTTCTAACGAATTTTTCTTGTTTTCATCGATTAGTTCAAGTAGTTTTTTTATCATTTCAGCCAAACAAGTCGATAACATCACGAAGACGGAGATAGTTATGGCGAGTAAAAGAGAATGTGGACAATTTAGTGATAAAACAAAAATAAATATAATAAAAGAACATTGATCAGGATAGTAAAAGATGGCGATTGGTGTTTCATTTAGTTCAAAAGTAAAACAGCGAGCGCTAATTGTCAATCTACTAACGCGTTCATTCAAGTGAAAGGGAAAAGAGAAACTTGATGTATGAGTTTTTAGAATAAGGTCAAAATGGATTTAGATAAATTCATTGTAAATATAAGAAAGAGTTAAAGAAAAAAACTAAACCATAACTCATATCAGCTTTGAAGAGATGCATCACATATAGTCGGAGATTGGCCAAACCAATAAGATTTCGTAAGTGACATCACCGAGAAAAAGAAGTGACAGTAACCCACATGATCTTTACTATCAGTCAATTAAGTGTTATAGATGATACACGCTTGGGCGATCATGTCTCGAAAGAGACATGGCTTATTGGGCAGAAGATTTTCCCACAGTAGGTTGCCATTAATATTTGAAATAGATTGGTTACTAACTAAGGCTATAGACCCAAATCTCTCCTGTTATTTGACTGACTGCTGGAGGGAAGAAACGGATTTTCAAATTATTTGCGCGAAAGTGAATGCAACGAATTCAACTGGAATTCGAACTCAGCTCTCCGATTTCTCGATCAGAGCCGATATTTACTACACCACAACCCACCACGATATTTGCTATAGAAGTTAGCAAAGAAAAGCGAGATGAATAAGCTAAATAACAACTGTAAGAAGACTGAAATAATGTTATTCAGCAAAACATCACAACATGCAATCGGGGATAAGTAAATTAAACTAATACAAAACATTGTATATCTTGAATACTGTTGTCATATCTGCTCAGGTGCTCCTGCTATTCATCTCGAGGATCACGACAAAATCTAAAAGTATCTACAATACTCAGTTGGCATCTTAAGTTATTTTCTCACAAATGTAACGTAGCTACCCTCTTTATTTTTTACGAATATTTTCATGGCAACTACTCTGATCAGCATGTATCCCTTGGACTTCGTCAAGTGAATTTAAGCGGGCTACTAGACTGGCATCTAGTTCCCACTCTTTTACCGTTTAAATAGTTAAATGTATCCTCTTTTACTACTCGAACAGTTTCTTTTCTCACACTTCCTGCTTGTAGAACTCCTTTCTATTCACTTGCTTCTCTGATAGTTATAATCTCCAAAAATTTAAATGCAGCGTAAATTGCCATCTTCTTCCTTCTTGAAATCTGTTCATTTTTTATCATTTCTTCAGAACTCACTGTACCCAATATGTTTTAACCCGTGTTTACTAGTGGTAGTCTAGCTTTGCTTGGGGTTAAATGATTAAAAAAGAAATCTAGGAAGTGTTTTAACAGAGGACAGAAAATACGACACCGAAATCAAAAGGCGGATTAGTGTTGCGAAAAATGCCTACTAAAAGATAAGCAAAGTATTAAGAAACAAGAAAAATCATTTGAAACAAAGAAAAGTGTACTGAGATTTTAGATTGTATCTTATAAGATAGTGAATGCTAGACAATCTCCACAAAAATAAAAAAAGACAATAGAAATCTGGTTCTACAGAAGGATGCTGTGAATTGAACCTGTGAGCAACTATGGAGTTTTAGGAAAAACGTAAACAAAAAAATGATACGTAGCACCGGAAAGAGACAGCAGAAATTTCATAAACACATAACGAGGAAAGAAGGTTTGGAGAATTTGACACACACAGATGATATATTGTAGGCAAGAGAGACAGACGAAGGCGCAAACCTACCTAAAGACTTTTTTTTATAAATGATTGTTCGAACAGAAATTAAAGTAGATAGCAATAAACACAAAACTATAAAGGACAGGATATTGTGGAGAGCTATAATCGCCTACGTCATGAAGGTACGTGGCACGTATCCGAAGAATCTAGTCCGAGAACTAACGACACTTCAACTCAAGCAAGTGAGTAAATCTACTAAGATGCGAGGAGTTACTGAATCTGAAAGAACAGAAAAGTGACAGTTAATTAAGATGTCAGAATATAACTATTGATATTGGTTAAAATTTTTTAAAAATTACATTTGACTAAGAAAGCAAGAAGCAGAAAGAGAGCTCCACAAATGATAAGTGGGACAGAAGAAATTAGCAGCATAGAACTGGCGGTTACATCTAGACAATTATACTGTGAGACCTTGCAGCTAATCACGAACTGCGATTAAAATCTTAAGAGCCAAGTTCATCAGAAAGATTACCATGAAATTTAAAGCAGAGGAACAAGGAGACTGCGGTGTGAGAATGAGAGAGAATATTACATATTTGAAATGGTTAGAAGTAACCGTAAGTTTTGTGCTAACAGTTTCTTCTGTTACGCTTCTCGTTTGTGGAACTTTCTTCCGGTTTTACGTTTCTTGCTTTCCAGTCAAATTTGATCATCAAATATTTAAATACAATATCAATTGTTATCATCTGTCTTCTTAATTCCTATTCTTTTATTGTCTTCTCTTTTTAAAAGTATGTTTTTAATATTCTTTCAAACTCAGCAAAGCCCCCACCCCTGCATCTTAGCGGCTTTACTGCCTTGCTTGGGGTAAAATGATTGAAAAAATCGCCATTCTAATGAGCATTCACATTTCAGTGTTAAATTATCCGTCCTTAACTTTTTAGTTATTAGAATTTCGTATCTTAAGCTGTTTTTGTTGACGACCATTCTGTCTTAATAGTATTTTTTTTTCTTTAAATTGTTTTACGCCAAGCAAGGCGGGAATGCTGGTAGTGTGTAGAGTGTGACAGGGATTGAAGGTGAAAAAGAAAAGGGAATATAGGAAGGATTTATTATAGAACAGAAGATAGCGATTGACGTTGCATTTACATTTGAAGGTGGCTTATGGCCATATCAAGTTGAATACACCGGTTCTCGCTCGATCACCGAAGTTAAGTACTTAGATGGGTGACCGCTTGGGAATACCAGGTGCTGTAAGCGTTTAGTGACGTATGTGCGTTGTGGTGCAGTGGATATCGGCTCGGAAAGAGAAATCGTTGAGACGAGTTCGAATTCCAGTTGAATACACTGCATTCACTTAAATACTGGTACCCTTGGGAAAGGTATTAATCCGTCCCTTCCTTCCAGTTTTGGCCTAAATAACAAGGGTAGGACTTGGGGACCCTGCCCTTAAAAACAAATTATAATGAATCTTGAACAAAAACAATAAAATAAATAAACTAAATAAAACAAATCAAAACGATTTTCAGCATTATGAAAGTTGACATGCTGGTTAAATGAACCAACCAACCCAAGAGTTTCTTTAATGTAGAGGGTCAGCAATCATGATTGTTGGATGAGCGTAAGAGGAAAAAGTAAGTGCAGATTATGATTGTATATGATAGATAATGGTTGAGACTAGATTTGAAGAGGTTAATATTTTAGTGACGGGAAAGCATCCTCTTGGTTGATTGTTCCACAAAGCAGCGGCTCTTTAAATGAAGCTGTCTGAGTGGAACAAATGGTATACGAAATCAATAAGTATGATTTGATCCTGTACGCATGGCACAGAATACCCTAGATGGAAATGTCTGAACAGGCGAAACTAAAGAATGTAGCTCGCTCGAACATTTACCATAGAAATAACGATATAGTTACACAGAGGCTTGCGACGTTTCGTCTATGGTGAAGACCCACAAGGCTCCATGCGAGCTTCAGATTGATTCATAAATAAATTCCGTTTTGGGAAACTCGTTATAATGAAGAATGCATCATCCTAATTGCTAATATACGGTTAGGTAAAATCATGTTCAAGTCAAATGGCAGTCGATTGCAAGATTAAGTCTCCCAACTGACCCCAAAAGCTGGTCTCTGTAGTACTGCCACTGGTGCGAAGAGGGTTACATAATAGGAGAGTGAAGAGAGAGCGGAATAGGTCACAGTAGGTGTCAGAGAATGACTAAGAGAATGACGGGTACATTGGTGTGAAGCGAGCTGCGTGAGAATAAACTGTAAAGTGAGAAGAAGGATGGGAGTCAAAAAGATAAGAAATGACGTTTGATGTTGCATTTAAACTCTTGGAGATTGTAGCTATGAGGGAAACAGGAATACAGAAGGAAGATCCATAGGCGGGAAGTGCGAGAAAAGAAGCTGGTGGAGTAGAAGTTGTGGTTATCTTTGATTGTTTTCATAGTAAAAGGGTGAGACCTTTCTGCTAGTCAAGTAGCTTAAATAAATTTGCGTAGGGGAGGGACACCAAGGGGCTAACCTCGTCGGAGTAGAATAAATTTTTTAAAAACTCAATGAAAATCTAGATGCACTTTTATAAGCTCAGCGGATGCAAACAAAAGTTAAACTTATATTTAACATCAGGATGAAGCAGTAGAAGAGATATGTAACGAGGAGAAAACATATTTTAGCCGAAGTGTTTCATCCTCGAAGGGACTTTATTAAGACAAATGCAAAGGGTTTTATTTTTTAACGAATATTTATACAAAAGCAAAAATGTTTGAAAAAAAAATTACGAACGCTCATTAATATTTATCAGGTTAGTTTTAAAGTCAGGCAAAATATGGGACACGACGTGACACAATTCAATGTTTAATAAATGGAAAAGAGAATGTTAAGCTTTCTTTATGCAAACTTATTTTCATTTTAGATTTCTGCGGAATTGGCTCCATGAATGACATCAACAATAAAATTTTGGTCGGATGAGGCCATTTCTATATTTCTAAGATAAGGTAGTATTTACTGTATTTACATTATTCGGACAATTGTCTGCATTTTTGTTGCTATTTGTACGACATTTCGGGCATTGTACGCTCCGGTCTCCTTCAGGTGCTAGGAATTACGAACCGGAACTTTTATTATCATTCTCATCCCTTGCGTAGTAGTGCCTATTTTGGAAGTCATGGATGTAGACGTTGTTAGTTCCTGTGACATGATCCAAAGAGATGTGAGTTCAATACCAGGCTACAGCAGTGGTGAATAATTAACTTACAGGGTTAGAGAGAGATAGCTCTTGAAAGATAGAAAGAGGCATAAGATAAGGATGTCTTTTTACCTGATACATTTAACTTGTTCAGCGAGAATATTTTGAGGACCCTAGATGTTATGCCAGGATTTGTCATCGGAGGCCACAATTTGAACAACATAAGATACGCAGACGATACAGTGCTGATTGCAGACACGGAAAGGAAACTACAAGACCTCCTACAGAAGGTACCTGAAGAAACGTGACAAAAAAGGACTGCAAATAAACTGCAAGAAAACCAAAGTTATAGTCATCAACAAAAAGAGCAACCCAAAATGTCAAATACAGGTGGGGAATATTAAAATCAAGCAGGTAGAAAAAATTAAATACCTGGGAAGTGTTCTAACAGAAGACAGAAAGTGCGACACAGTGATCCGAAGGCGAATTGGCATGACGAAGGACGCGTTCCAGACACATGAAATTTTCACTAGAAATAAAGGAGAGAGTACTAGATTGCTATGCGATGCCATTTATTAATATGGCAGTGAATGTTAGACAATATCAACAAAGATGAATGAAAAATTTGAAATGTGGTTCGATAGAAGGATGCTGCAGATACCATGAACCGAGCAGGTGAGCAATGATGAGGTGTTAAAAAGAATAATAACGAAAAGGAAATTAATATTGAGCCTCAGGAAGAGACAACTGAAGTTCCTGGGACATGCAATGAGGAAGGAGAGCTTGGAGAACCTGTTACTAACAGGTCAGATAGAGAGGGAAAGAGACAGAGAAAAGAGATAGGGGAAAGCAGCGGATAATATATTTGAAGGGCCTGATCAGGTGGATGACAGAACAGAGGTTGCGAGATGCTACAGAAGAAAGCGTGCTAAAAGCCACCAAGGATAGGAAGACGTGGAAGGCCATGACTGAAGAAGAAGAAGAAGAAGAAGAAGAAAGTTGCTAAAAAAAAAGACGCAAATTATTTATCACTCAGCCTAAAATTTCCGAGCGCCGTAAAATATCTTGCCTCTGCATTTTCCAGAAATATCTCCGTGGTAATTGTTCTGACGAGCTTTCCTTTTTGGGACCTAGACTTTACGAATGCATATTCGCGACAAGGTATCAGTATGTTGCAGGTGACATAACCACAAGTTCTATGGTGATACTATGCTTTTATAAACCATTATAACAACCATTACAATATATATATATATATCGAAAAAAAAGTCCTGAAGAGTCAGGACGTCATAATCGTGCCTTCAGGAAATTTCGAAGTCAGCATGAGTCTGTTCAGTTAAGTCACAGACTTCACATTAATCTTACTAACGCTTTATCTCTATCTCGACATCGAGCAGTTTATGACAGAAAAGCTGCTTGCGAATATAGCTTTTTATCAGTAAACCACTGAAAAAACACTAAGCACCGTCACAACTCAACAATATATATATATATATAAAGATAAAAATAAAACATACATTCCAACAGATAATACCATTAATCCATAATTTCACACTTACACACCAAATTCCTCAAAAGTCTAACGATCAAAACGAGACATTCCCTTAATTACCAATAACTCCAACCAACCCCCACGACAACAACGAACCCAATATAAACAGAGAATGATTCCAAACCTTTATTTCCCCTGAGAAAGTGTTTAAATCCAAACACTGAAACAAACATATGATTGTAGGGAAGAGGACATATATAGAAGAAATTATGTACATGTTCTAAAACATAATTTATAATATATATATATATATATATATATATATATATATATTATTACTCATTACTTTAGAACATGTACAAACTACAACTTACTACAAGATTGTTCATTTTGTTTCGACATTAAAAGAACAATGTCTCATCAGGCAGTAAATGATGATGGTAATAAACGATTTATTGAAAACAAATAAAAAACAACACTTCCTTTTATTTTTGGAAACGTTTTTTGTACGAGGTAAAAAGATATTAAAAAGGGGGAAAAGAAAGATGGCAGAGAAGATCAGAATATGATGAGAAATCAAGAAAAGGAAAAGAAAGAAAATTTGTAGTAGTTTGTAGTTTCTACATGTTTTAACATAATAATTAATAATAGATATTCATTGGTCTATTTTTATATTGAGCACTGGTTTAAATAAATGTTTTGAATGTTGCAGGTATTTTGTTCGTCCCTTATTCTTATATATATATATATATATATAAAGGAAAAAATTAACGCATTATAGACTATAGTTTATGAGCGTTTATCCATGGTTCGTTAAGAATTATCTTGAGGTACATCATATTGCTGTAGATAGCAACGATTCAGTTCTTTGAATGGGTCTATTTCTTAAATAATTTATATCAAAAAGATATATATGTGTACATTTTTGGATAGACTCTCTCTCTCTCTCTCTCTCTCTCTCTCTCTCTCTCTCCATATATATATAAATATATATATATATATATATATATATATATTAAAAAAGGATTAATTCAAAGATGTTGAATGGCCATTTCGATATGAAGATCCCCACGGAGGATAACGGAGGATATGTATAGCCTTTGAGATTTTAAAAAAAGATAACTGGACCTGCGGTCGAGAGCGAGGGAAAATTTACTTGCCCCAAAATCATTTTACTCGACCGACTCCATTTTCTTCATAGTCGCTGTATGTAAACATAGCTTGAATCGCTGACGGAAAACAAAAAAATGAAATTTTAATTAAAACTTTGAACGTGTTAGAAAGGATTCAATTATTTTTTTTAAATAGTAACAACAAAATTTGATCTTTCCTCTTAATAATAGCATAAACATTCGATGATAAAACTTTGTTTTTATTAAGTTGAACATCATGATATGCTTTTTTTTTTTGCAATTGAATGGAGGTGCCTAAATTCATAGTTTCTTTCTTCTGTTTGACTACAACCTCCATCTCGAAGATGATAAAAAAATAGCAAATCTGATTTTCTTAACGATTTGCTATAAAAAAAATACTTACTTGTATAATTTGTTTTTCGGTGCGTGGATGAAAGAAGTATGCGTATTTTTTCTTTCTTTCAAATGTTTTTTTTTTACTTTTCGTAAACGGGGAGGAAATATATTTTTCCAAATGGGTTTCTAAAAATCTGTGAACGTCTTTAATCTGTGCGACAGAGACATTTTGGATCCACTCTGAAAAGGTTACTTAAAAGAATGTTTACACTGACCGGGACGATAAAAGTGAGACCAAAGAGTTCATTAATGTCATTTTAGGTTATTCTAAGTAACTTGTGAATCTTCAGTGGCATACTTTTGGGTTGTAAAAGGAATCAGATTTCCTTTTTTATGCTGAAAAGACACGTTTTGTTGCGAAATGTTTAATCGACCCCGGGCGAGTAAAGCAATAGAATTTAATCGGCCAATTAAGTTTTTAATCGACTGAGTCGATCGGGCGAGAAAAATGTCAAAGGCTATATATATAGACAGAGATAGAGAAAGTGAGAAAGAGAGAAAAGATAGAGTTCAGCCAAAATTGTGTGCACACTTCAGAAAAGAAAAACTTTGACTTAACAATCACAAGAGATGCTCAGAATGGTGGCCTTTAGTGTCAAGATATTTATTAGTACGATGAACAACTGCTTAGCCAACGTTGTTCCGAGGAATTACAGCACATGCACTTTTAATGTCTTCTCTAAGGGTCGGCAGTACAGTGACATCTGTCGAGAAAATATGGTTCTACAGATAATAGTGTTATCGCTATTTAATAAAACTCCTTAAGACAGGTTTTTTTTCATTTCCTGAAGTGTGCATGCATTTTTGGGTAGACTCTGTATATATATATATATATATATATATATTCAAAAGCAATCATTATAATTCTATACTTATTCTAAAATTCTCCCAGCGTGAATGACTCTATCGATCAATATGCCATCTTTAAACTCTATGTCATCACTGTCTTTTTATATACACGACAACTGCCTCTTTTTTTTCCTGAACCCACCCGTAATACGATTTTTCCCTCCTGACTTCTCAACTCTCATCCGATCCTTCTAGTTCAGGCAAGTTCATGCGTGTAAGCCCCAAACAAACATCTCATTAAACAAGTTAACTTGTCAGTTTAGCGAAACAGTCATCCATCCTCTCAAGATGTGTCAAATCGCTCCATCGCTCTGTCGGCATTTATCGGCCCTACGCACAAATTCCACCAGCAGGTGGCGCGCAACATCAACAAATCAGTGTCGCCCCGCATAAGAGCCTGCCAAAGTGGAACGTTTGCTACGATCATTGAAGCAGAAGAAAGTTACTTAACATGTAGATATAACCTACACAAACACACGTGCATAGATACAGGCATACATATATACACGTACACATATAGTTAATGGATTTATTTTATAAACCAACAGTTTTATTACTTCAAACACTAAATTGCATTTGAAATAGGCGCCCCATTTTTATCTTAGAATAAAAATAGAGCGGCTATTTCAAATACGATTATTCACTATGATAATATCTAAAGTGCATTCAGTTTTTCCTTGATATATAGTTGGATATAGTGTTGAGTTGTGGCGATACTTAGTGCCAAGATTTTTTTTCAGTGATATACTGATGAAAAGGCATTTTAGGAAAGCAGGTTTTTTGTTGTAAAGTGCTCGATATCGAGATATAGATGGCGCATTAATAGGATTGATGTGGAGAATTTCAACTGAGTAAAGTTATGCAGACTTTGAAGTTTCGTGGAAAAACCATTATGATGACATTACACCTCAGGACTTAATGGTGCCTTCACGAAAATTCGAAGTTTGCATGATTCTGCTCAGTTAAATGTAAAACTTATCCACATTAATCTCGCACACACACACACACACGCATACAAACACACACACACACACATATATATATTACTTCAACTAGATTATCGAACTCACATTATTAAAAAGTGGAAATTATGTGTTAAAAGTTTTTTTGTGTCTTACATTTTTTTGTAATTAAAAGTTGTTCACTCGAATTCTACAGCGCTCAAAAACTGAAGGCTTGGAATAAATGCTTCTATTCAAAACAACGCATAAATAAAATACACAGCTAAAATATTAGGAAAAGTAACAACAGCAAACAAAAAACAACCCTTTAAAAACTGCTAAAGCAGTGGCCGAAAGCGCTTGGGGCAATAGAAATTATGGAAAAATTTTCTCTACTCCCTTATTTTTACACAATAGAAAACGTTATGTACTCTGGAAAAATTGAATAAAAAAATTAAGTAAATTTTCTTTGAATGCCGTGTTTAATGAAAGATAACCAAACAAAGCTTACTGTCATAGTATATATATATATATATATATATATATATATATATATATATATATATTAAAATACCTTTAATCCAAACGGAAAAGTAGGAAGGTAAATCCCAAAAACCTGATCTTAATTAATATTAAAATTTTAATATTAAAAAATGATACAGGTGGAGAGCTCAATGTAATTAAAATCACAGAGCCAATGATAAAATAAAATAAATTTCGATGTTCAAAACTGTTGAATGATCATTTCAACATGAAATCCTTAAAAAAGATTTCACAACTCATCGGCAACTACCACATTTTCAAAATGAAATAAAAAAGAAATAAAAATGAAGGTTAAGAATTTAAAAAATTACGTCACAAAAAAAAACTCGGTTAGCAATCAACGTCTATTTTCAGATTTTATTTTTAGATAGAGTTGTAAGTGAAAAAATTGGAAAATTAGGCTTTGTCTGGCTTTACAAGGGGAAGGGGTTAAAGGATGGAATAGGAAGTTGGGTTAAATTGAGAATTGGGTTAAAAAAAAGGAAATGGATGTAAGGATAAGAAGGATAAAGAAACAGAAAAGAAAAAAAGAAAAATTTCAATATTTTAGAGACGCTCTATACGTGTCAAATATAGATAGATAGATAGATAGATAGATAGATAGATAGATAGATAGATGGATGATAGATAGAGAGATAGGATAGATAGAATAGATAGACTAAGGATAGATAGATAGATAGATAGATAGATAGATAGATAGATAGAAGAGACTAAGGATAGATAGATAGATAGATAGATAGATAGATAGATAGATAGATAGATATGAACGGGTTGAAGATAGATAGATAGATAGATAGATAGATAGATAGATAGATAGATAGATAGATAGATAGATAGATAGATTACCTAGTTTTAGGGCATAATAAAATTAGACCAGTGTACATTTGTATTCAAATGTGTGCAATACTACAATTACATTGCAAACTTTTGAATATTGTCCATTTGTAAACTAGTTAAGCGTAATAACTCGTTTACAAATGGAATATATATATATATATATAGATAGATAGATAGGTAGATAGATAGATAGATTGTTTAATTAGCTAGTTTTGAGGCATAATAAAATTAGACCAGTGTACATTTCTATTAAAACGTGTGCAATACAATTACATTGCAAACTTTTGAATATTTTCCATTTGTAAACGAGTTATTAAGCGTAATAACTCGTTTACAAATGGAATATATATATATATATGCATGTACAAATTTCAGAGTATATCTGTAAACAGATGTTTACATTTTCCCTGATCACGTATCTCTTGTCTCTTGCCGTTGTTTTTCTCTTCCAATCGCATTTTCTTTTTATGTTTTGAACTGATAGACCCAGTTTGTTTCCATCGGATCCAAAACCTTCAAAATTACTCTCAGATAAAAGGAAGAAGAGAAAATCTCTACATAATTGTTTCCGTTCTCCATCACCATTAAGATGCAATCAATGCCATCGGCTCTTCCATGCAAGAATTGGTTTATTTAGTCACCATCATAAAATCTTTTCAAATCTCCAGCACCTTCCGAAGTATCCTCCAAAAATACCTACATATGGCAGTATCAACTTTTCTTCGATTTCTTCCGGTTTGTGATATATGTTCTTCAATATGCTGAAAAATCTTGTCGAAGATAAAGGAGAGACTTGAAGCAACCGAAATATGGTTCTACAGAAGGATGTTGAGGATACCATGGACCAAACATGTGAGCAAAGTTAAAGTCTTGGAGAGGATGGAAACGAAAATGAAATTAGTACTTAATATCAGAAATAGACATGTAATGAAGAAAGGGTGCTTAGAAAATCTCATGCTCACAGGTCAGATAGAGGAAAAGAAAGACAGGGGAAAGCAACGCTTCACATGCTTGATGAACTTGAGTAAATGAATTGCAGAGCGGGGTTTGGGTAGAGTAATAGGATAAGTGGATGTGCGTTGTAGTTCAGTGAATATCGGCTCGGAACGATGATTCGGGGAGCCGAGTTCGAATTCCAGTTGAATTCATTGCATTCACTTACGCGCTAATACCCTTGGGAAAGGTATTAATCCGTCTAATCCTTCTGTTATTCAACCCTTATGGGTTGAATAACAGGACAGACTGGGTTCTATAGCGTTGGCAGGCAACCAGTCTACCGCAAAAAGCAATGGCAACCTACTGCGGGATAATCTTCTGCCCAGTCAGTCATCTTTCTTTCGAGACATGATCGCCTAAGTGTGTTTTACGTATGACACAACTGACTGAATAGGATAAGTAGTTTGAGTACGTTTTAGTGCAGTGGATATCGGCTCTGAACGAGAAATCGGAGAGCCAATTTCGAATTCTAGTTGAATTCCTAGCATTCACTTACGTGCAAATAACATTGAGAAATGTATTAATCCGTCTCTTCCCTCCAGTTATGGGTTAAATAACTGGACAAATTAGGTTCTATAGATTTGGCTGGCTACCCATCTACCGCAGAAAGTAATGGCAACCTACTGCGGTATAATCTTCTGTTCAGTCAGTCATGTCTCTTTAGAGACATGATCGCCCAAGTGTGTATCACATATGACACTTAAATGATTGATTGAATATAATAGTTAAAACATGATTAAGGCTTGTAATGTGTATAAAATGAGGGATCGTTTGTCTACGGTTATGAAGTAATAAACTGATGCCCCACTAATTACTACATAATAATACATATCTTCTCCCTCTAGCTATGCGTCAAATAACAGGACAGACTGGGTTCTATAGCCTTGGCAGGCAACAAGCCTTTCGTAGAAAGCAATGGCAACCTACTGCGGGATAATCTCCTGCCCAGTCAGTCATGTTTCTTTCGAGACATGATCACCCAAGCGTGTATCCGATGTGGCGATTAACTGATTGACTGAACACTAGAAAGCGATTTAAGAGTCACTAGTAATAGGAAGATGTGGAAGGCTATGATCGCCTACGTTCTGAAGAGAATGTGTCTCCAGTGAGGTAAACACTTACAATGTGACCTCTTTATTATGAAAATGTGTTTCATTCGGCAGGATTCAAAAATTCATCGTAAATAATCAGGCCGGTAGATATAAATATATAATACTGTTTAATTAAAAACAGAATATCTACATAAATATGAGTATCGATCCAAAATAATGTTCAAACCAATCATTTCAAATTGTCGGTTGCTTATAACCAAGTTTCGTTAATCTTCGTTAATTTCCGTAACATGTTTAAATTTGTTGACATTACGATACATTTCAGAGCAGATATGGTTGTTGCTATGAATCAAAAATTGTGTTTTATGGGTTTGATTGGAACCTCCTTTAGACGGGAGGTCATTCGTGGTCGAGAGGTCTAAGACGGAGCCAGATCAAATAGTAGTTTACCCTATGTGGATCGAGGTCGCAGGTTCGAATCCTGCCGAATGACACACATTTTCATAATAAAAATTTATCGGAAATAATCAGGCCGATAGATATAAATATATAATACTGTTTAATTAAAAACAGAATATCTACTTAAATATGAGTATCGATCCAAGATAATGTTCAAACCAATCATTTCAAATTGTCGGTTGCTTATAACCAAGTTTCGTTAATTTCCGTAACATGTTTAAATTTGTTGACATTACGATACATTTCAGAGCAGATATGGTTGTTGCGACGAATCGAAAATTGTGTTTTATGGGTTTGATTGGAACCTCCTTTAGACGGGAGGTCATTCGTGGTCGAGAGGTCTAAGACGGAGCCAGATCAAATAGTAGTTTACCCTATGTGGATCGAGGTCGCAGGTTCGAATCCTGCCGAATGACACACATTTTCATAATAAAAATTTATCGGAAATAATCAGGCCGATAGATATAAATATATAATACTGTTTAATTAAAAACAGAATATCTACTTAAATATGAGTATCGTTAAAAAATAATATTCAGACAAATATATATACGCATATTTATAAATTAGAGAAAATTTTCAAAATTCAAAGGTGTCGGATGTACATTTCGACATAGGATCTCTAATAGAGATTCTACGTCACGTCAGCGTCGTTGTTTTGTTCCAAATGGCGAAGGCCCTGGGGTAAAGTGTGGAAGGGGCCAGGTTAACAACGGTCACAAAGTAGAACAGGTAGTGGCGGGGTTAGAGTGTGTAGAGACAAGAGGTAGACGGGGTATCAAATATCAAATGGTAGAGGCTAGTGAATGTTTACAGGAGTTTGAAACGGTATATTTAGAAGGGGGAGGAATAGATTTAAATGTAATATCTTTAAAATTTTTAATTAAGTTTATCCATTACAGGAAGTCATGAATTTAAAGTTATTAAAGAATATATATATACTCATATTTATATATATATGTGTGTGTGGGGGTTTGTGTGCATTTTCTCGCTTTCTTCCCCCTCTTTGGATTTTCTCACTTTTTTATCGACGTTAAGCCCAGACGTCGCAAGACCGATGTTTGCATATGCGTATAATCTACTTCCTACCTAATCTATCTATTTCTCCTCGAGCCGTCTTTCATTGGCTCTTTCCTCATTTTATTTATTTCTTTCTCTCTTGTTTTCCTCTTTGTTTTTTTTTTAATTCCTCTGTCTTTCTCTTTCCCCTTCTTTGATTTATTTTTTTCTCATCCTTTATATCCTCTTCACGGCGTATGAAAAATTTTGCCAATAAAAGAAAGTGAAATTTTTTCCATCAGTTTTCTTTTCAAAAATAACGTTTATTATCATCATTACTAACTCCCTGATGAGGCATTGTTCTTTCAATGTCGAAACAAAAAGTACAGTTTTCTAGTAGACTGTAGTTTGTATATGTTCTAAAGTATAATTTATAATAAATATTCATTGCTCTATTTCTATACTGAGCACTGTTTTAAATTAATGTTTTGAACGTTGTAAATATTTTTTCGATCCTTATTCATTTGGATATATATATATATATATATATATATATATATATATATATATATATATATATTTAGTATATCGAGGCAGCAAGTAATTTTCTAGACATATTCTATTAAATATAAGAGACAATGAATGTCTATTATGTTTAATCATGAGCCGTTCTAAACGTCGTATTTTTGCTTTAATTTCAGTTGAAAATGAAGACAAAAATTCTCCAACATTTGGATAATTATTTATTGGTTTTCTTCTAAGCTTTCGGCTCACATGAGCCATCTTCAGAGAGGTAGTTTAAACTGAAATATTATAAAATCCACCATCACCGACGATTTTATTTTGTGTTGACATAAAACTCCGCTTGGCAACGGCAATAGTTACCAAAAATAATAAACGCAGTTCTTAAGTTTGCGATGCGGTTTTATGACGTCACACCGCGGGATAGCGCGAAATGACAACAAAACCATCTAGTCAAATGCAATGTAATATGTTCTTTCCTGTTTTAAAGTTGATTTTATTGAGTGTTGGTTGTTTTGATTTGATGTACATGGCCTCCAATATCTGCAGGTTCCTCTTACTGTGTGTATGAGTAAGGATCACCGTATTGTTGACCAAAATCTGTCTGATATTGCCTACATGTTTATGTTTTTCAGAGAAATGTTGTTTAATAGTACTCTGATCAGAAAGATGACATGTAAGTCTACGGGAGAGCGTGGTTGTGGTAAAACCAATATATGTACTAGGTTTTTGATTAGTATCAGAGATGCAATCTCTGAATGGGCATGTAAATTGGTACACTACATTGGTTTTTTGTAAAGAATTTAGTTTAGTGCCTGTTGGGTTATTATAAACTATGAGGTCAATTGTTTTAAACTTTTTATAATATATAATGAGATTAATTTGATTATTACTATCCACTGGTTTAACATTTCTACGTATTATGTTTTTGAGAGTTTTTTCATCTTGTTTATAATTATTATGTATTTGGTTGCAATAGTATAAGTTAATAGTGTTATGTTTATTTTGATGTAAACCATTATTAATATTATCATTATTGTTAGAGCTATTGTTAAGTTTGTTGAGATACATTTTAATTTGTTGATCAATAACGGAGTTAGGAAATCCATTATTGACTAGTGTTTGCTTAATGTTGTGTAATTCTTTATAAAATATAGATTTGGAAGAAGATATCATTTGTGTGCGTTGAAGTAAGTTTTTTATAACAGCTAACTTATATCGTTGGGGACATTCACTATTATAATTAAGAAGACACGAATTTATGCTAGTTGGTTTCCTATATAGAGAAGTAGTAAATTTATGTGTGCTAGAATCAATGAATACATCAAGGAATGGGAGTTTGTTATTAATATTAAGTTCTAATGTAAATTTGAGGACGGAGTGACTTTCAAATTTGTTTTTAAGATATTTAATTTGATCGATATTCTTAGCTAAAACAAAGATGTCATCTATATATCTTACATATATACGGGGTTTATTGTTGTTATCTTTTCTAATTATTATATGGCAAATCTAGAAAATAAAATAATTAATGACAACAATAAACCCCGTATATATGTAAGATATATAGATGACATCTTTGTTTTAGCTAAGAATATCGATCAAATTAAATATCTTAAAAACAAATTTGAAAGTCACTCCGTCCTCAAATTTACATTAGAACTTAATATTAATAACAAACTCCCATTCCTTGATGTATTCATTGATTCTAGCACACATAAATTTACTACTTCTCTATATAGGAAACCAACTAGCATAAATTCGTGTCTTCTTAATTATAATAGTGAATGTCCCCAACGATATAAGTTAGCTGTTATAAAAAACTTACTTCAACGCACACAAATGATATCTTCTTCCAAATCTATATTTTATAAAGAATTACACAACATTAAGCAAACACTAGTCAATAATGGATTTCCTAACTCCGTTATTGATCAACAAATTAAAATGTATCTCAACAAACTTAACAATAGCTCTAACAATAATGATAATATTAATAATGGTTTACATCAAAATAAACATAACACTATTAACTTATACTATTGCAACCAAATACATAATAATTATAAACAAGATGAAAAAACTCTCAAAAACATAATACGTAGAAATGTTAAACCAGTGGATAGTAATAATCAAATTAATCTCATTATATATTATAAAAAGTTTAAAACAATTGACCTCATAGTTTATAATAACCCAACAGGCACTAAACTAAATTCTTTACAAAAAACCAATGTAGTGTACCAATTTACATGCCCATTCAGAGATTGCATCTCTGATACTAATCAAAAACCTAGTACATATATTGGTTTTACCACAACCACGCTCTCCCGTAGACTTACATGTCATCTTTCTGATCAGAGTACTATTAAACAACATTTCTCTGAAAAACATAAACATGTAGGCAATATCAGACAGATTTTGGTCAACAATACGGTGATCCTTACTCATACACACAGTAAGAGGAACCTGCAGATATTGGAGGCCATGTACATCAAATCAAAACAACCAACACTCAATAAAATCAACTTTAAAACAGGAAAGAACATATTACATTGCATTTGACTAGATGGTTTTGTTGTCATTTCGCGCTATCCCGCGGTGTGACGTCATAAAACCGCATCGCAAACTTAAGAACTGCGTTTATTATTTTTGGTAACTATTGCCGTTGCCAAGCGGAGTTTTATGTCAACACAAAATAAAATCGTCGGTGATGGTGGATTTTATAATATTTCAGTTTAAACTACCTCTCTGAAGATGGCTCATGTGAGCCGAAAGCTTAGAAGAAAACCAATAAATAATTATCCAAATGTTGGAGAATTTTTGTCTTCATTTTCAACTGAAATTAAAGCAAAAATACGACGTTTAGAACGGCTCATGATTAAACATAATAGACATTCATTGTCTCTTATATTTAATAGAATATATATATATATATAGACAAATACACAACGGTCTTTCTTATAATAGACTGTATTCTCCAAACCTTGCCCCTTTTTGACATTTTTCTTTCGAAAAAATCCACTTGAAAGGAATAAGATACCAAGGAAATATAAGAGAATAGTCGATATACCAGAAGAGAAGTACCAGTAATGGTTCTATCAATCAAAACGACGCGTTATAAAGTGTGTGCCTTGAGAAGGTGACTACTTCGAAGTAGATTAAATGCTGATATCTTTTGTAATTGATGTTTATTGCATCAGTTCCGATATATTTTGATCAGAGATCGAATATATGTCTCATTTTTTATATTAATTTTCTTCTATATATGAGAATGTTCTCTTTTAAATCTAAACTTATTTATAAATGGAACTTTGTGTGTGGATGTGTGTGTGTCTGTGTGTGTGTCCGTTACCTATAGACTCCGAAACGGCTGAACCGATTTTCTTGAAAATTTACACAGTTGTACTATAAGCGTCTACCAGTGTTTGTAGCTAGGTTTTGTGTCGAGGTACCCCCGATAAATATCAAAAATCGAAAATGGAAAAAATCAGGTTATAGAAGGAGTGGTCCAATTTTAATCAAATTTGATACACTCATAGACAAAGACAAATGAAACGATATTCAGAAGTTTCAAGGTTACAGTTCTTACAATAGTGCAGAAAATTGATAATATATATATAAAAGGCAAGATGTTTGTGTGTGTGTCTGTTTATCTTACTGTATGTCTGTATTTTTTCAGCCCTTTTATTTAGTTTTTGATTCGGGTTTGGTATAATTGTAGTTCTTAATCTCAGCCATAATACCGTTTACTCAGAGGACTTATTTAGCCTTCAAAATTCAGTTTACGACGAAAAAGTCTTATTCGATATCGATACCAGGAAATCAAAATTTGACTTACATCCTTTCATTTTTCTTTCAGTCTAAGGTTTCGCTTTTAATTTAAACAACTATTGCTTTTTAGTCTTTCGTGCCAACGTCCAAATTGTCTGAGCTCCAGGACCATGGATTAGTTTTAAAGTTTTCATTACACCGGAGCAACGCCGGGCTATACTGCTAGTAATGTAGAAAACATTTTATTTTGTATAAAGATATAAGTTATCAAACCGATTTTTCTACTTTTTCTCCTTCCAAATTTTACATAGACTCTCTTAATTAAGTTAATTGTAATAAATTGTTTATGCTTAATTTTCCTAGAGATCTTTCTTTAGAAAACTTTTTTCTTCGATACTGTTTTTGCATGGAAATTTTTTTATCTGAATGACATTATTTGTCACTTAAATTTAATATTTTTCTCCGTGATATTGTTATTTATAACAAGAAGTGTATGGATGATAGAATTGAATCTTTCTGAACAATGTTTCTGTTTCTTAAATGTTTTGAAAATGTATATTCAATTGTAACTTAGTTTACCATCAATAACATAAAACAGAAGCAAATATAAGATTTTTTATGCTGCAACATTTAAATAAAAAGTATTCATTCATTTTTATTTAAAATTTTTGTCACTGTAATTCAAACAATTTGGAATAGGCCCCCAGTTCTTGCTCTTAGTTGAGCAATGATTAGGTCTGAAGTTTAAAAAACCGGGACTCTTATTAAAAAAAAATTGTTAGGTTCCTGAAGGTGATTTCAGTAAAAAATAAGTAAAACATAAAACCAAAATTAACACTTATAGGCATTCATTTGTCAGCTGATGAAGGCCCGAATATAACATATATATATATATATAACATATATATATAACATATATTTCTATTTTAGAGCGATTTCGCTGTATATTCAACATACAAATATCAAATTGACATATATAAGAAGAAAGGACAAAAGGAAGAAAACAGAATAAAAATATAGATAGATAGATAGATAGATAGATAGATAGATAGATAGTAATAGGCAGGACAGATAGATAGATAGATAGATAGATAGATAGATAGATAGATAGATAGATAGATAGTAACAGGCAGTATTAGATAGATAGATAGATAGATAGATAGATAGATAGATAGATAGAATAGGCAGTAACAGGCAGATAGATAGATAGATAGATAGATAGATAGATAGATAGATAGTAACAGGCAGTGATAGATAGATAGATAGATAGATAGATAGATAGATAGATAGATAGGATAGTGAACAGGCAGAGATAGATAGATAGATAGATAGATAGATAGATAGATAGATAGATAGATAGTAACAGGCAGTGATAGATAGATAGATAGATAGATAGATAGATAGATAGTATAGGCAGTGATAGATAGATAGATAGGATAGATAGATAGATAGACAGGCAGATAGATAGATAGGATAGATAGATAGATAGATAGATAGATAGATAGATAGATAGATAGATAGTAACAGGCAGTGATAGATAGATAGATAGATAGATAGATAGATAGATAGATAGATAGATAGATAGATAGATAGATAGATTTTCGTGTGTGCACGTATCCAAGCATGTCTAAACGTTTTCATACACGGGGGAATGCAAAGAATGGCAAGATGAACGTGGTGGGAAATACCGAATGAATTGCGAACGAAACTTTTCGGAAGCGCTTGTTGGGTGCAACAGAGGAAATAAGAGAATGAGTCAATGTCACTTGAACGACGGAGTGTGATGACAGCCAAAAAAAAAAACAACAACAACAACAACAACAACAAAATAACAAATATTTAAAAAAAAAAAGGCCGTAAGAAAACAAAGAAAGTCACAAATGTGTAGCATAAAAATGAGCAGCGACGTTATATGTCGTCTCGCAGTGTCAGGAAAGACGTGAAGTGATGAGAAGAGACAATAACGGCATCCGAACGAACGTAAATCTGTAAGAAAAGGTCGTTTCGACGTTCCCTTCTGGCGACTGGACTGTGTGCATTGCTGAGCAGTCACGACAAAAACGCGTATGAATTAAAATAGAACCAACGTTAGGAAAACCAAATTGCACGAAGGAAAAAGCGGTGAAGAGTTGAGCAAAAAAAAAAAAAAAGATCTAAAATAATAAAATAGACGACGGCAGGAAATAAAAAAAATCTGCAATTTACAATTATGTATATGAGAAAATAAATGATGGAAGAATGAATAAATGTATAAATCAATGATTTAAATGCCGTACGTGATACCCGCTTAGGCGTTCATGTCTCTTTCGAGACATGATTTTCCCGCAGGTGGTCATTACTTTATGCAGTAGAATGCTTGCCAACCAAGTCTATAGAACTCAATCTGTCCTGCTATTTAACCCGAAGCTAGAGGGAGAATCAACGGATTTATACCTTTCTCAAGGGAACTTTAAACTATATGAATGCAATGAATAACTGAATGGGCGATCATGTGACTGGGAACAAGACTTTCCCGTAGTATGTTGCCATTAGTATTTGACTATATTTCTAATATGAGGTAGTATTTACGCTATTGACATTATTCGGACTATTGTCCTCATTTTCATTGTTATTTCCACGACGTTTCTGCCTTTGTACGCTCCGGGCTTCTTCAGTTCCGGCCTTCTTCTGCTAGGAACTTCGAATTTTTTAATACGATCACTGGGGATATATCATTCTCATTCCTTGAAAGCCGCTTTTGGTAGTCAATTAATCCAGACTCTCTAATTTTTCACCACTGCTGAGAATCAGGAGATAACTCATGACTACGGCATTGAACTAACAACTTTTTGGGTTAAGTCCATGGTACTAACGAATGCCTATATCCACTGGACCATGTCTCCTTGAGGACAACAGCAATTGAATTTCTGGGACTTATAAAACTAATATTTCAGTTACCTTTTTTTTTATCACAGTTCATATTGCAATTTTTTGGTGTCAATGGTTTTTTTTACGTTAATGGTTTTCTCTAGTATTTTGTGCCAGAGCTTATATTGCAACTTTTGACACTAATGATTTTGTCTGGCACTCCGTATTACTGGTTCCTATATTAAATTCATGTCTATGCTTGGCTAGCTTAAGAGATATTTGTCGCACAGCATATGCGCTGATTCCTTAAGGCTTTGTATATCTATTATTTTAACTTCATCCCACAGCTTATCTTACATTTTCAACCATATGTGGTCGCCCTCTATTTTTGTAAAAGATTTTGAATCGTATTTTTAAATCTTATTAAAATAAACGTTGCGGTGCAATGAATATCGACTCGGTCCGGAGAATCTAATACTCTCAGGACGGATAGAGGGAAAGAGAGACAGGGAAAAGCGGCACGATACTTATTTGATGAGCTTCAGCAGGTAGATGCAGAAGCGGGATTTGGGAGAGGTACAAAGAGTATGTGCGTTGTGGTACAGTGAATATCGATACGAAACGATAAATAGTGGAACCGAGTTCGAATTCCATTTAAATTCCTTGCATTCACCTACGCGCAAATACCCTTGAGAAAGGTATGGATCCGTCGCTTCTCCCTCAAGCTATGGGTTAAATAGCAGAACAGATTGGGTTCTATAGCCTTGGTTGGCAAACAATCTACTACAGAAAGTAATTGCAGAGTAATGGAGAGTAATGTAAAAAATTATTCTGCCCAGTCAGCCATGTTTAGACATGCTCATCCAGGCGTGTATCACGTATGGTACTTAACTGACTGACTGATCTTACTCTGGAATCCATTCTGCAATGACACAGTCTTAGGGAAATATCTGTTAGTGGACCTTCACCTTTACAAATGAAATATGAACTAAAAGAAATGACAACCTACTGCGGGAAAATCTATCTAGTCAGTCATAGATGGAAACAGACATATTCGCCTAAGCGATTATCCCGTATGGTATTTAACTGACTGACTATTTTTATTGCATTAAGAAATAAAATTAATAAATTATTATTTTTGTGCCATGTTCTCTCAGGAGGTGGATGTTAAGATGCCATAATTAAGATGTTCACATCCTCACCACTTCAAATAAAAGGTTAGGAAGTAACCCCCACCATTAACACTGGAAATAGCAACTACTGGTTTTAAGAAACAAGGCGTATCGACATGGCAATGGAAGCATTCCAAAGGTCGAGTAAGGTATTAAGAAACAGGACAATTTCGCTAAAAACAAAAAAAGAGAGTACTTGACTGCAATGCGATGTCAGTTCTTCAGTATGGTAGTGAATGCTGGAAAATATCATCAAGGTGAAGGAAAAACTTGAAGCAACCAAAATGTGGTTCTACAGAAGGATGGTGCGAACATCATGACTCTACCATGTGAGCAATGATGAGGTTTTGGAAAGAATGGAAACGAAAAGGAAATTAATACTGAGAAGAGACACCTGAAGTTCCTGGGACATGCAATGAGGAAAGGGGGTTTGGAGAACCTGATACTAACAGGCCAGATAGAGGCGGAAAAGAGACAAAAGCAGCGGATAACATATTTGAAGGACCTGATCAGGTGCATGACGGAACGAAGGTTGCATAGAGTAACAGGAAAAAGCGTTCTAAGAGCCACGAGGGATAGTGAGACGTGGAAAGCCATGATAGCCCAGGTTCTGAAAGAACAGGGCACATAGAAGAAGAAGAAGAAGAAGAAGAAGAAGAAGAAGAAGAAGAAGAAGAAGAAGCTCACTTGAGAATTTGTTTAACGAGAAAGATTTTTTTAAATCTGCCAGAAACAATATTGGTACTCGGTCAAGGAGTGGCAAATGTTTTTTGTAGTGAAACGCCTAATATTAACATCGCTATTCATTCATGTGCAGGTCTGCGAATTGGTGCAGATGATATCGTCTCTGAATGAGAAATCAGAGAGCAGAGTTCGAATTCCATTTGAATTCGTTGCCTTCAGATACGCGCAAATACCCTTGGGAATCATATGAATTTGCTTCTCCCTTCAGCCATGGATAGATTGAGTTCTATATCATTGGTTGGCAATCAAGCTAGAGCAAAAAATAATGGCAACCTAAGGGTGTACGTTGTGGTGCAGTGGATATCGACTAGGAACGAGAAATCGGGGAGCCGTGTTCGAATTCTAGTTGTATTCCTTGCATTCACTTACTGACAAATACCCTTGGGAAAGGTATTAATCCGTCTCTTCCCTCCAGTTATGGGTTAAATAACAGGACAGATTGGGTTATGTAGCCTTGGTCGGAAACCAGTCTACCTCAAAAAGCAATGGCAACCTAGTGCAGGATAATCTTCTGCCCAGTCAGTCATGACTCATTCGAGACATGATCGTCCAAGCGTGTATCACGTATGGCACTTATCTGTTTGACTGACTGCAGAAAAAAACTTTCGAGACATGATCACCTATGGCACTTAACTTCATTCGGTGCATTCACATACACTCGTATAATAATACTCGTATAATACTCGTCTGATCCCAGAAAAGTGGGACACGCTCTGGTCAGAGAACATATCTATTATAACCGATGGATGAAACAAAAATTACACTCCGATATCTAGAAAAGGCTCGAGGCATTCCTCAGCGGGATCATTGTTGAAGAGGTCCGGAAAAGGGTCCGGCATGAGCTGGAAAAATACTTCGGGTTAGAATACAGTCAAGTACGGAAAATCAAAAGATCTGAAGGTGACACGTGAGGTCCAACATACCTCTGGGAAGGTAGTTGTCAACATCAGTCAACATCAGTACCTCTGAAGAGTCAGTACTGAACAAAGGTCTCAATTTCGCAACAGACATCATTGCCCGTATCAAAGAAATAGCCTTGAATATCCCTCAGGCTCAGGTGGATGATTGCATGGTTGGTTGTTTTGTTTTATGGCATATCAACCTCGGCGGGTCATTTATTGGCAATTAGATTTTATTTGTTGCTGGTAATACCTTTTCTTTCAAAAATGTATTGTTGTTTATAAGTTTGTAGCTCAGGCGGAAGAACTAAGATGAAAAGTGAGACAGACACTGGAAAAAGCCAAGCCACTCACACCAAATATCATGAAAGAGGTGGGGCTAGCAATCAGGACCCTATAGAGGAATGAGAATATCATCATACTACCAGCTGACAAAGATAATGCAACTGTAGTGATGGACAAAATTGAATACACCAAGAAACTGGAAAATATCATAGAAATGGTAACTATAGCAAAGTAAAGAAAAACCCCAATGCTGACAAAAGCATTGGAAAAGCAGCGGGTAACATATTTGAAGGGCCTGATCAGGTGCATGACGGAACGAAGGTTGCGTGGTGTAACAGGAGAAAGCGTGCTAAGAGCCACCAGGGATAGGGATACGTGGAAAGCCATGATAGCCCAGGTTCTGAAAGAACAGGGCACGTAGAAGAAGAAGAAGAAGAAGAAGAAGAAGAAGAAGAAGAAGAAGGAATTCTCTTGAGAATTTGTTTAACGAGAAATATTTTTTTAAATCAGCCAGAAACAATCTTGGTACTTGGTCAAGGAATGGTAAATGTTTTTTGTTTTGTTTTGTTTTGTAGGAAAACGCCTAATATTAACATCCCTATTCATTCATGTGCAGGTCACCAAGAAACTGGAGAACATCATATTGAAATGGTAACTATAGCAAGGTAAAAAAAGACCTCAATGCTGAAAAACGGAACGACAGTTCTCGCAGATCTTAATCAAGAACAAGGGTCACTCTCAGCCTAGGACATACAAGCAGTTGTCTCAACGTTTCAGCAAGGTACCTCACATGTATGGTCTACTTAAGATTCACAAAGAGGGTATTCCGCTCAGGCCGATTGTTAGCAGCCTAGGCTCGGTGTGCCACCCTCTGATTCGCTTTGTTGTTGATTTTATTAACCCACAGATAGGAAAGTCACCATCATATGTTAAAAACTCTGCCCACTTCGTGGAACTTATCAATGTTACTCTCATCCAATTAAAATTGATCCTGGATTTGGTGAGTCTGTTCATCAAGTTACCCATGGTGGAGGCACTATTGGTAGTTAGGGAGAGACTGGCCTCGGACTCATCTCTGGAAGCATGTACCAGTATCCCACTAGATAACCTGATAGAGATGCTGACTTTTTGCACACTAACAACAGACTTCGGATTGGGATCAGACATATATCCTTAGGATGAAGTCTTAGCAATGGACTCGTCACTGGCTAACATATATATGGAATACTTTGAAGAAATGGCATTAGAATCCATAGCTCTAAAGCCAATTCTATGGCTGAGATACGTTGATGACATCTTCATCCTCTGGCCACACGAAGAAGAGGTCCAGACGCTACTGAACCGTGTGAACTCCACAAGATCATCAATACAGTTCACTATGGAAAAGGCAAAAAACAACAAACTGACATTCTTGGATGTGCTAAAAACTCGAATAAGGATGGGCTACAAGACATCCGTATGCTGCAAATCAACACTCACAGAACAATACCTATACTTCAACTCCCACCACTCATACAATGTAAAGAAAGGGATCGTCCGCTGACACCAACATCGTGCAAAAGTCATAAGCGGCGACCCAAAGACATACAAACAGGAATAAGCATCACCCATCAACGTAAAACTATCCAGGGTACATAACAACTCTATCATGGAAGGGAGGGTGCATGAGGATAACAACTCTCAGAAGACATCATCGGTCTGTCTACGGTATGTGGAGGGGTTATCGGAAACAATACAAAGCATCTGTGGTCCATATAACATCTTCAGAAGTGGTTCTACATTTCGCAGGTACCTCTCCCGAGTAAGACCCTTAACAGAGGAGGACATGACGAAGGACTGTGTGTTCGCCGTTCCATGTAGCTGCGGAAAAAGATATATGAAAAATAGGCTGCCCTCTTTATATGAGGCTACAAGAACATTGCAAGGCCGTAACACTTGGAGAGATAGAAAAATCAGGCGCAGCTGACCACATATGGTGGAAAAAAAGGGGATCACCGCCCCCTATGGGATGAAGTTGAAATAAGAGACACAGAAAGCCTCTGGAAACTACGTAAACTTAAGAAATCAGCGCATATGCTAGGCTACAAAAATATCCTGAGCCGACCAAGCATAGAGATGAACACAATATGGGAACCAGTAATACGGAGTACCAGAGGAAATCATTAGTGTCAAAAATTGCAATATAATCTCTGGTAAAAAATGCTAGAGAAAACCATTAACATCAAAGATTGTAATATAGATTCTGGTACAAAATAAATGTATATAATATGAAAGTCAGTAATGCGGAGTTCTGTAGAAAACGAATTACAAAACATCAAGATTGTTACCCTTTTCTTCATGTGCCGTCTACTTTCAGGACGTAGGCGATCATGTATTTTAACATGCGCCATTCTGTTGTCGCTTCTAATATTTTCTTCTTGGTATTTCTCAAATCCCGCTCTGCCCATTAAGTAGTTCTCCTGTTGATTTCCTCTGTCTCTCTGTCCCTCTATCCATCCTCCATGCTCTCTTTCAGTCAGTTAAGTGCCATACGTGATACACTCTTGGGCAATCATGTCTCGAAAGAGACATGACTGACTAGACAGAAGATTATCCCGCAGTAGGTTGCCATTACTTTCTGCGGCAAACTGGTTGCCAGCCAAGGCTAAAGAACTCAATCTGTTCTGTTATTTAACCCATAACTGGAGGGAAGAGACGGTTTAATACTTTTCCAGGGGTGTTTGCGCATAACAGAATGCAAAGTATTCAACTGGAATTCGATTTCTGGAACTGGAACTCGATTTCTCGTTCCGAGCCGGTATCCACTGCACCACAACGCACATGCTATCATTGTATGCTCCAAAAACTTCAGATATCTCTTCCTGATGCCAAATATGTTTTCTTTTTCTTTCTCTTTAAAATCTCGTCAGACATCAGTGCATCAAGTTTTGGAACTTATAAATGTCTCAGTAACCATTTTTTCACGGCTCATATTACGTTTTTTTATTCAATATAAAGATCGTAATCTGAACACTAAAAAATGGTAATTTTTTTTAATCGTTTTACCCCAACCAAGGCGGTACTGTCACTGATGCACAGGGGGCTACATAAGAGAGTAAAAGTTTAGGCAAGAGGAAAAAGGGACCAGAGGTGTCAGAGAAAGGGCAAGAGAAGGATCGAATCACAGGTGTGAATACATTTGCTTAGGCAGAGAGAAAGGAAAAGAACAGTGTGATGTAGAAAGAACTGGAGTCAAGTGGATAAGAGACAGTTATTGATCTTGCATTTAAATATCTGGAGGTTGTAGCCGTCAGGAAAGCAAGTATGCGGAAGGGAGTTCCACAAGCGGAAAAGGCGGGAAAAGAAAATGATGGAGTAGAATTGTCGGCTGCATTTGGGTGATCTACGTTAAGTTTATAAATCTAAAAAAATTCATACACTGATGGCCTCAAGAAGATAGAAGCATTGGTTAGTAACATGATCGAAAGAGTTGTAAGTTCAAATACAGCAGCAGTCAGTTAAGTACCATACTTGATACACGCTTTGAGCGATCTTACGAGACATGACTGACTGGGCAGACGATTATCCCGCAGTAGGTTGCCATGGCTTTCTGCGGTAGACTAGTTGTCAACCAAGGCTATAGAACCCAATCTGTCCTGTTATTTAACCCATAACTGGAGGGAAGAGATAGATTAATACTTTTCCTATGGGTATTTGCACGTAAGTGAATGTAAGAATTCAACTGCGGTAGACTAGTTGTCAACCAAGGCTATAGAACCCAATCTGTCCTGTTATTTAACCCATAACTGAAGGGAAGAGATAGATTAATACTTTTCCTAAGAGTATTTGCACATAAGTGAATGTAAGAACTCAACTGCGGTAGACTAGTTGTCAACCAAGCTATAGAACCCAATCTGTCCTGTTATTTAACCCATAAGTGGAGGGAAGAGATACGTTAATAATTTTCCTAAGGGTATTTGCACGTAAGTGAATGTAAGAATTCAAGTGGAATTCGAACTCGGCACACCAATTTGTCGTTCGAGTCGATATCCACTGCACCACAAATTGAGTTATTATGACCTTGAATAAGTTCTCACTGATTTTTCATGAAAAGTTACGCTGCATATATAGTACTTAGTAAGAGATCTGTCACTGAGAATATTGTCCATCGTTAGCCACTACTTTTTCCCTTCTTTCTGGCAGCATCTGGATTCAGCACAGTTATGCGTCATCGATCGTAACAAATGATAATCGGATGGGACCACGTCTGCTGAATATGACGAGTGGAGTAGGACTTCCCATTTAAGCGTTTCCAAGTAGGTTTTCACCCGTTTTACAACATGTGGCCTAGCGTTGTTATATTGCAAAATCAGTTTGTCGTGTCTTTGCTCGTATATTGATCGTTTTTTCTTTAATATTCGGCTCAATCGCATCAGTTGTCGTCGATAGCGATCTCCCGTGATATTTTCGGTCGGTTTGAGCAGCTGATAATAAACTACACCCAGCTGATCCCACCAAATGCAGAACAGAAGCTTTGAACCATGGATATTTGGCTTTGCCGCCGATGTTAATTCATGACAGGGTTTACTCCACGACATTTTCCGCATAGGGTTATCGTAATGTATCCACTTGTCATTGCCAGTCACAATACGATACAAAAAAGACTCTTTTTTCTGCCGTTGAAGTAGCTGCTCACACGTGACAAGACGCCGTTCGACGTCACTTGGTTTCGTACGATATCCGATTTTCTTGCTTCTGAATCATTCCTAACGCTTTCAAACGTTTCGAAACTGCTGTGTGATCAACTCGTATTGATTCTGCAAGTTCAACTTGCACCTGACATGAGTCTTCATAAAGTAATGGCTTCAATTCTTCGTCCTTTTTAAGATGAGCCAGAGCATTCTTAATTTTCATACTTTCATATTATATACATTTATTTTGTACCAGAATCTATATTACAATCTTTGATGTTAATGGTTTTCTCTAGCATTTTTTACCAGAGATTATATTGCAATTTTTGACACTAATGATTTCCTCTGGTACTCCGTATTACTGGTTCCCATATTGTGTTCATCTCTATGCTTGGTCGGCTCAGGATATTTTTGTAGCCTAGCATATGCGCTGATTTCTTAAGTTTACGTAGTTTCCAGAGGCTTTCTGTATCTCTTATTTCAACTTCATCCCACCATATGTGGTCAGCTGCGCCTGATTTTTCTATCTCTCCAAGTGTTACGGCCTTACAATGTTCTTGTAGCCTCATATAAAGAGGGCAGCCTATTTTTCATATATATTTTTCCGCAGCTACATGGAACGGCGAACACATTTTTGAAGCGTCTAAACCAATCTCTGCATGTTGTTTCCGACAGGTCATGGTCGCTGTAAGTCCTGGCAAGAATTCTGTTTGCTCCAGCTGCAAATTTCTTTTAAATAAAATAGCGCAGTAAAACTCCCCGCAAGTACACGAAATCCGGCATGTTTAATGCTATGTAAAACAAAGTTGTTTACGCTTCGGCGAAATAACATTCTCTGATTGACAAACTTGCTTATAGTACTTCCTTAAAGATACATTACCATCTGAAACTACACGCTCGCTGATCTGGGAACGTTAATTGTTTGAAAACAGCGAGAACTTATTTAAGGTTCTAATCAGTGGAGATAACTGAGACTCCTGGAAGCAGCATAACACATGGAACGAGAACAATCTACCCAAGTGAACGAAATAAATGGTTCAGTATCTGTCTATATTTCTGAATTGAGGTAGTATCTATACTATTTACATTATTCGGACTATTGTCCTCATCTTTGTTGCCATTTGTACGACGTTTCGGTCGTTGTACGCTGCGGCCTTCTTCAGGTGCTAGGAATTTCGAACCAAACCTTTTTTTTAATTCACTGAATATATGAACTTCATTCTTTGCCTCATGCCTTTTCTGGAAGTCATAAGTTATCTCCCTCTAATCTTGTAAATTACTTGTTCACCACTGATGTAGCCAGGTATTGAACTCACAACTCTTTGCTCAAGTCACGGGAACTAACCAACGTCTATATATACTATATACAAAGATGAGAACAATAGTCTGGATAATGTAAATCCTATCAATGGTTCAGTTCAAAATTCCAATCACTGGAAGAAATTTCGACAGAAATGTTGTGAACATGGCAACTAAGATGAAGATAACAGTCCTAACAATGTAAATAATTATAATACCTCATTTCAGAAATATCGACAAATAAAGAGAGAGAGAGAGAGAGAGAGAGAGAGAGAGAGAGCGAGAGAGAGAGAGAGAGTGACATCGAGATAAAGGGAGTAAGGGTGAAGGAAAATGAATTCCAAAAGTGAAAATCAAAGCAAAACGGAAATGAAAAAGAAGAACAAACACGATCGGAAAAAAATACCGACTCGAGACCAGAAGACCCTGAACAGGTATCTGCCAAAGAAAATATTTCAAATGAGTTGAAAAACATGAAACATGTCGGTGTTACGGGTATTATTTTTATTATGCCAGCGTATCAGGAATGTGCCCCCGTTGACTCCGCTGTTAACCCCGATCTAAAGCTGCACGAAGCCTCTGAGATAGTCTTTATAGACAGATCGTCTCCCGTCGCAGTAATGCCTTTATTATGTCACTGCTACCGTGTGACAATGAAAAACCTCTGACGGATTTCTACTGTTGGCAGAATGTGTTTGGGCGAATGCAAATGTTATCACTCAAATCATTTCAAATCTTATTGGTTGGTGGTTTATGGTGAGAAAGAAAAATCAAGCACTACTCCGTGCACTGAATTGCATTGAATTGTATTTCTGTTTTTTTTCTCTTCCTTTGTCTTTCTTTCCTTTAATCACTCTATCTTTCTTTCTTTCTTTCAGTCTTTCTTTCATTCTTTCTTTCTTTCAGTCTTTCTTTCTTTCTTTCTTTCAGTTTTTCTTTCTTTCTTTCAGTCTTTCTTTCTTTCAGTCTTTCTTTCAGTCTTTCTTTCTTTCTTTCTTTCAGTCTTTCTTTCAGTCTTTCTTTCTTTCTTTCTTTCTTTCTTTCAGTCTTTCTTTCAGTCTTTCTTTCTTTCTTTCTTTCTTTCTTTCTTTCAGTCTTTCTTTCTTTCTTTCTTTCAGTCTTTCTTTCAGTCTTTCTTTCTTTCTTTCTTTCAGTCTTTCTTTCAGTCTTTCTTTCTTTCTTTCAGTCTTTCTTTCAGTCTTTCTTTCTTTCTTTCTTTCAGTCTTTCTTTCAGTCTTTCTTTCTTTCTTTCTTTCTTTCAGTTTCTTTCTTTCTTTCTTTCTTTCTTTCAGTCTTTCTTTCAGTCTTTCTTTCTTTCTTTCTTTCTTTCTTTCAGTCTTTCTTTCTTTCTTTCTTTCAGTCTTTCTTTCAGTCTTTCTTTCTTTCTTTCTTTCAGTCTTTCTTTCAGTCTTTCTTTCTTTCTTTGTTTTTTCTTTCTTTCTTTGTTTCTTTGTTTCTTTGTTTCTTTCTTTCTTTGTTTCTTTCTTTGTATCTTTCTTTCTTTCTCTGTTTGCTTTGTTTGTTTGTTTCTTTCTTTCTTTCTTTCAGTCTTTCTTTCTTTCTTTCTTTCTTTCAGTCTTTCTTTCTTTATATTTTTTCCTTCTTTTTTACTATTTCTTTCTTTTTTGCTATCTCTTTCTTACTTCCTCTCTTTCACTCACTTTTTATTCATTCTTTCTATCGCTCTTTCATTCTCACTTCTAGTTTTTCACTTTATTTCTTTCTTGATATTCAACCTCTCTTTTTTCTCAATCATTCTCTCTTTCTTCATCATCTTTTGTTTTTTTCCTTTTTTTCTCTTACCTTCTTTCTTTCTTACTTTCTTTCTCTCTCTTTCTCTTCTCTCTGTTTTTTCTTTACTCTTTCTTACTCTCTCTCTCTTTCTTACTTTCTAACATTCATTCTTTTTCTCTTCGCTCTTTCTATCTCTCTTTCACTCTCTCTTTCCTAATTTTTTTCTCTTTCTTTCTTTTTTTTACCCTCTATCTTTATCTTAATATTTATTCATATCTTTTTGTAAACCTTTCTCTCTTACTTCTTTCTTTCTTTCTTCTTTCTTTCTTTCTTTCTTTCTTTCTTTCTATTCTTCCTGTTTATTTTTTTACTCTTTCTTTTGCCCCTCTGTCTTACTTTCTAAACTTCACTCATTTTCTCTTCTTTTTTTTAATTTTTACCTCTCTTTCGCGCTCTCTCTCTCTCTCTTTCTTATTTTTCTCCCTCGTTTTCTTTCTTTTCTGTTCCCCTTCTTTCTTAATTTTTTGTTATATATTTCTTTTTGTCAAGCTTTCTCTCTTTCTTTTTCTTTCTTTTTCTTTTTTCTTTCTCTTTCTTTATTTGTTTATTTCTTTCTCCATTTCTTTCTTTATCTCTCACTTTCTCTCTTGCATTCTCTCTCTCTCTCTCTCTCTCTTTATTCCTTGTCTCTTTTTTACTCGTTTTTTCTTTCTCTCTTTCCTTCTATGTTCCATTATATCTCTTTCTTATCTTATCTTATCTCTTTCACTCTCTTTCTCTTCATTGTTCGCTCTTACTTTCTCTCTCTCGCTTTCGTTCTTTCTTTCTTTCTTTCTTTCTTTTTCACCATAATTTTTATGTGATTATTTCTATGTTTCTGATTAGGACTTTCTCTTCTTTCTTTCTTCTTCCTCTTTTTTCTAATTTTCTTGTTCTCTCTGTCTCTGTCTCTGTTTCTGTCTGTCTGTCTGTCTCTCTCTCTCTCTCTCTCTCTCTTTCTCTGTTATGGTGAAACACGCCCATTCCTCAGATAATAGACTCTCTCTCCTATATTAATAAGAAAGTTAACGGAAGAAGTACTTGGGAAGTTCATGGGAGTTCTTTAGACTTCTATTGGAGTTCAGTAGGACTACTAGGCAGTTGATATTAGTCGGCAGTTAGCCGAATTCTAAAGAGTTAGCTTTCAGTGGATGATTACCAAGTTCCTAACATTTTGGGTACGTTAAATCGGTTAGCAACCGACATAGCACGATTATAACCTTCAGTGTGAAAACTACTCCACAACCTTTTTTTCTTTCTTATTTTATTTTGCCTTTCTTTCTTTCTTTCTTTCTTTCTTTCTTTCTTTCTTTTTTGTTCTTTCTTTCTTTCTTTCTTTCTTTCTTTCTTGTTATTTCTTTTACCTTTCTTATTTTAACTTATTATTTCTTTTTGCCTTTCTTTATTTCTTTCCCTTTTTTCTTGTTACTTTCATTCACAGTTCTTTCTTTCTTTCTTTCTTTCTGTTTTCTTTTGCGAATCTTTATTGCTTTCTCGTTATTTCCTTTCACCTTTCTTTTCTCTTTCTTTTTCTCTTTCTTCCTTTCTTGTTATTTTCTTTTTACCTTTCTTGATTTTTCTTTCTAATTTTATTTTGCCTTTCTTTCTTTCTTTCTTTCTTTCTTTCTTTTTCTTTTGCGAATCTTATTGCTTTCTCGTTATTTCCTTTTACCTTTCTTTTCTTTTCTTTCTTTCTTCTTTCTCTTTTTTCTACTTTTCTTGTTTTCTCTCTCTCTTCTTCTCTATCACTCTCTTCTTATTTTACTTTCTGTTTTTTTTCACTTTTTTTTATCTATTTCCTTTCTTTTTTATTCTCAGTCTCTCTGCTTTTTCTTTCACACGAGTTATAAAATCGATTTCTCAGCATTTTTAAGCGCGGTATTTCTCATTGCTTTTTGCATTCCATTTCAAACGCGTGACTCATAGAATTTATCAGTGGTCGACAAAATGCTAAGATCTTGCATCGATTTGCTGGAGAAGTTTTAACGGACTTTTCTACTATTGTTCGCTCAATGCAACGCGCAAGAGCCACTCAAGCTCACTGTCTACTACATGTAGAAACATCCATTGATAGAGGGAGAAAGACGTGATTATTAGAAGAATAGGTACAATAGATATCTGTTTGTTATAGACTTTTTTAAAAGCTTTAAGATGGTATGATTTTACAAGATGTGTTGTTGTACAGTGGATATAGGCTCGGAACGAGAAATCCGTGAGCCGAGTTCGAATTCCAGTTGAATCCGATGAGTATCTTTTGGAAAGGTATTAATCAGTCTCTTTTTTCTCCAGTTACGAGTTAAATGGAAGAACAGATTGCGATCTATAGCCTTGGTTGGCAACCAGTCTACCGCAGAAAGCAATGGCAAACTACTGCGGGATAATCTTCTGCCCAGTTATTCATGTCATAAGCGTTTATCACGTATAGCACATAACTGATTGATATGAATAAAAAGGCTTGAATAACAAGATGAACTGAGTTTTATAGATATGGTTGGCAACTAGTCTACCGCAGAAAGAAATGGCAACCGACTACGAGAACATCTACTGCATTGTCAGGCATGTTCAAAAAGAGACATGATCTCTCAAGCGTGTTTGACGTATGACACTTAACTGACTAATATGGATGAAAAAATTGAATAGTTGGAAAGATTGGTTTTTTAGCTTTGGTTGGCAACCAGTCTACCACAGAAAAAAAGAATGAAACCCCAATGCGGGAAAATTTTCTGCCTCGTAAGACATGGATCGAAAAAGACATGATCGCCTAAGCATTTATCACGTATCGCTCTTAACTGACTGATATGGATAAAATAATTGAAAAGCAAGACAGATTGGTTTCTTTTGCCTTGGATGGCAACTAGTCTACTACAGACAATAATGGCAACCTACTGCGGGAATATATTTTGCCTAGTCAGTCATATCTCTTTCAGACATGATCACTCAAGCGTGTATCACGTGTGGCACTTAACTGACTGCTTGAGTTTACTCGGGAATCCGTTCCACAACGATGCAGTACCAGGAAAGAACTTGTGAGGGGATCTTCCTCTTTACAAATGAAATAATAATATGTGTCACCAAAATGAACCTGGATTGGCGGGTCGTAGTTGTGAATGTCTAGATTGATGGAATGTTGTCTACTTGAGCATCTACCAAGAAAATAGAGATAGGGTGGTGGGAGGCTCGTAAGGATTCGTTTGTGGGTAGGTGCTGTGAAGTGGAGAAAGAATACCTTGTCAAATACTTTGAAATCTATTAAGCCTGGAAAGTGAGAATCGGAAAACTCCAAACCTGTTATGATAGCAATGCATGAATCTTTGGTAAGACCTGGCTCGTGTGATTAGGGAGCATGACTGATTGATTGATTCGTAGACATATCAACTCCTTACGAGTCTTTTAGTATCTAAACTTAATTAACTTAAGAGCTTTGAAGTAATAGAAATATAATACATGTGATTCTGTTTTAACAATTGCAGACGTGGCGGAGGGTGCTCGGAACGCGGGGTTTAAGGCGTTCGACAAAATACGTCACAAAGAATTGATGGAGATATTCAGCAGCCTCGACATATTTGGGAAAGACATTAGGGTAATTAGGAATCTCTACTGGCAGCAAACTGCCTGCATAAGGACAGATAACGAATTCAGCAAATATACAAAAATAAAAAGAGGCGTAAGACAAGGATGTGTCTTTTCACCGGATCTATTCAACTTGTACAGCGAGAATATTTTGCTGACACAAGAGGTTATGCCAGAATTTGTCATCGCAGGCCACAATTTGAACAACATGAGGGGTGCAGACGATACAGTGCTGACACGGAAAGGAAACTGCAGGACATCCTGCAGAAAATAGCTGAAAAGAGTGACAATAAGGGACCACAAATAAACTGCAAGAAAACCGAATGCATGGTCATCAGCTAAAAGAGCAGCCCAAAGTGGCAAATACAGGTGGAGGATGTTAAAATCAAGCAGGTACGAAAATTTAAATATCTGTGAAGTGTTCTAACTGAAGACGGAAATTGCGACACAGAGATCCAAAGGCGAATTGACATGCCGTAGGACGCGTTCCAGAAGCTGAGTAAAGTATTGAGACACAGGAAACTTTCACGAGAAATAAAGAAGAGAATACTAGATTGCTATGTGATGTCAGTTCGTCAAAAGGGCAGTGAATGCTGGACAATATCAACAAAGATGAAAGGAAAACTTGAAGAAGCTGAAATGTGGTTCTACAGAAGGATGCTGCGGATATCGTGGACCGATCATGTGAGCCATGACTAAGTGTTAGAAAGAATGGAAACGAAAAGGAAATTAATATTGAGCATCAGAAAAAGACAATTGAAGTTCTTGGGACATGCAACGAGGAAGGAGGGGTTGGAGAACCTGATAGAGGGAAAAAGCGACAAAGGAAAGCAGCGGATAACATATTTGAAGGGCCTGAGCAGGTGGATGACAAAACTTAGGCTGCGAGACGTTACAGGAGAAACCGTTGTAAGAGCCACCAGAGATAGGGAGACGTGGAAGGCTATGATCGCATACGTCCTGAAGGGACAAGGCACATAGAAGAAGAAGACTTTCGCCGTTAGACATTTGAACTAGTATATCTACAACACACTAGTATATCGTGACGGAAGCCGGTGTGCAAATGAAACCGTTGAGTGGAAGGTACCAAAACGGTGCAAATTCTCCCTTTGATGACACCAAATTAATTTAAATATAAATTGGAGAGGAACACAATAAAAGAAATTCAATGAAATCATATGCTGTAGAAAAGCTCGGTCGAAATGTCATTGGCATGAGGAGCACTACACATTCAGCTCGCTTTAGGTGAGTTTCAATTACTTTCCAGAAATTTCCTTCTATTCAGTTTTTGTGCATATACAGTGTAACCCTGATATAAGAGAGTTTAGGTACCTGATAAAGTTATCTTATGTCCGGGTTTCTCTTATATCCGGTTTTGGTCTATGTTATATGCATTGCCACAAAATCTGATTTGGGACAAGATAAAATATCTCTTGTATCAGCGTTTCTCTTATATCAGGGTTTAGCCTATTTTATATACATTACCACAGGCTCTAATTTGGGACCAGATAAGAGCTCTCTTATATCAAAGTATCTTATATCCGGGTTATACTGTATGTATTATGTTGTCGTTTTTGTTGTATTTTGGAATAAAATTTTATTCAAGAAATTGTAGGATATTATATGGATTATTTCAGGAAAGTTCTTTCACGTTGGTTGATAGAGCTCGTTTTACAATATATCAACTGCTATGTTATTTAATGCCGAAATCTTAATATTTTAAACAGTTTCATGGCTTCAAAGAAATAATATTTTGAACGCAAATCTGTAACTTCAACCACAGATCTAATGTATTGTTGTTCATTTTGCCATGAAATGTACTGTTAGTATTTCTACTCTAAAATGTATTGCTGGTCATTTTGCTATAAAAATATCACGCTAGTAATTTTACTATAAAATGTACTGCTGGTCATTTTGCTATAAAAATATCACGTTAGTAATTTTACTATAAAATGTATTGCTGGTTATTTTGCTATAAAAATATCACATTAGTAATTTTACTATAAAATGTATTGCTGGTCTTTTGCTATAAAAATATCACGTTAGTAATTTTACTATAAAATGTATTGCTGGTTATTTTGCTATAAAATATCACGTTAGTAATTTTACTATAAAATGTATTGCTGGTCATTTTGCTATAAAAATATCACATTAGTAATTTTACTATAAAATGTATTACTGGTTATTTTGCTATAAAAATATCAGGTTAGTAATTTTACTATAAAATGTATTGCTGGTTATTTTGCTATAAAAATATCACATTAGTAATTTTACTATAAAATGTATTGCTGATCATTTTGTAATAAAAATAAATTGTTGGTAATTCCATTATGAAATGTTCTGCTGGTCATTTTGCTATAAAAAAGATATTGTTAGTAATTCTGCTATAAAATATATTACTTGTTATTTTTCTATAGAAATATGTTGTTAGTAATTTTACTACAAATGGTATTGCTGGTCATTTTGCTATAGAAATATACTGTTGATAATTCTGCTATAAAATGCATTGCTGGTCATTTTGCTATAAAAATGCATTTTCGTCATTTTCTATAGAAATATATATTTGGTAATTCAACTATGAGATGTTTTGCTAGTCATTTTGCTATAAAAATGTACTTTTGTCATTTTGCTATAGAAATATATATTTGGTAATTCTATTATAAAGTGTATCGCTGGTCATTTTGCTATAAAAATACATTGTTGTTCATTTTGCTATGAAATATACTGTTAGTATTTCTACGATAAAATGTTTTGCTGCTCAAGTGGCTATAGAAATATATTTTGGTCATTCTACTATAAAAACATATTTTCATATCGTTTCGTTTTCTTTTGAGAAGTTCTCTATTTACCTATAGTTTGGATTCCAACAGTTGCTACAACACCGGGTTTGGTTGGACCTGGGTACAAAAAGAAATTAAAGAGGGGGTTCTCATTGTGATCAGAGGCCTTGCTACGGAGAACAGAACATGACAGAAAGAACCTTGTATATTCATAGGGTGGTACAAGAAACCTGCTAACATTATTCTAACATATTTAGCGATGAATCGTATATATGTCTTCCGCCCAAGGTCTGTAAGGTGTACTAAACGACGTCTCAGGTGAGGAGGCACATTGAGAGGCCAACCATTCATCCATACACAGGTACGCTCTGTAATGATGGAAAGTTTGTTTTACGTTTTTTTTTTTGTTTTTTTTTTTGTTGAGTGATGAATGCTTCAAGCCCGTTCCCAATTCACATTAAGGTGTTCGGGTAATTTTAGAGTACAGATCTATTTCCTAGCTCTGGTCATCATTTAGCTCTGGTCATCATTTGGATAATTTTATATTAAGATGGTTCTAAGCTTTCAGCTCACAGGAGCCATCTTCAGAGAGGTTACAAGGGTGTTAACATAAATTATCCAAATGTTGGAGTATTTTTGTCTTTATTTTCACCTGAAATTGAAGCCAAAATAAGATGTTTAGAACGGCTCAGGATTAAACATAATTGACATTCATTGTCTTTTATATTTAACAATATATGTTTAGAAAATTATCTGCTGCTTCGATACAATATATATATATATATATATATATATATATATATATATAAGCTGTTTATCTAATGGATTCCACAGTCTAATAATTGCATTTTATAAAAAGTGGTCAACGCAGAATTAGAGTATTTATAGATATATAGTTATTATTATTGTCATAGGAATAGCACACTGCAACAAAAAAGACTTCAAATATAATAACTTTCCACTTTACTACAATCATCTAATATAGCCGCATCTTTTATTGTTAAGTTTAATTTTGCTATTTTAAATTTATATATATATATATATATATATATATATATATATATATATATATATATATATATGACCCAGTAAATGAACAAGATTTCACTGCCAGATGATGGTGTATTGAACTCCTCCGAAACTTGATAGCTTTTGAGTTGCAATATGCTATTAATATAACAATAATATATATATATATATATATATATATATATATATATATATATATATATATATATATAACCAAATCACATCAAACAAGGTGATAATAACATTAAGATGCAAAGAGGTTGCTAGGAGTAAAAAAGAGTGAAAAGACGTTAGAAGAAGCCGGAAGTTTAATCCTAAACCGGAAATAGCGAAAATACCCACTCCTATTCAAAATTCTGTAAAGAGTGCTTACTGGACGATAGGCGAACCTATCTACTCCTATTGACCAAAGAAATGTAAATAAATAGTAAATAAAGCGATTTAATTTATGACGTTTGAAGAAAAGAGTAAAGTAGACTTTAAAAAGAACCGGAGACACATTCCTAAACAGAGAACAAAGGATAAACCTCGTCTTCTAGTTAAAACACTGGGGAGGTGTGTGTACAGGACGATAGGCTAACCTATATACTTTATTGAGGAAAGAAATGTAAATAAATAGTAAATAAAAAGTCAGAGATTTACGTTAAGATACTAGGAGTATAGAGTGAAGGAACCGGATACCTCTTCTTAAGCAGGGAACAAAAGAATAACCACTTCTCCTGTTCAAAAGACCGGTGAGGAGTGTGTGCTGCACAATAGGCGAATCTATCTGTTCCTACTGAGAAAAGAAATCAGAATTAATAGTAAATAAACGCTCAGAGTTTAAGTTAGGAGGTTAAAAGTATGCAGTAGAAGTTGACCAGAAACACAATCCTAATCCGGAAACAAGGGATAAACTTCTACCCTCATTCGAAAGACCGGGGAGGCGTGTGTACTGGACGATGAAAGAAGCTATCTACTGAGGAAAGAAATGTAAATAAATATAAAAAAAAGTTTAAATTTTTAGGTCAAGGCGTTGAAGAAGACTTTAGATAGAACGGGAAATCTAGTCCTAAACAGGAAGTAAGGTATACACCCCTCCTTCTATTCAAAAGGCCGTAGGGGAGAGTATACCGGGCGATAGGCACACCTATCTACTTTTATTGAGGAAAGAAATGTAAATAAATAGTAAATAAAAGTTCGGAGTATTAGGTCAAGACGTTAGAAGTATAGAGTTGAAGAAGATTTTAGATGGAACGGGAAATCTAGTCCGAAACAGGAAGTAAGGTATACACCCCTCCTTCTATTCAAAAGGCCGTAGGGGAGAGTATACCGGGCGATAGGCAAACCTATCTACTTTTATTGAGGAAAGAAATGTAAATAAATAGTAAATAAAAGTTCGGAGTATTAGGTCAAGACGTTAGAAGTATAGAGTTGAAGAAGACTTTAGATGGAACGGGAAATCTAGTCCTAAACAGGAAGTAAGGTATACACCCCTCCTTCTATTCAAAAGGCCGTGGAGGAGAGCAAACGGGCGATAAGCGAACCTATCTACTCTTATTGATGAAAGAAATGTAAATTAATAGTAAATAAAAGCCTAGAGCTTTAAGGTAAAACGTTAGAAACATAGAATTGAAGTACTCTTCAGAAAGAACGTGAAATCTATTCTTAAGCAAAAAGCAAGGTATAAACCTCTCTTTTTATTCAAAAGGCCGTGGAGGAGAGTATACCGGACGATAGGCAAACCTATCTACTTTTATGGAGGAAAGAAATGTTAATAAATCGGAAATAAAAGCCTAGAGTTTCAAGTTAAAACGTTAGAAGTATAGAGTTGAAGTAGACATTAGAAAATACGGGAAATCTATTCCTAAACAGTAAGCAAGGGATATACCTCTTCTTCTATTCAAAAAGCCGTGGAGTGGCCTATACCGGACGATAGGCAAACCTATATAATTTTTTTTTTTTGAGGAAAGGAATGTAAATAAAAAAAAACTCAGAGTTTTAAGTTAATACGTTAGAAGTATAGAGTTGAAGTAGACATTACAAAATACGGGAAATCTAGTCCTAAAAAAGAAACAAGGGATAACCTCACCTTCTATTCAAAATGCGGATGAGGAGAGTATATCTGACGACTGGCAAACCTGTCTACTTTTATTGAGGAAAGAAATGTAGATAAATAATAAATAAAATGCTTATAGTTTTAAGCTAAGACGTTAGACGTATAGAGTTCAAGTAGACTTTAGAAGGAACAGGAAACCTAGTCCTAAACAGGGAGCAAGGGATAAACCTCTCCTTCTATTCAAAAGGCAGAGGAGTAGAGGATACCGAACGATAGGCAAACCTATCTACTTCTATTGAGGAAAGATATGTAAATAATAAAAATTCAGAAGTTGAAGTTAAGGCGTTCGAAGTATAAAGTTGAAGTAGACTTTAGAAATAACGGGAAACCCAACCGTGAACGGGAAACAAAGAATAAACCTCTACTCCTGTTTAAAAAAAAATCTAATCTAAACTTATTTATAAATGAAACTTTGTCTGTGTGTGTGTGTGTCTGTGTGTGTGTCTGTCCGTTCCCTATAGACTCCGTAACGGCTGAACCGATTTTCTTGAAAATAAGCGTCTGCGAGTGTTCTTAGCTAGGTTTTGTGTCGAGGTACCCCCGATAAATATCGAAAATCGATAATCGAAAAAATCGGGTTATAAAAAGAGTGGTCCGATTTTAATCAAATTTGATACACTCATAGATAAAGACATAAGAAAGGACATTCAGAAGTTTCAAGGTTGAAGTTCTTATAATAGTGCAGAAAATTTGATATCGATACCAGGAAATCAAAATTTGACTTACATCCATTCATTTTTCTTTCAATCTACTGTTTTGCTTTAACTGGAAACAACTATTGCTTTTTAGTCTTTTGTGCCAACCTCCACAGAGTCTGAGCTCCAGGACCATGGATTAGTTTTAAAGCTTTCATTACACCCGTGCAACACCGGGCTATACTGCTAGTATTACATAAGTCCAGCATATTTTCTTTTATTCTAATGATTTTGTCTTGTTTTGATAGACTGGTTTAAATCTTTCTTTTTTTAAAATCATTATATGCCAAGGAAGCCGAAAATGCTAACAGAACTAATTTCGCTAGTTCAACATTTAAACGGTGAAACCTTAGTTGCTCATCTAGCATTAGATTTAGACAGGGCATTAGGGAATAATAAAATAATTGTAGAAAAAACAAAGGGAAACCACGTCAAGTTTGTGAGAAAGTGACTGCAATCGAGATGCCTTGTCACAATCAAATAAATTTCTCTGGATTTTGTCAAGAATCTCGAGATTTTCAGCAGAAGCACTGATCATTTAGTTTTTTCACTAATTCTTCTCAGTATTGTAAATCCGTTTCATTGGTCAGAAAATTAACATCTACTCGCGAATTCCGATTTCGACCTTTTTTTTAAGCACGTGTCAATTTTTTTCTATTCTGCAAAACCAGGATTTCACACGTCATTGTGAATTTTTGTAAAAGTGAAAAAGAAGGTTGCTTTTCATTCTTAATTTCCTATCCACCACAGATATACGCCAACAAGAACTAAGACGATTCCACAGGCAACTCTGTCAAAAACTAAGACGATTCTAAAGACAACTATCACTAATAATACCAAATATGACAGCAGGGTTCATTGCACAAATGGATGGCTAATTTATAAATATGCAAGACGAATTCTAACGAGTAGAAATTCTGGCACAACACACTGATATACCCCAGTGAACGTAATAAAAGGTTTGGTTCGAAATTCTTAGCGCCTGACGAAGGCCGGAGCGTACAACAGCCGAAACATCATACAACACACTAAATTGATTTAATAATATAGCATACTTTCGTCTGAATAGATTTTCTAATTTGCTCATCAGTTTTGTTATATGACTCATAAGAGAGACTGTCAGATAGAGTTCACATTCGTTTGCATCTAACTTCTTATGCTGTATTATCAAAATGGGTCTACTGAAGTTACCCGGTTACGGTTTTAAATATTTTCCAAATTCCTGTTCCAAAATTATCTGTAAAACTTCATAAAACTAATACGTAAATTTCAAACAATTATCCCAGAAGCATTTCTTTTTTTAATTGAATGGCTGATAAACATTAAGTCGATGTTTTAAATTAAGCCCATCTCCTATCTTTCGTTTTGCTCATGAGGTTCTTTACTTGTATTATAAAACTAATACTTGCAGTCGGCCGGCGCCATGTGTCTCTAATTTTCGTCTTTCAAAATAATATATATAGATAACTTACACAGTCCGTTCTAAGAAGCCAGAATATTTTCAGATTTAATAAAGGATGTAGGCAAGAGATAAATTGAATTAATTTAATATTTGGGTGAGGCTAGCATAAATTTTAGCCGATTTTCGTTACTTGTTAAATGCTATTTTCAAACACGTCTCATTTCTCCAAGTACAGAACAATATTTTTATTTTTGTTATTATTGTTAGTTGCTATTGGTATTATTAGTGATAGTTGTCTTTAGAATCGTCTTAGTTTTTGACAGAGTTGCCTGTGGAATCGTCTTAGTTCTTGTTGGCGTATATCTGTGGTGGATAGGAAATTAAGAATGAAAAGCAACCTTCTTTTTCATTTTTACAAAAATTCACAATGACGTGTGAAATCCTGGTTTTGCCGAATAGAAAAAATTGACATGTGCTTAAAAAAAAGGTCGAAATCGGAATTCGCGAGTAGATGTTGATTTTCTGACCAATGAAACGGATTTACAATACTGAGAAGAATTAGTGAAAAAACTAAATGGCTATAAAGGCTTCGGTCAGTGCCAACCAGTCAGATAGGAGCAGCGAGAGAGACGATACACTAAAATGTAACGGGAGAAACTTCAAGTCGACCTGGACGTAAGGTCGCCTCGCATATTTGTTCTAAGAATTTTTAATCGTACCCTTTATAACAATCACTGGGGTATATCATTCTCATTCCTTGGCTCAGAAAATATAATCGTTGGTTTATTCCAGTGACTTGACCCAAAGAATAAATAAAGGCTACAGTAGTGGTGAATAAGAAACTTAGAAAGTCCGGTTAAAGGAAGATAAATCATGACTATCAAAATTGGCTTCGCGCAAGGAATGAGAATGATATACCCCAGTGAACGTAATAAAAGGTTTGGTTCGAAATTCTTAGCGCCTGACGAAGGTCGGAGCGTACAACAGCCGAAACATCATACAAATAGTAACCAAGATTAGGACTATAGTTCGAATAATGTAAATAGTGTAAATACTACCTCATCTCAGAAATATAGACAAATACAGAGTAGATATATATTTCCATGATGCTTACGTCAACTTACTGTCCTAACCATCCGAAAATTGCAGCAGAGTTTGAAACTCACGAAACTACGCAAAGTACTTGTCTGTTTTTGTTTTAATCAATTAACTGCAAGCAAGGCGATAACGCCACTAAGGCGCAAGTTTCTACAGGTAGTGAAAGAGAATGAAAAATACCTTAGAAGAAACTGAAAATCCAATCATAAACAAGAAAAGAAGAGATAAACCATTTGTTCAAAAGAACAGAGAGGAGTATTAAATGGACTGTAGTAGTAAAAAAAAAAAAAGAAAAAAGAAAAAAGATGAATGATGATGAAGGGCGGGGAAAAAGTGCAGTGGGACGCTCGCTTGGCGGCAAGCCAGCTGTTTTTCTTTCTTTCTAGGTCGCCTCAAGAAAATGGATTTCAGGTTTCCCTTTCTCGGAGCGTTACACAGGCCAGTTGTGAAACAGACACCAACTAAGCCGCTCCTACTTCCTCTTTGTCAGTCTGTCAATCCGCAACTTCGACACACGCAATCTGCCGAAAAAACCCTCTTCTCTGTCAGCAGGACAGGCACCTGCTTATTATGCCATTCCAAGACAGCCAAAATTTGCATATGTGCAAATATCGTCTTTTTTTTTAGACGAGATAAGCACGCATAAATTATGTCTTCACTAACGGCCATCTTTCTTTTTTGTTATCTTGCAGGCAAGACATGTTCGCGCTCGTTTCGAATTCCGAGGGAAGTCATGTCTTTCGTTAAACGGACGATAATGTATTTACTTTTCGTTACACGGACGATAGTGGAATTTATATACTCCTACTAAGGAAAAATAAATAAATACATAGTAAAAAAAAAAATTCAGAGTTTACACCGAGTCGTTAGATGTACAGAGTTGAGGTAGATTTTCGAAGTTTTCCAAGAGGAATGATTTTGAGTAGTCTCTTTTTAACCATTGATCTTAAAAAGCGATTGTATACAGCTGATAGTTTAGATAATTCTTAACAAGCTTCGTGCTATGCGTGACATCTCTATGAAAGTATCGATTGAAAGAAACTAATAATGTCACATAAGTTTTGAAGTTAGCATTTCGATTTTGAAGCATTTTGTGGTGTCTGGCGAAAGTAACTATGCTATAGCTTATTTTTTTATAATCTTATCTCCCCAAGCAAGGCATTTAACTGCCACTGTTGTGCAGGGGGTTACATAGGAGCAAAGCTATGAGAAATAGTGACAGGTTATAAGGGGGTCAGGAAGTGGGTAAGAGAAGTGGGTAAGAGAATACTAATGAGAGTGAAGTGAACAAAGAAAGGAGCATGAGAGAGAGGGAGAGAGAGAGAGAGAGAGGATGCAAATTAGTGAGATAAGAGATGACTATTGACTTTTCATTTAAATTCTTAAAGATTGTAGCTGTCGAGGAAGCAAGTAAATGGAAAGGAATTCCAAAGGTGGGAAGTGCAAAAAAAGAAGCTGCTGGAGTAGAATTTGCGTGTACAATTTATTGGCTTCACAATAAATTGGTTTGATCTAGTTTCTAATCTTGTGGCTAGAGTAAATTCTTATATAGGAGGCACCAGTGAGCTAAGTTCATTGGAGCAGAAGCCGTGAAAGTATTTGTAGAAGAGACACAAGGAAGCCGCATTGCGCCGGCGAGAAAGTGACTGTGTCTGAGCTGCCAAGTCGGGATTGATCACATTACAGATTCTCCGTTGGATTTTGTCAAGGACTCCTAGGTAGGTAGCAGGAACACGCGACCAGATATGGCAGCAGTATTCAATGCACGGGCGGATGTACAATATCCTACTCTTCTATATTTATATTTGTCCGGCAGCAATTGGGGATTTTGAAGAGCGTGTAACCACCTCTTAATTTGCTACCGTTAATTATCCTAAACCACAGACACTGGAACAGATGGCACAACGAACGAAACTTTTAATATTAAAAAAATAAAGCTGAGGGCAATGGACTCACTGGAAATAAAATAAACAGGGCAAACAATTCTCAAGCACTTTAAAAAATCTTAACAAGCCCACATTCCTTTTATAATTTTTCTACTAACGGCATAACATGAACACCTAAAAGAACTTCCTCTACTGCTTAGAATTGATTAAACTTAGGACAGTTTATGCACAGTTTCCAATGTATTCGAAATAAAAATCTAAAATTTATCCAAACACAACAGGGGGTTTTAAAAGTCCGTATCACATTACGATATTGTATATCTTAATAACTACTGAGAATATCAAAATACAAATTACAAAGCTTATATTTCCAAGTCTCTATCAGTCAGTCAGTTAAGTGCCATACGTGATACACGCTTGGGCGATCGTGTCTCGAAAGAGACACGACCGACTGGACGGAAGATTATCCCGCAGTAGGTTACCATTACTTTTTGTGATAGACTGGTTGTCATCCAAGGCCATAGAACCCAATCTGTCCTGTTATTTAACCCATATCTGAAGGAAAGAGACGGACTAATACCTTTCCCAAGGGTATTTTTGCGCAAGTGACTGAAAGGAATTTAACTGGAATTCCAATTTGGATCCCGATACTAGTTCCGAGCCGATAACCACTGCACCACAACACACATCTCATATACAAGTTTTTAAAAATGCTCAATATTCACTCAGTTAAGTGCCATACCTGATAAACGCTTGGGCGATCATGTCTCGAAAGAGACATGACTATGGGCAAAAGATTATCCCGCAGCAGGTTGCCATTGCTTTCTGCGGTAGACTGAATGTCAGCCAAGCCAAGGACCCAATCTGTCCTGTTATTTAACCCATAACTGGAAGGAAGAGACGGATTAATACCTTTCCCAAGGGTATTTGCGTGTAAGTGAATGTAGTGAATTCAACTGGCATTCGAACTCGGCTCCATGATTTCTCGTTCCGAGCCGATATCCACTGCACCACAACGCACATCAATATTAGCCATACAAATTACATGACACACATCCAAACGATAATCTACTTTCTGCCAAACGCTACCATGCATAGCATTGACGAGGGTTGCCGAGGCTTAAGTTATTCGCGTCTTCAGATCATCGAAGAAAAGATACTTATACGTTACCGTTAACATAACCCAGAGGAACAAGTCACAGTGAGGTTTGGAGATCTAGATGATCATCGGAGGAACATTCGATCAGTCTGTATGGAACGTTCGTCATCAGAAAAGTGTTCAGATACTGTCCAATTTTATAACGCTAATGTGGTGGTGTCCAATCCTGTCTGAAAATGAAATATGCAGATTCAACCTCATGCAATTTTTCAATCAACCATTTTTTGCAGCATGGCATGGCATGGCTTCACGATTAACTGTTGCTTCTTCTAGCTATTACGACTGACGCTTCTGACTGCACCTCTTCAGAGGTGTAACCTTCTAACGAGGCGTCATGGATATGATGATAAACTACATCCGGGTCCTGGGTTTGACGATAAACTGCATCTGGCAGCAAGGCTTTTAATTGGGAAGTTTTGAGGAGCATGAAACCACATCTTAATTGCTTTTGTTCTCAGTTCTAACCTGACTCGGAGTAGTAGCAACTGGTAAGGTCCATGCTATGGGCATATAGTTAGCCCCCAAACATGGATCAAACATTATGAAAGTATAAAAATTGATTTTTATAGAGAAAAATCCAGCAATACATTTTAGAGAAGAAAATATTGCCAGCAATACACGTTTGAAGGAAAAATACATTGTCATTTAAATGTTTATGAAGAAAAAATACTACCAACATTACATTTCTGAAGAAAAAATAATAACAGAAATATATTTTGAAAGAAAAATATATACACCAGTAATACATCTGGCTCGCGACAAAACCCCTTTCACAAAAATATGACAATGAAACCGGATCTACAAACTGATTTCTTACAAAGAATACATATTCAATTCATACGAATCTATTGTAAAAATTTTGTCGGCATTACATAACCCATTGAAGTGTTGATATGCTGTAAAACAAAATAAACCAAACCCTGATCAACAAACTGATTTCTCACAAAGAATACATATTCTATTCATACGAATCTATTGTAAAAAAAACAAATCTTACCGGCATTAAATAACCCATTGAAGTGTTGATATGCCGTAAAACAAAATGAACCAAACGAACCTATTCCTTCTTCAAAGAAGAATTCTTCATACACAGGATTTTTTGACATGGTACAAAAGACGTTTACCTTAGGGGAATCTAGCACATGTTAAAAAGTTACTTGAGGGTTCTCAGTTCCCCATATGCGTGGGTTAAGCATCTTAACTTTGCCACTTAGATGGAATGCCACTTCATTGCTGAATGACACCTCTTGTTTTGTGAATTGTATTACTGGGTCTGAAAAGAGGCCAAACATGAAATGAAATTTAATTAAATTAAAATTAACAGCAGAAATATGAATTTTCTGTGGATTCATTAGCTGACGTCAAGAATCCGTTTGAGTGAACAAAAATGAAAAACTCTGCATGTCATAAGTTCTATATACTCAAGTTTTGTTTGTATCTTAGTTTCGTTCACATTTCTTTCATAAATTGTTGATGTATATGTTTGATAAAATTTTAATTTGGTTTTTAATAAGGATTAATATATTACTTACTAGCAGTATAGCCCGGCGTTGCTCGGGTGTAATGAAAGCTTTAAAACCAATCCGTGTCTTGGAGCTCAGACGCTTTGGACGTTGGCACGAAAGACCAAAAAGCAATAGTTATTTCTAGTTAAAGCGAAACCGTAAACTGAAAGAAAAATGAATGGATGTAAGTCAAATTTTGATTTCCTGCTATCGATATCAAATAAGTCTTTTTCGTCGTAAACTGAATTTTGAAGGCTAAATAAGTCCTCTGAGTAAATGGTATCATGGCTGAGACTAAGAACTACAATTATACCTACTTAGAGCCAAACATAAAGCAAAAACTAAAATAAAAGGGATGAAAAAATACAGACATACCGGCAGATAAACAGACACACACACAAACATCTTGCTTTTATATATATATATTATGGATTTTCTTCACTATTGTAAGAACTGCAACCTTGAAACTTCTGAATATTGTTTCATATATCTTTGTCTATGAGTGCATTTGATTAAAATCGGACCACTCCTTCTATAACCTGATTTATTCGATTAACGATTATCGATATTTATCTCGGGTAACTCGACACAAACCCTAGCTAAGAACACTCGCAGATGCTTGTAGTACAACTGTGTAAATTTTCAAGAAAATCGATTCAGTCGTTTCGGAGTCTGTAGGTAATGGACACACACACACAGATACCTACACACACAGACACAGACAAAGTTCCATTTAAAATAATTTCAGATAATTAACCTAAAATAGAACGTTTTAAGTGTTTGACATACATTATTATGTACTGGCACTACACAGTGAAATTAGACATTTTGACATTTTGATTAATTTTAGTAAAAAAAGGCATCATCTATACAAAACTGGCTGAGTTTTCATAATCAGCTAGAAAAAATAGCCCAGAAACATGTGCCTATTGTCCAACGACATTTAGGTTAAAAAAATGTCCATCGGTGCAATTACTGTTACTGATTTTGGCTCAAATAATTTAACCTGGGATGTGTGTTGTCCTGCAGTGGATATCGAGTCGGAACGACAAATCGGAGAGCCGAGTTCAAATTCCAGTTAAATTCCTTGCATTCACTTACGCACAAATATCCTTGCGAAAAGTATTAATCCGACACGTCCCTCTACTTATAGGTTAAATAATAAAACAGATTGTGTTCTATAGCCTTGGCTGGCAACCAGTCTACGGCAGAAAGCAAAGGCAACCTAGTGCGGGATAATCTTCTGCCTAGTCAGTCATGTTTCTTACGAGAAATGATCGCCCAAAGATGGCATTTGCTTGACTGAATGAGGAAGGAGTGTCGAGAGAATCTAATACTCACAGGACGGATAGAAGAAAAGAGAGGCAGAAAAAGCAGCGCGAGATATATTTAATAGTCTTGAGCAAATGGATGGTGGAGCGCGGCTTCTGAAGGGATACCAAGAGAAAAAATATTAAGAGCGACAAAGGAGACGGGTAAGTGGATGTCCATGATCACTTACACTACCGGCCATAATTATTAGGTAAACCCAAGTTTTTTTTAAAAGAAATGATGTATTTTATACTATTTTTAAGTAGATAATTCTAAATGAAAATAGAATGGTTCTTTTGTTATTATTACTTTGGAAAATTTTACAAGGCAAATAGCGACAATTTAACTATCGCATTCTGTAGATTGAAACTATGGATTGCATACTATTTTTAGTATTTATTGTCAAGTGGATAATTGGAAATGAAAATAGAATGGTTCTTTTGTTATTATTACTTTGCAAAATTTTACAAGGCACGGAAGCAAAGATGAACTCTTCCGAATCACCCTAAATTGTCTTCATTTTCTCATTGATGAAACTGCAATATAGTTAATAATTAAATTCATTTGATGCACATTTTATTGTGCAGTAGTAACAAAAGAACCATTCTATTTTCATTTATTTTCACTTGGCACTAAATACTAAAAATTAGTATGAAATAAATCATTTTTAAAATACTGGGGTGGCCTAATAATTATGGCCGGTAGTGTACGTCATGAAGGGACACACTACATGAAGAAGAAGAAAACTAGCCTACCTTCGATATGATCATACGTTTTGTCTTTTTGTACATCGTTAATCCTATTTTCTAACTTTTCTTTCCTGAACTATCCACGAGATTCTGTCGTTACCTTTCCTAATCGGCATTCGAATCAGTTTCATCTGCTTATCTTACATTGTTAAGATTTTGCGCACCGATAATAAATTTGGAGAGGTCTCCAGTTTCCTTAATATCGCTTAACTATCAGTCAGTTAAGTGCCATACGTGATACACGCTTGGGCGATCATGTCTCGAAAGAGACTTGACTGACTGGACAGAAGATTATCCCGCAGTAGGTTGCCATTGCTTTCTGCGGTAGACTGGTTGCCGACCAAGGCTATAGAACACAATCTGTCCTGTTATTTAACCCATAACTGGAAGGAAGAAACGGATTAATACCTTTCCCAAGGGTATTTGCGCGTAAGTGAATGCAACGAATTCAACTGGAATTCGAACTCGGCTTCCCGATTTCTCGTTCCGAGCCGATATCAACTGCACCCCAACGCACATCCTTAACGCTTAACTATACGCGTTGAATAAATCTGAGAAGGCATATAATTATCTAACGCCAATTTTATTTTTGTCTATGGACGTCTGCTTTTTTTTATATGCTGTGCATCCTCGGTACGTGAGATGGTCATAACTCTTTGCTGCTTCATAAAGTTTGAAACTCTAAGCAACTTTTGCCCTCTTAACTTTCTATCCCTCTTACATTTATTGATAAATTTCAGAGGAAAAGACAGAAACATCCGAAGGAGAATTAGAGTAACAAAACATACACTGCAAAAACCAAGCAAAGTATTAAGAGATAGGAAAATTACGTTAGAAACAAAGGAAAGAATGCTGTACTGTTATGTAATATAACTCCAAAAGCTAAGCAAAGTATTAAGAAACAGGAATATTCGATAAATACAAAGAAAAAAGAACTGTAGTATCACACTGATGGAGAGATAATAATAGTTTTAGTGATAAAAGTTTTACTAATTAACCCATAGCTGAGGGAGAAAGAGGTTGATTTATGCTTTTCTTGGGGGTATTACGTTAGAAACAAAAGAAAGAGTGTCGTACTGTTATGTAATATACCAAACGCTAAGTATTAAGAACCAGGAATATTCGATAGATACAAAGAAAAAAGGGCTGAATTATAATTTAGTATCACACTGGTGAAGATATAATAATAGTTTTAGTAATACAAGTTTTACTAATTAACCCATAGCTGAGGGGGGAAGAATAGCTTCATTTTTGCCTTTCCCGAGGGTATTACGTTAAACAAAGGAAAGAATGTTGTACTGTTATGTAATATAACTCCAAACGCTAAGCATATTATTAAGAAACAAGAATATTCGATAGATATAAAGAAAAAGAGCTGAATTAAAAATTTAGTATCGCACTGGGTGGGGAGAATAATAATACTTTTAGCTATACAAGTTTTACTAATTAAACCATAGCTGATGGAAGTAGAGGTTGATTCATGCTTTTCCCGAGGGTATTACGTTAGAAACAAAAGAAAGAATAACGTACTGTTATGTAATATAACTTCAAAATCTAAGTCTTAAGAAACAGGAATATTCGATAGATACATATAAAAAAGAGCTGAAGGAGTATCACACTGGTTGAGAGATAATAATAGTTTTACTAATTAACCCATAGCTGAGGGAGGAAGAGGTTGATTCATGCTTTTCCCGAGGGTATGAACGTGTAGTGTATCTAACGGACCCAAGTGGGATTGAAACTTGGCTCCCCGCTTAACAATTCCGACACATTATCCATTACATCACCGACACATCCAAGAATACAGTACCTGGTATTCCCCAAACGGAGTTAGTGTTTTAACATGATTCGGCTCTCAGTCTTTTGGATGGTTAGATTGGGTTATTCAGTATGTTGTGTAGAAATTTAAAAAATGGCGGAACTGAAGCAGACTACCACCACGTTTAATTTCGTTGTTTTCCTTATTATTTTTTTTTTTTTTAGTTTTTTCAGCGTAGTCCTATCAATTACCCACTTATCTTTACGATTGACAAAAAATTTTTTAACAATTTCAATATTTAAACATTTTCTGGGGGGATCAGTTTCTCATACAACGTTCTAGTAATTCTAGCCTCCATTTTGAAGCCAGTCGCCACCTGTAAATTTGTTCAATCTCAATTTTTGGAACTTTTTTCGGTGCAATATTATCTTTTACACCTTAAACATTGCGAATGACAAAAAAAAAATTTGCAAAAATTTCAATATTTAAACAATCTTAGGAGAGGCGACCGGTTTCTCAGACAAACTTATAGTGGTTTAAAAATCGATTTACTTTAACGTTGTATGAGAAACTGACCACCCCAGCAATAAATTTGTTTAAATATTGTAATTTATCAAATTTTTTTTTTTTAGTTGTTAATCAGAAAGTTTAAGTAACAATCGATAGGACTGCGTTGAAAAAAGTAAAAACAAAAAAACAAAAAAAAAATCAACTAAATTAAACCTGGTGGTAGTTTGCTTCAGGTCCGCCAAAAAAAAACAAAAAAAACATGAAGCTCTTTCCCTGAGGTTAGAGACGAAAAAAGCTGCTGAAAATCGTGGGTATTCTTTCGACAAATATGGCGCCACCTTCTTACAACTCCTCCCACAATATGATTTAATTTAAAAAGAAAAATATATTAGTTTATTTTATATTGCTGCAAGCGGTTTTATCAGAGCGGGAAACAATGTTGCCTTTCTTGCAAGTTTCGTTATCACAATTATATTTTCTTTGCTTTTTTTTATTTGTCTCTTTTTCTCTCACGAACATTTCTTTCATTGTCTCTCTTTTCTTCCTGTATTTCTCTCCTTCTCCTGTCTCTGCTTTTCCCTTTTTCTTTTACACATTGGAGTAGATAGCTTAAACTATCGCCCGGTTCACACTCCACCCACGTCTATTGAACAGGTGTAGTGGTTCATCCCTTGTTCCCTGTTTAGGATGTGGTTTCCGGTTTTCTCTTTTCCAGTCTTTTACTCTTTTCCATTCTTTTAATTTTTTATTTTTTTCAATTGGAGTAGATAGACTAAACTATCCCCCGGTTCACACTCCACCCATGTCTATTGAACAGGTGAAGAGGCTCATCCGTTGTTTCCTGTTTAGGATGCGGTTTCCGGCTTTCTCTTTTCCATTCTTTTTACCCTTACGTAGCCCCCTGCGCATCAGTGGCGTTATCGCCTTGCTCGGGGTGATATGATTAAATAAAAAAATAAAAAAAACTTTCTTGATACTCTTGCTCTCTTCCTCTCCTTGATGTTTTTTGTCGGGGTGGGGTGGTAGCTCGACATAATGGTTAATGATTGGGCGATCATGTCTCGAAAGAGACATGACTGACTGGGCAGAAGATTATCCCTGAGTAGGTTGCCATTACTTTCTGCGGTAGACTGGTTGCCAGCCAAGGCTATAGAACCCAGTCTGTCCTATTATTTAACCCATAACTGGAGGGAAGAGACGGATTAATACCTTTCCCAATTCAACTGGAATTCGAACTGGGCTCCCCGATTTCTCGTTCCGGGTCGATATTCACCGTAACCCAACGAACATTAATGATTACCGAGCCACATTACGATTGAATAGCTCTGTCCTCACTAGGTGCCTCCATGCTTTTGGCCTTGTGCCATATCTAACCTATGCATGCTTAGAAACTATTTCAGTACAAGCTTGTTGTGCTAGAACATTTTACAAGTGAGTAGTGAGTTCGATCCTCACTGGATACTCCATACTTTCGGTTTTTTTGCCATATCTAAGTTGTAGTTAGAAAGCCACTTCTCTCCCTGTTTTTCTTTCTCGAAACCTTAGTGTGTAATAATGGTTAGTGAAGTTAAATTATTTGACCATTACTGCCGAGGAGGGAGTTCGATCATCACTGGGTTGTCAATACAACATTTTAGCAGTAAGTAACCCAGTAAGGGTTAAATTGTAAAATTCAACTAACTCAAAACTAGCTTTTTTTTTTTTACTTCACTGTATTTGTTTTTTTATTTGTATTGTTTTGCTTTTTAGTACCTTTTTCAGTCTTTCCTTGTTTTTCTTTGTCTGTCTGTCTGTCTGTCTGTCTGTCTGTCTTCCTTCCTTTCTTTGTCTAGCTTTGTTTGTGGTAGGCATTTCGGCGTGATGTAATGGTTAGTAAGCGTGTTTTGCTAAAACCTGTTACAATTGAGAAGTGAGTTTTATTCTCACTGGGTGCCCATATACGTTCGGCTTTGTGCCACATCTAACCTGAACTTACAAAACCAACTCTCTTTGTTTGTGTCTCTCTCGCTTTTCTTCCCTCCCTGTATTTTATTTCGCTTTTCCTTTGTCTCTTCTTTCTCTCTTTGTTTTTCTTTCTTTCCGTGTTTATTTGTCTCTTCTTTATTTCTTTGCTTTTGTTTCTTTTTTCTTTCTTCTCCTCTTTCTTTCGCTTATTTCTTTTGTTTTTTTGTTTTTTTGGGTTTTTTTTTACTTTTTTCTTTAGGCTTTTCTTTCGTCACGTCTTTATTTCTTTCTTTCCTTCTTTCTTTTATTTTCTTTCTTTCTTTGGTTTTTACATCTCTTATTTTTCTTCATTTCTCTCTCTCTCTCTCTCTCTCTCTCTTATCCGGAACCATTTTGCCCAGTTCTAACAAAAGCTACGGTCTAATTTCTGCTTTACACAATTTCTTCTTTAATGTATTTCCCAGAGCAAGATCTCTATATACTAAAATCTTGTAACCGTCCATCTTGTCTTGCTATATATTTTTTCGTCTGCATTTTTGTGCAAATATTCATTTTTGTTTTCACTTATTTTTTTTTATCTAATAATATTTAATTTTTTCCCCCCAACTTTTTTGCCTTTGATTCCCTCGCGAGCAAAATTTCGTACGCCCACTGATTACATTTATTACCTCCACAGATCCAAACTTCCATTAAACACATATCTATTTTCAGAATCTCACTCTCTCTCTCCCTCTCTCTCTCTCTCTCTCTGAAGCAACCACTCATTCACTCCCCCATACACACATTATTTTTTTGCGTGTTTCCTGAAGTGCAAAAACTTAGCTCGTTTCATACTAATATATTTCACAGTTTTAATTATAAAGCGTAACGCGTGACTCGTAATCACCGACCGACCGACCAAATTAAACCCACCTTCTTTGTTATTCCTCGTATGTTTTTAAACAAAACAACAAACAAAGAATTCGAGAAAGCTTTTTCGAAATATCCGATGGCCAGAAACTTCGATCGAATTATGGAAAAAAAAAGCGCTCTATTTATTTGTGATCTTCATTTCATTTCTACGCAAAAGGATATATCTGATAGAATTTCCGAACTTTTTTCTTTGTTTACGACGAAAATATTTTCCTATATCTTAATAAGTTGCTTAGTTTCTGGAAGACATCTTTCAATACTGCTATGTGATTTTGTGTCACATTGTACTTAATTAGTCGATGAACGCAAGCGTGACGATACCATCAATTCGAATGAAAAAGGATAAATTTTGAACTTATATATATATTCACCACTGGCCATTTTATTAAGCTGCCACAGTGTTTTAAAAAGTAATATGAAATACATAATTTCTTTTAAGAAACTGGGCTAGCCTAATAATTATAGGCCAGTAGCGTGTGCATATATAGTCATCAGCAGACAGCTCTGTACGGTTGGACTCCGATTCATTTAACCCAGGATTGAAACCCGACCGAATTGGCGTCAGTCGGCGATTCTATCTATGGGCTATGGGTGCTAGGTAGAAGAAGACAAACTTTTTAACGTGTATATTATCATTATACACGCCTAATAGGCCGAGTGCTCTAATTCATTATTTCTTCAGCAACAGCGAAACGAAAATTATATATATATATATATTTATATATATATTTTAATCGTATCACCCCAAGCAAGGCGGTAACGCCATTGATGTGCAGGGGGCTACGTAATAGTGAAAAGATTGGAAAAGAGAAAACCGGAAACCACATCCTAAACAGGGAACAAGGGATGAGCCTCTACACCTGTTCAATAGACGTGGGTGGAGTGTGAACCGGGCGATAGATAGATCTATCTACTCCAATTGAAAAAGAAAAAGTGAGAAGTTTGGTAAAGAGAAACCGGAAACCACATCCTAAACATGGAACAAGGGATGAACCTCTTCACCTGTTCAATAGACGTGGGTGGAGTGTTAATCGGCCGATAGATAGATCTATCTACTCCAATTATATATATAATTTTCGTTTTGACGTTGCTAAAGAAGCTAGGATTTCTTCAGAGAAATGGCTATTCAACGGATTTAAATATCGAAATTTTTGTTTCATATATATATATATATATATATATATATATATATATAGGGTGACACTAAAGCCTTTATATCGGTACTTACTATAGGAATTAAAACAAAGCATCAGAAATGTATTATTAAAATGGTTCTGGTTAATTCTGGATAATAACGATAAAAAGCTATGGTAAACAATTGTAAATTAATTACCGATACTTTTCGAACTGCAAACCACCTGCTTCAATGCATCCCCTAAAACGTGAGAGAACGCTTCGACAAATGTCACTACACAGTTGGTTCTGGCGGCTTAACCCTGCAATTGCGTCTCGAATAAATTGCTAAGGTAATCGATATTACTCGGTCCCTTTAAATATTTAATAATTTCCTATATACTTTATTTCCACCTTATATAACTATATAATAAATTGTGATGACGAGAGATTTTTTTTATTTTCTAATTCTTTCATTATTTAAATAAGTTAGTGTTCACAGTACAGAAAAAAACATCAAAATAATGTTTTTTCAAAACAAGACAAAAAAAAAAAAATAAACGACAAAAACAGAAAAAAAAAAGACGCAGCAATAGAAAAAATCCTTAACTTTTTTGTTTCGGGTAAAATTACTTCACTGTTCACTCAGCTGCTAATTATATTATATTTGTATGATATATCTTTCAATAGTATATTAGTTTGGTATATCTCTGTAGTATATTAGTATTGTATATCTTACGACAGTATATTGGTATGGTATATCTTTCTATAGTATATTAGTTTGGTATATCTCTGTAGTATATTAGTATGGTATATCTTACGACAGTATATTGGTATGGTATATCTTTCTATAGTATATTAGTTTGGTATATCTCTGTAGTATATTAGTATGGTATATCTTACGACAGTATATTGGTATGGTATATCTTTCTATAGTATATTAGTTTGGTCTATCTCTGTAGTATATTAGTATGGTATATCTTACGACAGTATATTGGTATGGTATATCTTTCTATAGTATATTAGTTTGGTATATCTCTGTAGTATATTAGTATGGTATATCTTACTACAGTATATTGGTATGGTATATCTTTCTATAGTATATTAGTTTGGTATATCTCTGTAGTATATTAGTATGGTATATCTTACTACAGTATATTGGTATGATATATCTTTCTATAGTATATTAGTTTGGCATATATTTCTGTAGTGTATTAGTTTGGTATATCTCTGTAGTATATTAGTTTGGTACATCTTTCTATAGTATATTTGGTACATCTTTCTATAGTATATTAGTTTGGTATATCTCTGTAGTATATTAGTATGGTATATCTTACTACAGTATATTGGTATGGTATATCTTTCTATAGTATATTAGTTTGGTATATCTCTGTAGTATATTAGTATGGTATATCTTACTACAGTATATTGGTATGGTATATCTTTCTATAGTATATTAGTTTGGTATATCTCTGTAGTATATTAGTATGGTATATCTTACTACAGTATATTGGTATGATATATCTTTCTATAGTATATTAGTTTGGTATATCTGTGTAGTATATTAGTATGGTATATCTTACCACAGTATATTAGTATGGTATATCTTTCTATAGTATATTAGTTTGGTATATCTGTGTAGTATATTAGTTTGGTATATCTTACTACAGTATATTAGTATGGTATATCTTTCTATAGTGTATTAGTTTGTTATATCTCTGTAGTATATTAGTATGGTATATCTTACTACAGTATATTGGTATAGTATATCTTTCTATAGTATATTAGTTTGGTATATCTCTGTAGTATATTATTATGGTATATCTTACTACAGTATATTGGTATGGTATATCTTTCTATAGTATATTAGTTTGGTATATCTCTGTAGTATATTAGTATGGTATATCTTACTACAGTATATTGGTATGGTATATCTTTCTATAGTATATTAGTTTGGTATATCTCTGTAGTATATTAGTATGGTATATCTTACGACAGTATATTGGTATGGTATATCTTTCTATAGTATATTAGTTTGGTATATCTCTGCAGTATATTAGTATGGTATATCTTACTACTGTATATTGGTATGGTATATCTTTCTATAGTATATTAGTTTGGTATATATCTGTAGTATATTAGTATGGTATATCTTACTACAATATATTGGTATGGTATATCTTTCTATAGTATATTAGTTTGGTATATCTATGTAGTAAATTAGTATGGTATATCTTACGACAGTATATTGGTATGGTATATCTTTCTATAGTATATTAGTTTGGTATATCTCTGTAGTATATTAGTATGGTATATCTTACTACAGTATATTGGTATGGTATATCTTTCTATAGTATATTAGTTTGGTATATCTCTGTAGTATATTAGTTTGGTATATCTTTCTATAGTATATTAGTTTGGTATATCTCTGTAGTATATTAGTATGGTATATCTTACGACAGTATATTGGTATGGTATATCTTTCTATAGTATATTAGTTTGGTATATCTCTGTAGTATATTAGTATGGTATATCTTACTACAGTATATTAGTATGGTATATCTTTCTATAGTATATTAGTTTGGTATATCTGTGTAGTATATTAGTTTGGTATATCTTACTACAGTATATTAGTATGGTATATCTTTCTATAGTGTATTAGTTTGGTATATCTCTGTAGTATATTAGTATGGTATATCTTACGACAGTATATTGGTATGGTATATCTTTCTATAGTATATTAGTTTGGTATATCTCTGTAGTATATTATTATGGTATATCTTACTACAGTATATTGGTATGGTATATCTTTCTATAGTATATTAGTTTGGTATATCACTGTAGTATATTAGTATGGTATATCTTACGACAGTATATTGGTATAGTATATCTTTCTATAGTATATTAGTTTGGTATATCTCTGTAGTATATTAGTATGGTATATCTTACGACAGTATATTGGTATGGTATATCTTTCTATAGTATATTAGTTTGGTATATCTCTGTAGTATATTAGTATGGTATATCTTACTACAGTATATTGGTATGGTATATCTTTCTATAGTATATTAGTTTGGTATATATCTGTAGTATATTAGTATGGTATATCTTACTACAGTATATTGGTATGGTATATCTTTCTATAGTATATTATTTTGGTATATCTATGTAGTATATTAGTATGGTATATCTTACGACAGTATATTGGTATGGTATATCTTTCTATAGTATATTAGTTTGGTATATCTCTGTAGTATATTAGTTTGGTATATCTTTCTATAGTATATTAGTTTGGTATATCTCTGTAGTATATTAGTATGGTATATCTTACTACAGTATATTGGTATGCTATATCTTTCTATAGTATATTAGTTTGGTATATCTCTGTAGTATATTAGTATGGTATATCTTACTACAGTATATTGGTATGGTATATCTTTCTATAGTATATTAGTTTGGTATATCACTGTAGTATATTAGTATGGTATATCTTACGATAGTATATTGGTATGGTATATCTTTCTATAGTATATTAGTTTGGTATATCTCTGTAGTATATTATTATGGTATATCTTACTACAGTATATTAGTATGGTATATCTTTCTATAGTATATTAGTTTGGTATATCTCTGTAGTATATTAGTTTGGTGTATCTTACTACAGTATATTAGTATGGTACATCTTTCTATAGTATATTAGTTTGGTATATCTCTGTAGTATATTAGTATGGTATATCTTACGACAGTATATTGGTATGGTATATCTTTCTATAGTATATTAGTTTGGTATATCTCTGTAGTACATTAGTATGGTATATCTTACTACAGTATATTAGTATGGTATATCTTTCTATAGTGTATTAATTTGGTATATCTCTGTAGTATATTAGTATGGTATATCTTACCACAGTAAATTTGTATGGTATATCTTTCTATAGTATATTAGTTTGGTATATATCTGTAGTATATTAGTATGGTATATCTTACTACAGTATATTAGTATGGTATATCTTTCTATAGTATATTAGTTTGGTATATCTCTGTAGTATATTAGTATGGTATATCTTACTACAGTATATTAGTATGATATATCTTTCTATAGTATATTAGTTTGGTATATCTCTGTAGTATATTACTATGGTATATCTTACTACAGTATATTAGTATAATATATCTTTCTATAGTATATTAGTTTGGTATATCTCTGTAGTATATTAGTATGGTATATCTTACTACAGTATATTTGTATGGTATATCTTTCTATAGTATATTAGTTTGGTCTATCTCTGTAGTATATTAGTTTGCTATATCTTACTATAGTATATTCGTATGGTACCTCTTTTTATAGTATATTTGTTTGGTATATCTCTGTAGTATATTAATTTGGTATATCATATTATAGAATTTTAGTTTCGCTTATCTTTCTATACAATATTAATTTGGTATATCTTTCTATATTATATTAATACATGTACAGCAGTGAGGTTTAATTTCTTCTTTTTTTTCCTAAAATCTTCACCTTGTTGAAGAATTAAGAGCCACTTTAGGTAGAAGGATACAGTATAAGAGGCACAATTTATTGGAATATTCTACAAATAATTAAACTTGTAGTGATCGAAAAATCTCTCTCTCCGATCATTTCCACAAAGCAGCGGTTCGTGAGAAGAGACTGCTCGATTAGAACTTACAACCCGAGTGGAACTTACATCTCGAGTAAAACTTACATCTCGAGTGGAACTTACATCTCCAGTAGAACTTACATCTCGAGTGAAACTTACATCTCGAGTAGAACTTACATCTCGAGTGGAACTTACATCTCAAGTAGAACTTACATCTCGAGTGGAATTTACATCTCAAGTAGAATTTACATCTCGAGTGGAATTTACATCTCAAGTAGAACTTACATCTCGAGTGGAACTTACATCTCCAGTAGAACTTACATCTCGAGTGAAACTTACATCTCGAGTAGAACTTACATCTCGAGTGGAACTTACATCTCAAGTAGAACTTACATCTCGAGTGGCACTTACATCTCAAGTAGAACTTACATCTCGAGTGGAATTTACATCTCAAGTAGAACTTACATCTCGAGTGGAACTTACATCTCACTAACAGAATACCAAGGGAATAAAGGTGTCTCGCTCCAGATTCTCATTTCTGGAACCATTTCCAAGAATCTTTCTGCTTTGCTGGACATCTTGAGAATACCTGACATCATTAGGGTTGCACAGGTAATAACGCAGCTTGATACAGTTCATCTGTCATGTGAATACAGAATCTGTAATGTGATCTATCCCGACTTAGTAGCTCAGATACAGTAACTTTCTCACTGGCGCAAGGTAGCTTCCCTGTGTCTCTTCTTCAAATAATTTCTCCGATTACCTTAGCTCACCGATGCTCCCTATATATGAATTTACTTTAGCCACAAGGTTAGCAACTAGGTCCCACCCTTTACTTTGAAACCAATAAATTGTAAACGCAAATTCTATTCCATCAGCTTCTTTTCTCGTACTTCCCGCTTGTGGAATTCCCTCCCGTTTAATTGTTTTCCCGACAGCTATAATCTCCAAGAATTTATATGTAAAGTTAATAGTCATCTCCTATTTCACTAACCTGCATCCTCTCTCTCTCTCTCTCTCTCTCTCTCTCTCTCTCACTCATGTTTCCTTCTTCGTCCACTCCACTCTTATCAGTATTCTCATCCTTCTATTACCCACTTCCTGACAACCCCTATAACCTGTCACTCTTTCTCATAAATTTCTTCCTATGTAACCTCCTGCAAAACAATGGCAGTAAAATGCCTTGCTTGGGTCGGTATGATTATAAAATCTCCAGAGGAAAGTATTTTCTGTCTTGGGAGTTTACTCCACAAGGCATCGGCTCATATAAAGAAGTTGATCGATTAGAACTTACATCTCGAGTGGAACTTACATCTCGAGTGGAACTTACATCTCGAGTGGAACTTACATCTTGAATGGAACTTACATCTCACCAATATAATACAAAGAGAATGAAGCTATATCGCTACAATGTGCGAGTTACTACGGATCTTAGACGTGAAGTTTTGAACTGGTTGGACTAAGAAAGATAGTTTTACAAAAACATTCCATGGAAATAGAGCCTGGCAGAGTGGAAGTCGAAGTACAAATTATCGAAGAGAATAAGAATAGAACCAACAACCTATTGAATGAATAAAATGAAGAAAGTGCCGAGAGGAAAAAAAGAGTCGAACTGACTAAATTATGAAAAGGTCATAAATGTGTCTTCAACAGAATAATAAACAATATAAATAATTATGGATGTTTAAATAGGAGATGGAAAGTGCGACACGGAGACCCGAAGACGAATTGGCATGGCAAAGGACGCGTTCCAGAAGCTGAGCAAAGTACTAACACACAGGAAAATTTTAACCGGATTTGTTCAACCTGTACAGCGAGTATATTTTGAGGACACTACATGACACGCCATGATTTGTTATTGGAGGCCACAAATGAACAGCATAAGGTATGATTGCAGACACGGATTGCAGACACGGAAAGGAAACTACAAGACCTCCTACAGAAGATAGCGGTGGAGAGCGACAAAAGACTACAAATAAACTCTAAGAAAACTGAATGCATGGTCATCAGCAAAAGGTGCAACCCAAAATGTCAAATACAGGTGGGGTATACCAGAATCAAGCAAGTATAAAATTTAAAATACCTAGGAAGTGTTTTAACAGGAGATGGAAAGTGCGACACAGAGATCCGAAGGCGAATTGGCATGGCAAAGGACGCGTTCCAGAAGCTGAGTAAAGTACTAACACACAGGAAAATTTCACTAGAACCAAAGAAAAGAGCGCTGGATTGCTATGTGATGTCAGTTCTTCAATACGGCAGTGAGTGCTGGACAATATCATCGAAAATGAGGACAAAACTGGAAGCAGCGGAAATGTGGTTCTGCAGAAGGATGCTGCGGATATCATGGCCTGAGCATCCAAGCAACGATGAGGTATTGAAAAGAATGGCAACAAAAAGGAAATTAATACTGAGCATCAGAAAGAGACAACTGAAGTTTCTGGGCCATGCAGTAAGGAAGAAGAGCTTGGAGAAACTGATACTGACAGACCAGATAGAAGGAAAAGGAGACAGAGGAAGGCAGCGGATAACATATTTGCAGAGTCTGATCAGAACGGGGGATGCGACGTGTAACAGGAGCAAACACACAATAATAATAGTCGTCTACTATGTGCCGTTTCTTTGTAGTTTGTGGATGATTATATCTCTCTACAATTTCCGACTCTTTGTAGTCCTTATCAATGTTTTTTTTTTAATTAACCCTCCTGGAAATGTGGTTCTACAGAAGGATGCTGCGGATATCGTTGACTGAACATGCAAGCAACGATGAGGTGTTAGAAAGAATGGCAACAAAAAGGAAATTAATACTGAGTATGAGGAAGAGATAACTGAAGTTCCAGGGATATGCAATAAGGAAGGAGAGCTTGGAGAACCTGATACCGATACCTGATACTCTCTCGAGACATGATCGCCCAAAGTGTGTATCACGTATGGCACTTAACTGACTGACTCATCATACGATGAACCGAAGAAGTGAGCAACGACAAGGTTTAGGAGAGGAAGAAAAGGAAAGATAAATTTATACTTATCTTTAGGAATTGACAGCTGATGAGGAAGAAGTGTTTGGAGAATCTAATACTCGCAGGACGGATACAGGGAAGGAGAGACATGAGAAAGCAGAGTGAAACATACCTGATGGGTTTGAGGAATTTGATAGTAGAAGGGGAATGCTAAGAACGATAAGGGATAAGGGCAAGTGGAAGTCCCTGGTCACCTACTTCCTAAAGGGACACGGTACATAAATAAGAATAAGAAGAATACCATTCATCATTTCGTCCGTTCAATATTTTGCTCATTCAACACTTTTTCTTTCAAGACTCTGACATAATAACCAACAGCGATACATTAACGAGAGGCTGTCAACGTTTAGTCTATGGGAAATAGGGTTGTATGGTGGAAAACTCAAAAGCCGCAGCGACGCTTTTGAACTTTATCGAGACTAGAAAATGAAGACGAAAAAGCTGCTGCCTATAAATGCATCAGTTTCCGACAAATCGAGGAGCCAAGTTCGATTTCCAGTTGAATTAATTGCATTCACTTACGCGCAAATACCCTTCGGAAAGGTAATAATCCGTCACTTCCTTCCAGTTATGGGTTAAATAACAAGACAGCTTGGGTTCTGTAGCAGTGACTGGCAACCAGTCTACCGCAGAAAGCAATGGCAACCTACTGAGAGATAATCTTTTGCCCAGTCAGTCATGTCTCTTTCGAAACATGATCGCCCAAGCGTGTATCACATATGGCACTTAACTGACTCACTGAATCATAGTTGGAATCCTGACTAAAGCTTATACTGATCATAAAGTAGGGGATCGGTTTCCTATTGTTAGGAAGTAATAAACTAATCCCCCACTAATTACTACGTAAAAATATCGCTTCTCTCCCTAGCTATGAGTCAAATAACAGGATAGATTAATCTCTATAGCCTTGGCTGGCAACTAGACTACCGCAGAAAACAATGGTAACCTAGTGCGGGATAATCTTTTGCCCAGTTAGTCATTTAGTAGCGGGATAATCTTTTGCCCATAGTCATGTCTCTTTCAAGACATGATCGCCTAAGCGTGTATCACGTATGGCACTTTACTGACTGAATGAATCCCATTTGAGCTTGATCTGAAGGTAAAGAATCTCAGGAGGCGTCAGATACTAAAGCCGTATAAAGAATCAACCTTTTTTTCCTGCATCTTTAGCGATGGATCGTATAATACGTACGAGTTCCGCTTGGGATCTGGGTTAAGCTTAATCCCAACAGGTGCTTAAGGAAACGGGCCCTTCCCGAGAGAGAACACACGTTCACTGGAATAGGCGAAAATTTAGCGTCGGCACAAACACGTGAGTGGCCACAAAACCTTAAGAGTCTACACTTTAAGGGCTTGGCAAATATTTGAACAGGTTCTGTAGCAATTTCTGTTCTAGCCCAGTGGCTATAATATGAGATTTTAAGCATCACACGTCAGTAGCCCTTTAATCCGTCGGGGAAAATTTGAATTCTTGCCTCCTAAAAAGCGAATAATATTGGATTCATTTTATAAACTTATCAGCGGAAATAAATTATTATTTGTTTTTATAAACAGGCTTAATCAGAAAAAATATGACCTTATCTCTGGCAGTTCAACTGCAAATACGATATCCTGATAGATAATTTGCAATAGTTGCAAAGAACACAAAGTTAAACCGTTTTCTTATAAGGAAACATTTCGTGTAGTACCTGTTTTCTTATCTATAAAGGTAATGTAATATTAGCCGTTTCCTTATAAGGAAACGTTCGGCATTCATTGACATAACAGTCAGTCTTGCTCAAGTTACTCTTTTCTCCATTCCCAGGCTACCGAGCTGGGATCAAAGTGTAGTACCTGTTTTTTTTATCTATAAAGGTAATGTAATATTAGCCGTTTCCTTATAAGGAAACGTTCGGCATTCATTGACATAACAGTCAGTCTTGCTCAAGTTACTCTTTTCTCCATTCCCAGGCTACCGAGCTGGGATCAAAGTGTAGTACCTGTTTTCTCATCTGTAAAGGTAATGTAATATTAGCCGTTTCCTTATAAGGAAACGTTCGGCATTCATTAACATAACAGTCAGTCTTGCTCAAGTTACTCTTTTCTCCATTCCCAGGCTACCGAGCTGGGATCAAAGTGTAGTACCTGTTTTTTTATCTATAAAGGTAATGTAATATTAGCCGTTTCCTTATAAGGAAACGTTCGGCATTCATTGACATAACAGTCAGTCTTGCTCAAGTTACTCTTTTCTCCATTCCCAGGCTACCGGTGCTTAAGTGAATGCAGGATATCCAACTGGAATTCGAACTCGGCTCACCGATTTCTATTTCCGTGCCGATATCCACTGCACCACAACGCACATCCGTCACTAAACGCTTACAGCACCTGGTATTCCCAAGCGGTCACCCATCTAAGGACTGACCAGGAGAATTCATATGGAACCGCCAAAATCTTGAATACGTCATTATTTTCTCTTCGAGTAACAAATGCTATCCATTGTAATTATTGAAAGACTTTGCTAGAGTTCTTTGGGATTCTTCAGCGACAGTCCATAAGCTTTGAAGAAGAATGGTTTTCGCTTAAACCCACAAGTCTCAAAGACATTTTAACCGACAGATCGGCGAAAACGGTTACATACAGCAGACATTTTAGGTATTTCTGAACGGATTTGGCACCATACAACCCATCTGTATGCAGTTCACGATTTGCTGAGGCTATTTAAGAACATCAATCGAGTTTGTTGTTTTGTTTTGGTAGCAATTAAAACAGCGTGCCGGGAATAGGGAGAACCTGTCCAACTACAAGATCAATATTCACACTCCCGGTACACTAATAATCTATGAGATGTCGAAAGGGGTTTTTGAAGGCATTAATCAACTGGTGTGCCTTGCACTGCAGTGGATAGAGCTGGGTTCGAATTCCAGGTGAATTCATTGCATTCATCGAAGCGCCAACATATTTGGGAGAGCTGTAATCAATGTCAGTTTACAGTAAAATTACCAACAATGCATTTTTAAAATAACATACCTAGCAATATATTTTAATTATAAATAATTACCAATGACTATTTATAATTAAAATTAGTAACACTACATTTTTAAAATAACATAACCAGCGATACGTTTTTGTTTATAAAATAATTACCAAAAACTATTTATAAATAAAATTAGCAAAAATGCATTTTCAAAATAACTTAACCAGCGATACCTTTTATTTATAAAATAATTAACAATAACTATTTATCAGTAAAATTAGCAACAATGCATTTTTAAAAGAACGTAACCAACGAAACTTTTTTATTTATCAAATAATTAACAGTAACTATTTATAACTAAAATTAGCCACAATACCTTTTTTAAAATAACCAGCGATACATTTTTAATTCTAAAAAGGGTCAACAATACTTATTTATATTTTAATTGGGAGCAATACATTTGAAAGTAAGATCACCAACGTTACATTATTATATATAAAATAATTAACAATACCTATTTATAGTAAAATTAGCAAAATTTCTTTTTCAAAACAACCTGAGCAACAAGACATTTTTATCTGTAGTTGAAGGCATACATTTGCGTTCAAAATTTATTTAATTGAAATAATAAATTATTGTCAAATTAGTTTGATTTCGTTCTTAAATGACCCATGGAGGTGTTAATATGCCACTAAACAAAATCAACTAACTTACCTAACAACCGATATGATGAGCTCTTTCATTGCATTAAGTAATTAATATCCGACAATTTCTTACATCAAACTGTTTTCCAAAATATAATTTCAACCAAACTACCACATAAAAGGCACATATCACCGCCTCTAGTAAGTATGTCCACTGATACATTAATATTTTTTTTAATCCATTCACCCCGAGCAAGGCGGAAACGCCACTGATGTGCAGGGGGCTACATAAATGTAAAAAGATTAATTAGAAAAGAGTGAGGAGTACAACCTAGTTAAAAAGGAACAATAGAAAGCTGAGAAAGCAGGTGCGATGACAGATACATAGGTGGAGAGAAAGGGAAGGTTATACAGGGGTGGGGAGAGAGCTAGAGTCCAGTGGTTAGTAGATGAGTATTGACTTTGCATTTAAATTTCTGGAGGTTGTAGCCGTCAGGAAAGCAAGAATACGGGAGCGAGTTCCACAGGTGGGAAGTGCGAGAGAAGAAGCTGCAGGAGTAGAATTGTCGTCTGCATTTGGCTAATCTGACTGTGAATGCGTGGGACCCAGTTGCCAGTCATGTGCACAAAAGCTGAGTAATATCTACCATGAATACTGTTATGGGGAAACACCTATTCCTCAGATAATGGACTCTCTCTCCTATATTAATACGAGTTAACAGGAAGTTCTAGGGAAGTTCATAGGAGTTCTTCAGAGTTCTATTGGACTTCAGTAGAACTACTAGGCAGCTGATATTAGTCGGGAGTTAACCGAATACTAAAGAGTCAGATTTCGATGGAAGATTACCAAGTTCCTAACATTTTGGGTGCATTAAGTCGATTAGCAACCGACATAACACGATTATAACCTTCAGTGCGAAAACTACTCCACAACATATACAATTGTGAAAGCAGAATATTTTAAATTTTTCTTATATCAAATCTACCAAGAAAAATAACTGTCTGCATAAGGAGTTGATACACCGTTAAACAAACAATTTTATTTTTTTTAATCATATCACCCCAAGCAAGGCGATAACGCCACTGATGCGCAGGGGGCTACGTAAGGGTAAAAAGAATGGAAAAGAGAAAGCCGGAAACCACATCCTAAACAGGAAACAAGGGATGAGCCTCTTCACCTGTTCAATAGATGTGAGTGGAGTGTGAACCGGGCGATAGCTTAGTCTATCTACTCCAATTGAAAAAAAAAATAATCAGTGAAAAGATTGGAAAAGAGAAAACCGGAAACCGCATCCTAAACAGGAAACAAGGGATGAGCCTCTTCACCTGTTCAATAGATGTGGGTGGAGTGTGAACCGGGCGATGAATCCATCAAACTACCTCAACTGGCTCTTGCGCTCTGTGCAAGTTCAACATAAACAGAAAAAAAATAATTTCAGAAACAAAATGTTCGAGAATAGATACGAAGATCCTGATATAACCAATTCCTACAGAAAAAGACCATATCTAATCGTATCTTCAAATTTTATTTAATATTTCTTTTATATTCTTTATACTGGGAAACGAATAGAAATTCACATGCCTGGAAGACAAGAGCGGACTCAAAGCTCATAGTTACCGAAAAACGAAGGAAGGCGGGCAAAGAGGTAGTCAAGTAAACGAAGTGGTTCGTATTGTTGGCATTATGTCCGTATTGCCTTAATTATTAGACTCAATAAATATCCGGAATGACAACCGGGTCACATTGAGGCCACTTGTGCACAATTTATGGTGTCTTAATCAAAACGGTGTCAAAAGTCCCAAAATTGGAATATTCCTCTAATAATTATATTCTATCATAACCGTTAACAAAATATTAAAAATATTGTCAACGCTTTAATAGTTCCTGATTTTGCCCACGGATTTCTTCTTAATAATTATCACCCAATGCATGGCTCGAGAACCACTGAAAGTAGTGCATTAGAATTTATTGATTGAATCATTCATTTTTAAGGCGTATCAACCCATTTCAGGTTAATTAAAATTTTACCAATTTTTGGCAGATATTAATGTTTTAGTGATAAAGCGGCTGGAGAAATAGATTCATACATTGTCTGAGGGTAACTGCGCATAAGGGATTATGCATAAGGGAAGAAAAAAAAAGAAAAAAAGAAGTGAAAGATGATAAACGTAAGAAAAATGTCAGTAAAACTAAGGGGGAAATAATAAGAATAAGAATAAGAACAAGAACAAGAGGATAACTTGGGGAAAAGTCAATATAAAGGGGAAAGAAGAAGAAGAAGAAGAAGAAGAAGAAGAAGAAGAAGAAGAAGAAGAAGAAGAAGAAATTGATAAATAAGTAAGGAAGGGATGAGGAGTTAGAAGAAGAGGAAGACTGAAAGATGATAAACGTGAGAAAATGTCAGTATTAATAAAGGGGAAAGAAGAAGAAGAAGAAGAAGAAGAAGAAGAAGAAGAAGAAGAAGAAGAAGAAGAAGAAGAAGAACTGAAAGATGATAAACGTGAGAAAATGTAAGAATTAATAAAGGGGAAAGAAGAAGAAGAAGAAGAAGAAGAAGAAGAAGAAGAAGAAGAAGAAGAAGAAGACTGAAAGATGATAAACGTGAGAAAATGTAAGAATTAATAAAGGGGAAAGAAGAAGAAGAAGAAGAAGAAGAAGAAGAAGAAGAAGAAGAAGAAGAAGAAGAAGAAGAACTGAAAGATGATAAACGTGAGAAAATGTAAGAATTAATAAAGAAGAAGAAGAAGAAGAAGAAGAAGACTGAAAGATGATAAACGTGAGAAAATGTCAGTATTAATAAGGGGGAAAGAAGAAGAAATTGATAAAAAGTCAATATAAGTAAGGAGGGGGTCAGGAGTTAGAAGAAGAAGAAGAAGAAGAAGAAGAAGAAGAAGACGTGAAAGATGATAAACACAACAAAAAAGACAATGTAAGTTAGTGGGAAATGAGAAGAAGAAGAACAATAACACCAACAAGAGAGAAAGAAGCCTGAGAAAGCCACAATATTCTTCTTCTATTTTCCCTGTCCTTTCAGGACGTATGCGATCATGTCTTTCCACATCTCTCTTTCTCCTGTTATACCAAGCAACACTTGTTCCGTCATGCACCTGCTCAGGCCTCTCAAATATGTTATCCGCTGCTTTCCCCTGTCTTTTTTCCCTCTATCTGGCCTGTTAGTATCAGGTTCTCCAGGCCCTCCTTCCTCATTGCATGTCCCAGGAACTTCAGCTGTCTCTTCCTGATGCTCAGTATTAATTTTCTTTTCGTTTCCATCCTTTCTAAAACCTCATCATTGCTCACATGCTCGATCTATGATATCCGCAGCATCCTTCTTGTTCCAGTTTTTCCTTCATCTTTGATGATTTTGTCCAGCATTCACTGCCATATTGAAAAACTGACACCACATAGCAATCCAGTACACTTTTCTTTGTTTCTAGCTAAAATTATTTACAATAGCAAAATACTACCCCTGTTAAAATATTCAGACAAATTAAAGACAAAAATTAATCAGACAAAAAATAAAAATCGCAAATCAACATACCAAGAAGCTAAGACAGACTGAAAAGTTGAGCAGATATACCGTTCTGTAATTTTCCCAGAAAATTTTCGTAGTAGCCCGCCATCTTGGGTTATATATATATATATATATATATATATATATATTATCGATTTTATGCACTATTGTAAGAACTGCAACCTTGAAACTTCTGAATATCGCTTCTTAGTTCTTTGTTTTTGAGTGTATGAAATTAGATTAAAACCGACCATTCCTTCTATAACCCGATTTTTTCGATTATCGATTTTCGATATTTATCGGGGGTACCTCGACACAAAACCTAGCTAAGAACACTCGCAGACGCTTATAGTACAGCTGTGTAAATTTTCAAGAAAATCGGTTCAGCCGTTTCGGATTCAAGAGGTAACGGATACATACACACACACACATACACACATGCAGACAAAGTTTCATTTATGAATAAGTTTATATTTCTATTTAATTATTTTGCAGTGTTTTTAAGTGTGACACCTTGCCTGGTGTTTTTTCGCGAATTCCTCGATGTTTGATCGAATTTCCGATAAAGAGACGTATAGCGGTTATCTTATCTTATTTATTCTTTTTCTAGTTGTAGTAGGATTCCGTTTGTAGTGAAGGGTAATTGTATACCGTTGCAGGTTAACGGAATTTGGTCTTGTGGAAGATAGCCCACTATAAATCATAAAATGATTATAAATCAAGAAAGGCCATTTGAGTATAAAATAACATTTATACATGTCAATTAATGTTTTACAATTAAAGTAATGCTTGAAGGATAGGTCCAACGGAAGTTAAAGTGTTCATAACAAATAATAATGCTGAAAGAGATAAAAGTCTTAGGAAGTTAGGAGCGGAGGTATGCGAGGAAGTTTCTTTTTGAAGTTGCCACTTCTAAGGTCCATAAGTTAGTAAGTTGGTTTGTGTGGAATGTCTTTGAAGAGGTCACTCCTGAGGTCAGTAAGTACTTTTGAGACAGGGAGAAGGAAAGAGGTTAGCATAGTAGCCGCTCGACTTAAGTCAAGGGGAGACACTGGTTACTCTAGCCTGTCTGTCTTTCTGTCTTTCTGTCTGATGATGCTTTGTGTCTCCGCTTTTTATATCTGCTTTTTGGATCAAACAGATCGTTTTGAATTTCACGCTTGCATTTGATTCCGGGCTTTCCATTGGCTGGTAAATAAAATTCGTGTAGGCTCGCGAAATGGAAATATGATATTTCATTAATTTTTATTTTTCAACCGGAACATCTGCGCGAATACACCTGCGCAGAGATGATTTTTATTCATTCGCTTTCTGGTTGTTATAGAGCAAACATCCGGTCTTGCTTTTGCTCGGTCAGTATCACCACAGACCCTCTTTTTTTGTTCGGTTTAGTGAAGTTTTTCTCGCTTCTTATTTTCTATGTTATTTAGGGTTGAACAGCCTAATTCACATAAATAAGACGTAGAAAATTGCAATCAATTTCACAGAAACTTCAGTTTTCTTTTCCTGGTGTTAAATATTAGTTACCTCTTCGTTTCCATCCTCTCCAAAGCCTCATCGCTCACATGTTTGGTCCATGGTATTCTCATTATATTGTTTTAGAACCAAATTTTGGTTGCTTCAAGTATTTCTCTCACCTTTGAACAACATTCACTGCCATATTGAAGAACATATTAAAACTAAAAAAAGATAAGAAATTCTTTGTTTCCTGTTTCGGACTACGTTTCCGGTTTCTTTCTAAAGTCACTGATTTAGGCTTAACGCTTTACGGTTATAAACTGGTAATATATTTGAAAGGGGTTAACGTTGAAGAGATATTACGTCGGAATTCATAAAGAAAACACCATATGGAAAAAAATAGGTTTTTGAAAATAATCGACTTATTTGTCGTTCCGTTCCAGGAAAATTGTGATATTTTAAATGTTTTGTCTCCACGCCCGGGCAGAAGCGTCCCAATTATCACTTTTCTTACTGTACGCGGCCGCGTGGGGGATATATTTTTCCCACCCTAAAACCTTATCTCCACAGAGACAACGTTACAAGCCTTTCTCTCAGTCAGTGATTCCCAGCCGCCCTGCCGGGACACACGAGAGTGCGGCTCAATTCTCTTAAGTGTGCCGCAAGGTATGATTGGATTGGAAATCCCTTCATAAATGTTCCTTCTAATATTCCACATCAGTAATGTGAAGAAAACGAATCATGCCACTATTTCTAGCAATGCAATACAAAAGGAATATACCACGTTAACTAAAAAGGCTTTATCAGTTTCATTGCAATTTTCTATTTATTTATGTGAATCAGGCTTCTCAACCTTAAACCTGGAACACCAACCATCAATTAAATTTACACCACTACTAACCATAGATATATCATACCCGATTTTGAAAATATCAAAAAAATATCAAATATAAATCTTTATTTGAAATATTTTACATGCAGGCACTTCAAAATGTGTATTTGAGTTAATATTAATAGGAACTAAAAAAACATTATTTAGATAAGTAAATCAGGTACTGAAAATTTAATTAAATTGTAATTAAAATGGCGTCATTTGTGCTGGTAACTATTTATCCATGGTTAGTGTTCTAGGGTTAAATAACATCGAAAATAAGAAGCGAGAAAGACTACGGTAGTGACACATCAAAATCCAACATGAAAAGAACAATAATTGATTTCACAGGATATTTAGCAATAATCAACGAGATAATCCCCATCAACTAATCTATGGACACTTGATGATGACCAGAGGGTACTTGGTCGAAACGTTGTGTCTATTATAACACCTATATCAACTAAGATGAGAACAAAAGTTCGAAATAATTCTTGAATTATTGAAAATTACTCATCTCAGAAAGAAATTCAAATTTTTATTTGCATATGTTAGACCCGCGGGTCGGCAACATTTTGGAGAGAGCGGGCCAGACTGCTATGCAAAATCTCGAAGAAGGGCCATGATATCAAATGTACCGTAATAAATTGTCTTTACCTCAGACCGCTCCGTCCATATGTTCGCCATCGTCTGGACGTTTAAAGAAATAACAATGAAATTAATGTTATATTATTTAAACAAGATTCTTTATTTTATTGCAAGGCTAACAGGGTAACAACTAACACACTCAACAAAAAATTGCACATTCCTTAAATCAACCAAATACAGTTAGAAATGGCAAGTGAAAAATTATCTAATAATAAGATATTTGTTTCTCTTTATTGTTCGACAATTTCTCCATATCAGTTGATGTATTTATTGATGACAGGAACAAAACTTCATCCGTGTGCTCATCACCCAACCTTGTTCTTAAACGATTTTTAATATATTTCCTTCTCGTACAAAGGTTGTTCTCTAATATATATTCTTTCAAATAATGATAACATCATTTTCGCATTATTCAATAAATTTTTATATTTTCCGCTTGCCAAAATATATTTCTTAAGAAAGTCAGCAGTGGATTTAAAATTAAAATTTGATTTTAAAAAATCGTGGAATTGCAAGTCTCTGAACTCTAATTGATAATTTCTTTTTTGCTTTACCTCCTAATTTGTATTCTGACTACTGTTTACACAAGTTCGAACTGCTTGTACTTAAAAGATACGATACCTTATGGAACCGACTTCAGATAGGGTGCTTTTTTGGTCATTACAATCTTCCCACAATCATTTAGGATCAGTTCTTATCCATCATGTTTGTACTCTCTGTCGTTTCTCTTCAGAACGGTAGCGATCACAACTATCCGCCATTTCATGCCTTTTGTAGCACTTTGAGTACCAAATTTTCCAAGCCCTTTTTCAACTTTATACGCACTAGAAATTTCAACCTTCTCTTGCTAATGTTAAATATACTGGTTCATTTTCTATTAAACTTCAGTTGCAATATATATATATATATATATATATATATATATATATATATATATATATAAATGTGTCCAAGTGAATAACGAACGAAGAAACTATTTACAATGTTCAAAACATTAATTTAAAACAGTGCTCAATATATAAATAGAGCAATGAATATTTTTATAATATAATATTTATTATAAATTATATTTTAGAACATGTACAAACTACAATCTACTACAAAAGTGTACATTTTGTTTGGACATTGAAGGGACAATGTTTTATCGTTTTTAGTTTTATACTTCACCACAACAAAGATTTCTATCTACAACTAATTCTAGGCCAGAGTGTTAAAACACCTATTCTTTTGCTGATTATGCTGTCTCGCCCACACCTCTCTCTTCTTCGCCCATCTTCCCTCACTTTCTTCCCCCCTTTATGCATTTTCTTACATCTTCCTCTTTCTTAAGTTGAGAGGCCCTGTCACCAAAGGTGAGAGGGCCTCTCACTTTACTTTCTACCTAAACCTGGCGCCTTTCTTTGATTCTTTAACCTTTTCTGGGTTTTTTTCTCGTTTTCATTTTTTTGTTTTTTATTTCTTGTATGTCCTTTTTATTATTCCCCATTCTGGTTTCTCATTTTTTCTGCACCTTTACCTTGTACACAAACAATTTTGCCAATAAAAGGAAGGGATTTTCTATCTCTTTTCAAATAACGTTTACTGCCTGATGAGACATTGTTTTTTTAATGTCGAAATAAAATGTACACTTTTATAGTAGATTGTAGGGACATGTTCTAAAATATTATATATATATATATATATATATATATATATATATATATATATATATATGACCTGTGATACATCGAAACAGATCTGTCTGCGGATGACTATTTACGCTCTCACACCCTGATTGAGCACTTTGGAAGAATGGTAGACTTTGAAAAACAGTTGCTACTTTGGCATGTACGCATCGTTCATTCAGCAATGAATTAGAACACTCTCAGGCGTGTATAATGATAATATACACGCTAAAAATTTTGCCTCCTTCTACCGAGCGCCCATAGGTCAGAGGTAGAATTGCCGACTGACACGAATTCGGTCGGGTTTCAATCCTGGGTTAAAAAGAAATCGGAGTCTAAGCGTACTGTTTCAGCGAAACACATCTGTCTGCGGAAAACCACACACACACACACACACATATATATATATATATATATATATATATATATATATATATATTAATCATATCACCCGGAGCAATGCGGTAATGCCACTGATGTGCAGGGGGCTACGTGAAAGTGAAAAGGTTGGAAACATCCTAAACAGGGAACAAGGGATGAGTCTCTTCACCTGTTCAATAGACGTGGGTGGAGTGTGAACCGGGCGATAGTTTAGTCTATCTACTCCAATTGAAAAAAAAGGAAAAAGCAGTGAAAAGATTGGAAAAGAGAAAACCGCAAGGCTGGACCGCCACTAGTGCGTAGAGAGTTACAGGGAGACAAAAAAACCTGAGTGTATTGAGGAAAAATTAAAAATGAACTGGATTCAAGAAAATAGCAGTTGACGTGGCATTTAAATTTTTGAAGATTGTAACTGTCATGTAACCAACAAAACTAGTAGCAAGCTTAAATTCACGTAGACGGTGACAGTCAGTCAGTTAAGTTCCATATGTGAAACACACTTGGGCGATCATGTCTCGAATGAGGCATGACTGACTGAGCAGAAGATTATCCCGCAGTAGGTTGCCATTGCTTTCTGGTGTAGACTGGTTGCCAGCCAAGGCTATAAAACCCAGTCTGTCCTGTTATTTAACCCATAACTGGAGGTAAGAGATGGATTAGTACCTTTACGAAGGGCATTTGCGCGTAAGTGAATGCACTGATTTCAACTGGAATTCGAACTCGGCTCCCCGATTTCTCGTTCCGAGCCGATATCCAATGCACCACAACGCACATCCAAAGACAGTGTACCAGGGAAACAAAAGCTCATCAGTGCAGGTGCCATGAAAAAAATTGTAGAAAAAGCATAAGAAAGCCACGTCACGTCGGTGAGAAAGTGACTGAAGTCGTGATGCTAAATGAGGACTGATTACATTGCAGATTATCCAGCTTAGATAATGTTTTATCTGTCGTATATATCCTCGTAACCTGAAATTCATCCCCCTTTTTTATATGAAACAAACAAATTCACCCTTCTAATTTGAGTGGCTCTTGAGACTTGCATTCGGCGTACAAAAGTCTTTAAAAAGAGTTGCTTGCAGGAACCAATCGTAATGAAAATATCTCTGTTATTGTGAAGAAAAAGCTGTATATTAATGAGGTTGAAATGTTCTTCCTCGAGGGCAAGTGATTTTAGAGACAATTGCTATGACCTGATGACGACGATTGGGAAATGGTAAGTCATAAGGGACATTGAGACGCCGCATGTAACTCTTTGTCACAGCGGCCCGTACATTTGTGACGCGAATTTCGAGTTTTTAATATTGTCCAAACGAGAAAAAAAAAAAGAAAGAAAGAAAAAAAAGAATGAAAGTAGCTCTTCCCTAAGGGGAAAAGAAGAAAAGGATGTTCTTAAGTTTTGAATTTGTCGAGTAGGGAAACTCAGGCTAAGATTGAGTTTTGTGTTGTGTTTTTCTATAATGATGGGTTTGGGGACCACTGATACTGTCCCGCGATGAGCGTCCCCGTTCTTTGGATGCTGTTAATATTAAAATCATTTGCGATGCATAGATCTTGGCACGGGCGGCGAAAACGGAAGGCGTGGAAAAGGGAGGAAGTTGGATTTTATATGATTATTTTTTTTTATTAATTTTGTCCATCTTCTCATTTCAATCGTATTATTTGATATATTTCTAGAGTACTTCAGGGTTTGAGTGTTTGATTGTGTGTGTATTCTCATATGCGGCCATAAGTCACTATGTGTGTCCACGTGCGTGCCTGTGTCAGAGTAAGAGAGAGCGAGAGAGAGAGAGAGAGAGAAAATTTAATCTACATATATGAAGGCAATCTGTGACTCAGTGTGTGACTGTAATCTATGCACGCCTACATTTTTTAAGCTACGCCATTCAAACTTTCTAGGGACACATATCTACAGGGAAGCCAGGTCGACACATAGTTTTTGGGTTTAAGTTCAGCAATTTTCCCTTTCGCACTTTTTGGCCAATGGAGCCGATTTTTTAAATTTGCTCCGTAAAACATCTAAGATCTAAGATAGTTGCTAGATTACGTCACAGAAATCAAATCACATGTGTCAAACGTGACTAAAAAAATAAGCCTTAATATTTAATTTTTATTCCGACGTTTTAAAAATTCATTTGGTCAACAAAAAAAATTTTCCCCGTAATTTTGAAACAAAAGAAATATTTTTTTTAAAAAATATGTTTTTTCAATCAAAAACAAAATATGTAAACATAAAAAGTGCCAATGGTCAATTTAATTATTTAAGTCATTTTTTTTTCAGGTTTAATATTTCATATTTCAGAAACGAAAATTAAAAAAATAAAACTTTTTTCGCTCAATATTTCATGCAGGAAACCAACTGTCTGTAATTCGTGTGGCATTAATGTAACTTTTTCCTCTAAAATTAAATGTCTACATTTTTAAATTTTCTTCGAAAACTTCTGAACTGAGAGCGTAATAGTAATTTCTAATTTCAGTAAAACAAAATAAATAATTTTTATTTTTATGTTAAATTCATTTAGTCAACAAAAAATGTAAATATTTTTTCCCGTAATTTTGAAACAAAAATAAGCGCAATGTTGTTTACAATGTCACACAAAACATAAAATCACGTTTACGCAAAACAAAAGAAAATGGATTTTTTAATTCTTCTCCTACTACTAAAATGTTCTGATTTGCACGGGCAGCGCCGGGTTATGATGTTAGTTTGATATAAAGGAAACATTCGGTGGTATAGTGCAGCGAATTTAATCCCGGTTTATTTTCTCAAAATTGTATCGAGGGGCCAATAGAAGTGGTAGTCCACATTTACATACATACTGAGTTGAAAATATGGATTAATAGCCGAGAAGAGGGATAGAAAATTCAAAGAACAGGTAGGAAAAAGTATCTTTAATCTAACATGTTTCACTTTAAGAAGCTTCTTCAGAGAATTTTTAAAGACAAATGATTTTAATCTTTTTTCTATTTTTAAAATTCCAAAGAAACAGTATGTTGATTGAGGTTTCATTTGATTGGTCAGATACGTGTCACGTGTAATAAATCAATGAATAAGTATTTTTAAATATAAGAAAAAAACTTATGTCTCTCTGTATAAGTTTGTACTACGTGAAATAAAGAGAAATAAATGTTTATTTTAAATGTAAGTGTATGCATGAGAAAAAATGTATACATTAATGGATAAGTATGAATAGGCAGAGGTAGACAAATTTTTAAATCATATAAACTCTTGCAAAGAAATAAAGCCACTAAGACGCAAGAGATCCTGGGTGTGAAAATATGAGAAAAAGTGGAAAATTATTAATGGGCAATAACAATAGAAAACAAGTAGATAAAGACTAATATTTCATTTAAATTTTTGATGCTCAAAGTTGGGTGGAAAGCCTGGGACCGGAAGAGAGATCCACAAGCGAGAAGTGTGAAAAAAAAAGCTGTTATAGAACTTACGGATAGACCTAGCTTCCAATCTTAAATTTAAATAGCCGACAAGGTATAATTGACAGCAAAGGCAGAAAACACAGTCAACAACAAAGGCTTGAAGAGCTATAGCCGACAAAATATGATTGACATCAAAGGTAGAAAACAGGTAACAATAAAGGCTTGAAAGATAGTAGCCGACAAAGATATGATTGACGTCAGTTAAGCAACAACCCTAAAATGCAAAAATACGTACAAATTTTGGGTTATATGAGTCTGAGGTTTTTACCTGAAGTAACAGAGAAGATAGAGGAGAAAAATTCAGGACACAAAAAGAGAGAAGAGAGAACTTCCCGCTAGCTCCCCTGTGTGTGGGATTTTCTCTGGCTATATTTCTACTTTACACCACCGTCAACGACGAAGAATAAAAATATAAGTTTATATTTTTATATATACGTGTTCTTGTTCCTCGTTGTCTATCAAGACGGTCGTTGTTCGTCGAGATTCAGAATGAAGCAGGTGTGTAGATGAAAAAACTGTTTAGAAACTTTTGTTTTAGATACTTTTCTCGACAGAATCTATTTTACGCATTCATAAAAATACCATTCGTTCGTGCATTGAATATTTCTATTATATCTGGTTTGCTGCTTCTATGTAATTAAGAGGTTCACACTCCACCCACGTCTATTGAACAGGTGAAGAGGCTCATCCCTTGTTCCCTGTTTAGGATGTGGTTTCCGGTTTTCTCTTTTCCAATCTTTTTACTGTTTTTTTCTTTTCCAATTGGAGTAGATAGATTGAACTATCGCCCGGTTCACACTCCACCCACGCCTATTGAACAGGTGAAGAGGTTCATCCCTTGTTCCCTGTTTAGGATGGGGTTTCGGGTTTTCTCTTTTCCAATCTTTTTACTCTTTTTTTCTTTTCCAATTGTAGTAGATAGATTGAACTGTCGCCCGGTTCACACTCTACCCACGTCTATTGAACAGGTGAAGAGGTTCATCCCTTGTTCCCTGTTTAGGATGTGATTTCCGGTTTTCTCTTTTCCAATCTTTTTACTCTTTTTTTCTTTTCCAATTGGAGTAGATAGACTGAACTATCGCCCGGTTCACACTCCACCCCCGTCTATTGAACAGGTGAAGAGGCTCATACCTTGTTTCCTTGTTAGGATGTGGTTTCCGGTTTTCTCTTTTCCAATTTTCTTATTCTTACGTAGCCCCCTGCGCATCAGTGGCGTTACCGCCTTGCTTGGGGTGATATGATTTAAAAAAAAAAAAAAAAAACTAAAATAAGAATTCGTAATGCCATTGGTCCTGACCTGATATCTCATCTTCATTCATTTTACCAAACGGCATAAGGTAGTTTCCGTGTGCCTTTCCTATAAATAATTTAATGGTAATTGTTCTGATAAATGTTCCTCTTTGATATCTAGACTTTAGGAATTTATGCACATCACTGGCAGAGCGTTCTCATTGTACCATTGAAATGACGAGATGTAAAAATATATTCTGTGCAAACAGTTTTTTTTTTCTCGCTTGTAGAATTCTCTTCCAGTTACTTGCTTTCCAGCCAAATTTGATCTTCAGAAATTTAAACCCCAATGTCAGTCATTATCTTCTTGGGTATTTTGTTTTTAGTTACTATTAGAAGTTCTTACATAAGACTGCGGAGGCTTTGTTTCGGCAAATAAAATAAAATTTATTAGCACATTCATTGCTAATACAGATATTTGAAACCGCACATAATGTCATTGGTATTTTTTCGCGTATAATGTCACTGGTATTTTTCGCTAATTACAATAACAAACCGCTATATAAAATTACTGAGGTTTTGTTACGGTAAATAAAATTATATTTATTAGCAAATTCATCGCTAGCTTCGATATTTGAACACTTATATAATGTCATCAATGTTTTATTTTTTTTATTGTACTATTAGAAATTCTTTTGAAAGCTTCTGAGGCTTTGTTTCGGTAAATAAAATGAAATTTATAAGCTTTCATTGCTCCCATGGATATTTGAACCCTTACATAGAGCGTATGTGTTTTTGATGGTTGCTATTAAAAATTACTACTATACGACTACTTCGGTTTTTATTAGGATAGATTATATTAAATTTATTGATATATTTACTCTTATTTTGGGCATTTGAGCTCGTATATAATGGAATATCTATTTACGTGAAAGGGTTTATTTTACTTCATTTTATTCCTTTTAAATAATTTTCACCTAATGCGCAACTAGAGCTCTACTCAAGGTAATGGGGTCAATTAAAAATCCTAATCCGGAATAAGGTATGTGTTATGAAATTAAAAGAAGGGGGAAAGGTGACGATTGACCCTTGACTTGAAGAGTTTGAAGTACCCTTAGCAATTGCTATATAAGACTGTTTAAGCCTTATACAGTTAAATAAAATTATACTTACTTGAATTACTAGCAAAAAAAGAAAAAAAAATTCACAAAGAAAAATGAATTTTCTGACGAAGATGAAAAAATGAGAAAAAGCGCAATGTTGTTTTTTTTTTGAGTGTTTGATTGTGTGTGTATTCTCATATGCGGCCATAAGTCACTATGTGTGTCCACGTGCGTGCCTGTGTCAGAGTAAGAGAGAGCGAGAGAGAGAGAGAGAGAAAATTTAATCTACATATATAAAGGCAATCTGTGACTCAGTGTGTGCAATCTGTGACTGCGTTGTGGTGCAGTAGTTCTCGGGACGAGAAATCTTGGAGCCGAGTTCGAATTCCACTTGAATTCCTTGTATTTATTTACGCACAAACAACCTTGGGAAAGGTATTAATCCGTTTCTTCCCTCTAGTTATGGGTTAAATAACAGGACAGATTGGGTTCTATAGATTGGCTGCTAACTACTCTATCGCGGAAAGTAATGACAACCTACTGCGGGATAATCTTCTCCCCAGTCAGTCATGTCTCTTTTAAGACATGATCGCCTAAAGCGTGTATCACGTATGGCACTTAAATGATTGACTAGATTTAAGTTAAGGATTGAGACAGCTTCTTGATCGTTTCACAAACATAAAATACCTGTGGAAAATCTACGATTGTCTCATTAAATATTTGGGGAAAAATATCAAACTGTATAACATTCATAAGGACCAATTCTGATGCATTAAGAGAGTACAAATGAAAAGATTAAGAATCGGAATTTTTTTTTATTTCACTGAAGCAGACATTAAAATAGTGAGAGCATTGTCTTCTCTTCTAGCTTTCCTTTCTTTCTTTCTTTCTTTCTTTCTTTCTTTCTTTTTTCTTTCTTAATCATTTCGCCCCAGTCACGATCCACCATCAAGGCTTCTGTTCAGAAGATTGGGAGTTTTGAGGAGCATTGAACCATCTTTTACTGCTATTGCTCTCATGTCCACACTGATCCGTGGTTGTAGCACCTGTTAGGGTCCCAGCTATGGGTAAATATGAACCGCCATACAAAAATCAACAGTGTATTTTAATAACAAAATGAGTCACAAAATTTTGTTATATTACAATGGCAATCAGCGCAACAGTAGAACAAAAAATATAAATACATTTTTATAGTAAAATTACTATAATATATTTTATCTATAAACTATATAAATATTTTCATGGCTTTTGCTCCGAAGAACTTAGGTTACAGGTACCCCCTCCACAGGAATTTACCCATGCAACCAGAGTAGCAACAAGAGACACCCTTTTACAGTTAAATCAACCCAGTGCAACCGACAAATCTACTCCAATAGCTTCTTTTCTCGAACTTCCCGCCTATGGAACTCCCTTCCATATACTTGCTTTCCTGACGGCTACAAACTCTAGAAATTTCCATCTTTTATCCACCTGACTCCAGTCCTTTCTACATTACCCCGTGTGTCTTGATCTTTTCCTTTCTGTCTACCTTCGCAACGGTCTTCACTCCTGTCTTCCCATCCTTCTCCTGCCCTTTCTCTGACACACCCTGTAACTGGTTCGTCTTTTTCTTCAATCCCCTTCTGCCTAAACTTTTACTCTCTTATGTAGCCCCCTGCACATCAGTGGTGGTACCGCCTTGCTTGGGGTGAAATGATTAAAAAAAATCTAAAAATATACGTTTTCCATGAAAGTATAATATTATTGATCCGTAGCTGAGGTATAAAATTACGTGCTGGATGCCGGCATTAAATAGCCTATTGAGTTGTTGATATGTCGCTAAACAAAATCAACCAATCTAAGCAAGAGAGTAAAGCCACTAAGATACAAGAGATTAGGGATTTTGAAAAGAAAAAAAATTAAAAACATTATAACAAGCGAGAACAACCAAAAAAGCTTAATAAAGACGGTTTTTAAGATTAAAGTTAGCTGGAGAGCATGGAACTGGGAGAGAGTGACACAAGCGAGTTCCACAAGCAAATGGTGCGAGAGAAAATTGTTAGCATAATGAGTAAAACTGTATGTTTGCATTGAAACATTTGCGAGTTTAGTTGTATGTTGAACGGTAAGGTTAATTAATTATGTTTATATGTGTGGATATTTACACACTTTAAAATAAAATAAAAATCCACGCGCATACATTTAGAATTAAAAATCTCTTTTTGTAATACACGTGATACATATCAGACTAATAAGAACGAACGTCCAAATCACAACATACCAGTGTACAGTCTCCGAAACGACTGAACCGATTTTCTTGAAAATCTACACAGTTGTACTATAAAAGTCTGCGAGTGTTCTTAGCTAGGTTTTGTGTCGAGGTGCTTACAATAAATATCGAAAATCGATAATCGAAAAATTGGGTTATAGAAGGAGTGGTCTGATTTTAATCAAATTTGATACACATATAGAGAAAGACATATGAAACGATATTCAGAAGTTTCAAGGTTGCAATTCTTACAATAATGCAGAAAATCGATAATATATATATATATATATATATATATATATATATATATATATATATATATAAGGCAATATGTTTGTGTGGGTCTCTGTTTATCTGCCTGTATGTCTGTATTTTTTTTCAGCCCTTTTATTTTAGTTTCTGCTTCGGGTTTGGCTCTAAGTAGGTATAATTGTAGTTCTTAGTCTCAGCCATGATACCATTTACACAGAGAACTTATTTAGCCTTCAAAATTCAGTTTACGACGAAACAAATTTACTTCATATTGATAGCGGGAAATCAAGATTTGACTTACATCTATTCATTTTTCTTTCAGTCTACGGTTTCGCTTTAACAGAAAACAACTATTGCTTTGTAGTCTTTCGTGCCAACATCCAAAGAGTCTGAGCTCCAGGACCATGGATTAGTTATAAAGCTTTCATTACACCCGAGCAACGCCGGGCTATACTACTAGTCTTTAATGAAAGTGAAACATCTTAGATTGAGAAACGTTTTCTGTTCTTTCTCTTTATTATATATATATATATATATATATATATATATATATATATATATATATATAGCTTCTTTTAATATCGAGTCATTAATCTCTGTATCTGGTTTTTTATGTCTAGACAAGAAATTTTCAATAATGTTTTTTCTTTCTTGATCCCCTCTTCCCTTTTTTTCTATTTTTAAATTCGTGTGTATGGATATGTTTTTATGCTCCTTCATGTATGTGAATTTTTGTACCATATTTGAATTAATATATTTTTGTTTTCCATCATTGCTGATGAAGCGAGTACTTTCTCGCGGAAATAGCTATTCAACGGAATTTAAACTTCGGAATTTATTGATATAATATAAATATTTGGCTCTGTAAATACATAATACTATTTAAATCGAGACCTCAAACTGGATCATTTTCAATATTGCTAAAATTAATATTAATAGGATTTGGTTAGTGGGATTTTACCGAAATCTATTTCCTTTTTGGGGTGTATTTATATATATATATATATATAAAGGATTTTCGATTATTACCTTGGATAATACATATTTCACCGGTTTGATGTTATTGAAGCGGCTTGTCAGATCTAAATCTTACTCTGTAAAATTGTTGGGACGCCCGCGCCTATTCGGCTATAATGGACTATTCCATTACTATGTAAAATAATGGTGGCATCTACGTAGGAGTGTGTGCCAAGCAGCCGTATCGACAAGTCAGTCGTAGACTTCCGGTGACGACCCGGAAGTACCCATTGCGGTTGAGACGATTAACCTCTATTCTTGTATTGGATACTAATAACCTTTGTAAATACTATTTTCACGGAATACAACAATTAACCTATTCCTGTTGTTGAGTTATTTATTCTGACTCACGACACAACATAAATTAAATAAATGAATTTAACATTAAGTTCTCTCGAGTTCGTCTCTTTTGGAATTTACCCGGATTACATACCAAGTGTACTATGCTATATATATATATATATGTATATATATATTTAAAATTTATAACATAAGTGTTATAATATCACTAGAAAAGTAGGTATTTTGTTTCGACACTTCTTATATATATATATATATATATATATATATATATATATATATATATATATATCATCCGGAAGTGGTATTATACATTGAACTAGAACAATCTAACCTAGTGGACGAAATAAAGTGTTCGGTTCGAAATTGCAGTCACCTGAACAAGGTCGGGGCGTACAACAACCGAAAACGTCTTGAATATGACAACAAAGATAAGTCCGAACAATTTCAAAATTGTCTTACGATGTAAAAGAAATATCTTTTGGCTATAAATAACCTGCAAATGGTGGATAAGCCGTACAAAATAAATCAGTTCATCAATTACATGCGAATCTTGTGGCATAAAACCTCATGAAAGGAAACGCCGGTTTTGTGGATGCCGGTTTAAAGGTTTTGTGTACTGTTGAATAGAATTAAAGAAAGGCAAATAATAAATGACTATTTGACAAAAAGGAGACCGAATGACTGAATGTCAAACTAATAGTTTTTGAACCAAAGCCAATGAAATAGCAAAAAGATATTTTGCTAGGATAACTTATAGTCATTGGTGATTTGCAACTGCCTATATTTTATTTTGATTTATCTTTTTAACGTTTAATGAATGTAAAAGGAATTTTAATGAATGTAAAAGAAAAAAAGACATTTTGCAAGCGCCTTATCAGTTATAGTCAATTCAAAGTCAACCATTTTTTTTAATTCGTTGTAATTTTTTTTAATTTCAGTATTCATTTTCAGTTTGATTTTTTAAGATATTTTGTATGAATTTAAAGAATTTTTTTTTATAGATTATTTCTTTTTTTTAATTTCAACTCTTTTAGAAGGAATATACAAAAATCTTTTTTAATACGTACGATAAAATTTATAAAAACCAAAAGCGTGAGTACTTTTTAAATACATTTAAACGTACATTGTACCACCATATTTTTACGCTAGTCACTGAAAAATTTCTTTAGAAAATATAGTGATCGCAATTAATTTGAATTTTCTTTCTTTTCGTGTTTCAGTGAACATTTTGAAGAGAACATGACATATTTTTCACATCATTCAAGATTTACAGAGACCACTATTAAGTCTCTGCTTCCTCGTTTTAGATAATGAAGCGTCCATATTCTCATGATTGTAGCAGTATAGCCAGGCGTTGCTCGGGTGTAATAAAAGCTTTAAAACTAATCCAGGGTCCTGGAGCTCAGACTATTTGGGCGTTGGCACGAAAGACTAAAAAGCAATAGTTGTTTCCAGTTAAAGCGAAACCGTATAATGAAAGAAAAATGAATGGAAGTAAGTCAAATTTTGATTTCCTGGTATCGATATCAAATAAGTTTTTTTCGTCGTAAACTGAATTTTGAAAACTAAATAAGTCATCTGAGTAAATGGTACCATGGCTGAGACTAAGAACTACAATTATACCTACTTAGAGCCAAACCTGAAACAAAAACTAAAATAAAAGGGCTGAAAAAAAGATACAGACATACAGGCAAATAAACAGACACACACACACACAAGCATCTTGCCATTTATATATATATATATTATCGATTTTCTGCACTATTCTAAGAACTGCAACCTTGAAACTTCTGAATATCGTTTCATATGTCTTTGTCTATGAGTGTATCAAATTGGATTAAAATCTGACCACTCCTTCTATAATCCGATTTTTTCGATTATCGATTTTTGATATTTATCGGCGGTACATCGACACTAAACCTAGCTAAGAACACTCGCAGACGCTTACAGCACGACTGTTTAAATTTTTAAGAAAATCAGTTCAGCCGTTTCGGAGTCTATAGGTAACGGACACACACACACACACACACACACACACACAGACAAAGTTCCATTTATAAATAAGTTTAGATTTAGATATTTGGGCAGCAATCTCTCGTTTATGCGGGTTTCGTTAAAATTGACAGACAAATTATTATTTTTTATTTTTCTTATATAATTATTTTATGTGATCTTACGATATTTTTTTCTTTTGAGAACATAAATTACTTAAAAATTCTCCAAATGTTTTATGCATACAAACGCTTTCGGCTATACTTTTAACCATTATCGAGGTTAAATCTTATTTTAAGTGTTATAGAATGTATGTATGTATGTATGTATGTATGTATAGAATATATATTTGTAGTGTCTACGTATTAATGGCAACATACTTCGGGATGATCTTCTGCCCAGACAGTCATGTCTCGAAAGATAAGCATGTATTACGTATGAAACTTACCTGACGTGTCATTTACCGGAGGCATTATTGATGAAAAAGAATAAAACAACACTCAATAATATCAACTACGAACACGCTAACAACCACCCTACCGTGATCAAAACATTGCTCTGGACATCTCCAAGGCTTTTGACAGAGTTTGGCACTCTGGCCTCCTATGCAAGCTACGGGGTTACAGTATTACCGGTCGCCTGCTTGACCTAATCCACTCTTTTTTAAATAACCGCAAAATGAAGGTCGTTTTGAATGGACATGCCTCTTCATCCTACAAATACTGGTATCCCACAGGGCTCTATCCTGGGCCCGACGCTCTTCCTTATTTTCATCAACGACCTCCCATATGAGGTCAAGTCCCAAGTAGGCATCTACGCAGATGACAGCACAATATACTCCCGCACCAGTAAGAAACCTGTCGTGTCGGACAGACATAATCTCGTTGCTGACCTTGAACGGGATTTACACTCTGTGGTGAATTGGGGCAAGAAGTGGCTTGTCAACTTCAATTCATCTTAGACCAATCTGTTGTCTGTCAACCATCACAGGCAACCTCTCCTGCCTCCCATAAGAATGGACCAAGCAATTCTCCCTGAGAGCAATACACTACGCCTCCTCGGCCTTACCCTCTCCTCAGACCTCAAATGAAACCACTATATCAAATCCATAGCTAAATCTACTGCTAAGAAATTTGGGTCACTATGTCGATCCAGGATGTTTTTTCCGCCTGAATCCATCCTGCATATATACAAGTCAACCATCCGTCCGTGCATGGAGTACTGCTGCCATTTATGGTCAGGCGCCCCTGCCGTTCTCCTCAGTGTTCTCGACAGGCTCCAAAGAAGAGTCTGTAATGTGATAGGTACTGATCTGGCGGCTCGACTGCAGCCACTTCCCCACCGTCGAAATGTGGCCTCCCTTTGTCTGTTCTATAAATGCTTTTATGGCTTCTGCTCCAACGAACTTAAGTCACTGGTGCCTCCTCAACAGGTGTTTACCCGTGCAACCAGACTGGCAACTGGGACCCACCCATTCACAGTCAGGTTAGCCAAATGCAGACGACAATTCTACTCCTGAAGCTTCTTCTCTCACACTTCCCGCCTGTGGAACTCGCTCCCATATTTTTGCTTTCCTGGCGGCTACAACCTCCAGAAATTTAAATGCAATGTCAATAATCATCTATAAACCACTGGACTCTAGCTCTCTCCCCACCCCCGTATATCTTTCCCTTTCTCTCCACCTATGTATCTGTCATCGCACCTGCATTCTCAGCTTTCTATTGCTCCTTTCTAACTAGTTTGTACTCCTCACTCTTTTCTAATTAATCTTTTTACAGTTATGTAGCCCCCACCTCATCAGTGGCATTTATGCCTTGCTCGGGGTGAAATGATTAAATATATATCTATATATATACACACTACTCTACAAACATAATTCTCATGATAAAAATTAAAGACAGACCTTGACGTTTGTTTGAATGAAATGTTTCAGCTAAAAAACTCGCTGCCTAAACACACGGTATCTATCTATCTATCTATCTATCTATCTATCTATCTATCTATCTATCTATCTATCTCGGTCTTTTCATATCTATCTATCTATCTATCTATCTATCTATCTATTTCTAATCATTATCTATATATATCACTTGCCCTATCGACTCAGCCATTTAAAAACTTAATTGAGCGATTAAAGTTTATTTTTTTACTTGCCTGCGATCGATGAAACGTTTCATTTCGAGATTGAAAAAATAATATAAATTTTTTTTTTAATATAAAAAGAAGAAACTCTGATTCCTTTTACAACCCAAAAGTATGCTATTGAAGATTCACAAGTTACTTAGAATGACCTTCAATAACATTATTGAACTCTTGGCTTGTATTGTCCCGGTCAGTGTAAACGTTCGTTTAATTAACGCTTCCAGAATGGAGCCAAAATGTCTCTGTCGCCCAGATTAAAAACGCTCAGAGATTTTTAAAATATTATTATTATCCCATATTTCCACCGAGCTTATGAAAAGTAATAACGAACATTTGAAAAAGAGAAAAACATACGCCTACTTCTTTCAACCACGCACCGAAAAAACAAATTATACAAATAAGTAATTTTTTTATAGAAAATCGTTGAGAAAATCAGATTTGTTATTTTTTTTCTCATCTATGAGATGGAAGTTGTAGTCAAACAGAAGAAAGAAACTACGAATTTAGGTACCTCTACTCAATTGCCAAAAACAAAACAAAACAAAATGCATATCATGATGTTAAAATGGCTCAAACTTAATAAAAACAAAGTTTTATCATCAAAGTGTTTATGCTATCATTAAGAGGAAAGATCAAATGTTGGTATTATTTTTTAAATAAATTTTAAATCCTTTCTAACACATTCGAAATTTTAATTAAAATTTCAATTTTTTGTTTCCTGTCAGAGATTCACGCTATGATTACCTAAGGCAACGATTAAGAAAATCGGTCGACGAAGATGATTTTGGGGCGAGTAATTTTCCCCTCGCTTTCACCCGCCGGCCAAGTGATTTCTTTTTCAAATCTCAAAGCCTACATATATATATATAAATAAATGTAGTTTTGATACACCATATATATATATATATATATATATATATATATATATATATATATATATATAGATTTTGATACACCATATATATATATATATATATATATATGGTGTATCAAAACTACATTTATAAAATTTTGAGGCGGCTTCATAACACCAAAACAAGGATGAAAATCTATATAAAAATATATCCGCAAAGAGTTTGTTTTCTAATAAGTTTACTATGCCGCTGTGTTGCAATGAGGACTAGTTTATGTTTGTTATTCGTGTGCATTTGTGGCTAGTCTATCTTCAACGTTTAACGCGTATAGTAGTGAGTTTGCTGAGAAGTGTTTCATTTAATTGCGCCTCCTAGGCCTAAATCTATCAGCCGACCTGAAGGGGAATGACTACTTTGAATTCTTAGCTAAATCTGATGCTTGAAAGGCTGGTTCCCTTTGTAGGGCTAGGAAGTTTTTCTCGTCTAAATCCATCTTATATATAAATCTACCATCCGCCCGTGCGTTGAATACTGCTGTTACATCTGTTTAGATGCCCCTGCTAGTCAACTCGGGCTTTTTGACAAAATCTAACGAATTCAGTTACCGACCTGGTAACTGAATTCCAGTCACTTTCTCACCGACGTATTGTGTCTTCCCTCTGTCTCTTCTACAAATATTTTCACGGTTTCTGCTCTGATGAGCTTATCTCATCAGAGCAGAAGCCGTGAATTTACCCGAGCTACTATACTGGCGACTAGGTCCCATTCTTTTACAATGAAAACAATCAAATTTTTACCGCAATTTCTACTCCATCAGTTTTTTTTAGCTCGCAATTCCCACCTGTGTAATTCCCCTCCTTTTTACTTGTTTCCCTGAAAGCTAAAATCTCTAAGAATTTAAATGCAAAGTCAATTGTCATCTCTTATCTTCTTGACTCACATTATTTCCCTGACAACCATTGTATCATGCTCTCTTTTTTTTCACTCCACTCTCATGCAGCCCTCTTCACACCTCTATTCTCATCCTTTTCTTACTTTAACTTGTTCCTCTTTCTCATCACTCACCTCGCCTGTAACCCCACTGCGCACCAGTGGCAGTTCTGCCGTGCTTACGGTGAAAAGATTTAAAAGTAAAAGACAACATTTGGAATGAATGGTATAACATTTACGAATAATGTGCGGACTGGAATTCTTTGTGACTCTCTGACAGGTCCGTATGTTTTCTCAGAACGTCTTGCAGGGACTTTATTTCAAACACACAGGCTAGAGGATGTACCCCTGCTAATACAAAGATGCATGTGGTTCATTCATAATGGGACTCCAGAATGTTTTAGACACATTGTTTGCTAATAACCACCTTAAAATATGTCGAGGTAAGAAGAACCTGTTCCATGGTCTGCACGTTCCCTTGATTACAATCCTTTGGTTTTTATCTGTGAGGCTACCTAAAACAATTTGTTTATGCAACAGATATAAATAATGCAGAGGCACTTAATCAACGCCTTATTGAAGTTGCGAAATCATTCGACAACACGTGGTAGTACTTAAATAAGTCTGCAAGACATGATCCGTCGGGTGCATGAGTGTGTTAAAACAAGCGGGTTTACATTTTAAAAATTTACTATTAATTGTGTTCAGATACAACGTTGGCTTCGGTGCATATGTTTATATAGACATTTTACTATGTTTTGATTGCATAAACCAACCCTCAAGGTTGTGAATTCATTTTTATTCACCCGCTATATACATATACAAGATGTGCATTGTGGTGTAGTGGATATCGGCTCAGGTCGAAAAATCGGATAGCAGAGTTCGAATTCAAGTTGAATTTATTCGCATTAACTTACGCGCAGATACCTGGTAAAGGTATTAATCCGTCACTTCTCCCTCCAGCTATGGGTTAAATAGCGCGATAGCTTTGTTTTTGTAGACCTGGTTGACAACCACTCTACCGCAGAAAGTATTGGCAACGGAAAATCTTCTGCTCAGGTCTCGAAAGAAACAGGATCGATGAACCGTGTATTAACAGACTGATATACAGGGTGAGCTACGGGAAACGGATATTTTTAGGAAAGCAAAACTTTGTGAATATTTCAACACAAACTTTATAATGTAAATAAAAACATTTACTAAACAATGCCATTATGGAATCTTAATAAGCGAAAAATTATGTCTGACAAATGATGGCCATTTTCACGAGCACAAATTTGAAGCTTCTCTCTAAAGTTAGCCTCCACTCTTACTAAAGTTTTTCACCGATTTGTAAGATATTTTCACGTATTGCAGTCTTCAATTCTCCAAGCGTGCGGGGTTTTCCTTCATAGGCGTGTGATTTCAAAAATCCCCACAGATAAAAACTGCACATGGAAAGATCGGGTGAGTGTGAAGGCCATGGGAGATCTCCAAAGCGTGAAATCACGTGATTAACGAATGCAGGTCGAACAGCAGCCCTGAACGCTCTTGCTGTATGAGCAGTGGCCTTATCCTGTTGAAACCACACTGACGCCCTATTGATTCCTAGTCTGCGAAGCTCAGGAAGGAAACAGTTTTCAAACATTTGAACATAGCGGTCTGAAGTAACAGTTGTTGTCGCTTCTCCTTTAAAACAGAAAGGTAAAAAAATCCCTCACTTCCAAATCCCGCACTAAACAGTCACTTTTGAGCTGTGTAGTGGTCGCTGTGCGTTGTGGCGCAGTGGATATCGACTCGGAACGAGAAATTGGGGAACCGAGTTCGAATTCTAGTTGAATTCATTGCATTTGCTTAAGCGCAAATACCCTTGGGAAAGGTATTAATCCGTCTCTTCCTTCCAGTTATGGGTTAAAAAATAGGACAGATTGGGTTCTATAGCCTTGGTCAGCAGAAAGCAATGGCAACCTATTGCGGGACAATCTTCTGCCCAGTCAGTCATGTCTCGAAAGAGACATGATCGCCCAAGCGTGTATCACGTATGGCACTTAACTGACTGACTGATGTCGCGGAAAGAGAACTCAGGGAGCCGAGTTCGAATTCCAATGGAATATTTTGCATTTACTTACGCACATGTACCCTTGGGAAAGGTATTAATCCGTCTTTTTTCTCCGTGGGTTAAATAACAGGACAGATTGGGTTCTATAGCCTTGGTCGGCAACCAGTCTACCGCAGAAAGCAATAAAATATATAAAATAACATATTACATTGCATTTGACTACATGGTTTTGTTGTCATTTCGCGCTATCCCGTGGTGTGACGCCATAAAACCGCATCGCAAACTTAAGAACTGCGTTTATTATTTTTGGTAACTATTGCCGTTGCCAAGCGGTGTTTTATGTGAACACAAAATAAAATCGTCGATGATGGTGGATTTTATAATATTTCAGTTTAAACAACCTCTCTGAAGATGGCTCATGTGAGCCGAAAGCTTAGAAGAAAACCAATAAATAATTATCCAAATGTTGAAGAATTTTTGTTTTTATTTTCAACTGAAATTAAAGCAAAAATACGACGTTTAGTACGGCTCATGATTAAACATAATAGACATTCATTGTCTCTTATATTTAATAGCATATGTTTAGAAAATTACTTGCTGCCTCGATATACTAAATATATATATATATATATATATATATATATATATATATATATATTAATAAATATGCATATTATCCTAAGTATATGACACAACTGGGAGTTTCATGCGTTATGCAATCAGCAAGTGCATATTTTAAACTGTTAGGGAACAATGATAATATATATATATATATATATATATATTAATAAATATGCATATTACCAGAAGTATATGACACAACTCGGACTTTCATGCGTTATTCAATCAGCAGGTGCATATTTTAAACTGACAGTTTAATAGATTTGAATTTAAGTTCACTTGATGTTCATGGGAATTAAATCTTATAAAGTTAAGTTACAGCTTTTTTAATAGCAAGATGAAAAATTTTAATATTCTACGGTTACATGTGTATAAAAATTTTAAATTTTAGATTTAAATTTAAATTTAAATTTTAAATTTTAAATAATAAAATCAAGAAGAAATGAAAGGGACGTAAATATATGCACCTGATAATTGCGTAACTCATCAAATTCTGAGACGTGCCATAGATGTAGGAAAATATGTATATTTATTAATATACATATAATACAGCTCTTTTCATACATTGAGCTCTGATTTATTAACACGTGAATGATAATACTATACATATGTGCACCCTCCTCATTTGTGTAGTTTAATTTACGTCAGTATTAATAAATATACATATTATCCTACGATTAGCCTACGATGATTCCACATACATGGAACTCTGAGTCATACTTTAAACGTAGACCAATATGCATATTTATTAACTAACTAGCAGTATAGCCCGACGTTGCTCGGGCGTAATGAAAGCTTTTATAAATATATCGATTTTCTGCAATATTGTAATAACTGCAACCTTGAAACGTCTGAATATCGTTTTTTATGTCTTTGTTTATGAGTGTATAAATTTGAATAAAATCGGACCACTCCTTCTATAACCCGATTTTTTCGATTATCGATTTTCGATATTTATCGGGGGTACCTTGACACAAAACCTAGCTAAGAATACTCGCAGACGCTTATAGTACAACTGTGTAAATTTTCAAGAAAATCGGTTCAGCCGTTTCGGAGTCTCTAGGTAACACATACACAGACAAAAAAATACACACACATACACATAGAGACAAAGTTCCATTTTAAAATAAGTTTAGATCTATATATATATATTTCTCTCTTAGCCGTTATCATCGGCACTCTCCTCTTAGGTCTTTCTTTCTCTCCTGTTTTCCTCTGTTTTTTTTTTTTATTTCCCCTGTGTCCTTTTTTTGCTTTTTCTATGTGCTCCTTTTATTTTCTGTATCCAGCTCTTTATTTCCTCTCTATCTAATTTTTCTTTTTCCTTTTATGTTTTTCCTTTTTTCTTTTTCCTTTTTTCTTTTTCCTTTTTTCTTTTTCCCTTATTTTCTGTCCACTTTTCCTCGTACGAAAAATTTTCAAAAAATAAAGGAAAAGTGAGATTTTTTTAATTTTCTTTTTCAAAAATAACATTTATTACCATCATTATTAACTACCTGATGAGACATTGTTCTTTCAATGTCAAAACAAAATGTACACTTTTGTAGTAAATTATAATTTGTACACGTTCTAAACTAAAATATATATATATATATATATATATATATATATATATATATATATATATATATATATATATGAATATATATATATATATATATATATATATATATATATATATAAAATTTTGTTTATATAAATATAAAATTTTGTTTATATATATATATATATGTTGATATGTTAATATATATAACTATTTATATATGTTTACGTATTTATATAATTAATACATGTTAATATATTAATATATATATTTAAATGAATAAATTATATTTAAGTAGCAAGCATTCAGCCAAACAAGTTTGATTAAACACAACCAACAAGGGTTGATTGCTTAATTTTTACACGGAGATGTCTAGGTACCTCCAGTCAGTTGCCGAAAAGCCAGCATAGCATGACGATAAAAAGGCTCACATTTAATAAAAACAAAGTTTTATCATCATAATGTTTATGTTATTATTAAGAGTTTATCTTATTGTTTCTGACAAGCAAAACTTATTTCTCTTCGACTTTCAAATATAATTTATTGTTTTATAACCCTAAATAATTTAAGGTAAATTATATTCGCTTCTGACCGATTAATTTAATTAAACTCTTTCTATTATTTATATTTCGTAAACATGAATGTGCGTTGTGGTGCTGTGGATATCGGCTCGGAACGAGAAATTGGGGAGCCGATTTCGAATTCCAGTTGAATTCGTTGCATTCAATTACGCACAAATACCTTTAAGAAAAGTATTAATCCGTCTCTTCCCTTCAGCTATGGGTTAAGTAATAAGACAGATTGCATTCTTTAGCCTTGGTTGGCAACCAGTCTACAGCAGAAAGCAATGGCAACCTACTGCAGGATAATCTTCTGCACAGTCAGTCATGTCTCTTTCGAGACATGATCGCCCAAGCGTGTTTCGTGTATGGCACTTAACTGACTGAAACATGAAAACTGGCGTTGTTTTCACAATACACTGGTTATTTTTGTTTTTTTATTCCAGCTTCGACGGAACTCATCGCGTTTTTTTCGCCTTCGGCAGTAATAAATTCATTTCAAGTTCAATTATATTCTGTCGGTCCCCAGAATATATACCAAATAGCTTTGTGCAAATAATGACGAAGACCAGCAGAAATGTGTTTGTTCAGAAGGATGCTTCGGATACCGTGGACCGAGCATGCGAGCAACGATGAGGTGTTGGAAAGAACGGAAACGAAAAGAAAATTAATAGTGAGCACCAGGAAGAGACAACTGAAGTTCCTAGGATATGTAATGAGGAACGAGGGCTTGGGGAACCTGATACTGACAGGCCAGATAGAAGGAAAAAATAGACAGAGGACGGCAGCGGATAACATATTTGAAGGACCTGAGCAGGTGGATGACAGAACGGGGGTTGCGTTTAGTAACAGGAGAAAACATACTAAGAGCCACCAGGAATAGGGAAACGTAGAGAACCATGATCACTTACGTCCTGAAAGGATAGGGCCCAAAGAAGAAAAAGAAGATATGAAAAATCAAATCCTTCACAAAAACATTCAGAATTCGAATTTTACAGGAGTATTCACAAGAATATACAGTATTCTTTACTATATTCATGTTACTTCACATTACCGAATGTTGGTGTGCGACCAAGAGATCCGTGTTCGAATCTTATCATGATCAGTTTGTCATGAAGGTAATAATATCGGTAAAGAATAAAACCAGATAACCCAAGATTTGTGAATTAAAACGGATAGAAAAAAACACAAAACGTCCCAAATCATCGTGACCGAGGCTACAATAGCAACGCTCATCTATTCCTCACATCAGATTAAACGCCGTTGTGTTCAATAAACTGAAATCAATGTCCACCGAGCAGAGGGTGGCATCACAAACGAAGAGTTATGCAATGTTCATTACTCACGTAAAGAAAGACATGAGTCCATTCTCCCCAAACCCTTTTTCACTACTAGAAAAAAAGATTGTCACTCAGACATGTCATGTTAGTTGATAGAAATGAGAGTAAGTGCGAGAACACATGTACAAAATATTATTTTATTCACTAAATTGCTTGTCAAGAAAGAAACAAGACTAACTGTATCATGTTGTTACATGCGTTGTTACCCTTGACAAAATAACCAGTTATTAATGTTTACTTACTAATTCGAGTGGAGGAACGAGTCAATAATTAACATTTGGGCCGTCTTAATTTCATTTATTCTGACATGTATGTGAGGCATTCAACGTTATAAAAAATCGGACACGCTGATAGATAGATAGATAGATAGATAGATAGATAGATAGATAGATAGATAGATAAAGATCAGCGAGTAATAAAGATATGAACAAACAGAACTGTGGTATATATATATATATATATATATATATATATATATAGAGAGAGAGAGAGAGAGAGATAATGAAGAAATAAATATGGTCAGGCTTAAAAAAGAACAGTCATAGAGATATGAAGAGACAGGTATGAACAATCATGTATATATATATATATATATATATATATATATATATATATATATATGAACGCTTACATAACGGTGCATATTTTTAACTTTCACGTAGCAGTCTTATAACAGTGGCAATATGTAGACAGTGTACAGAAGAAAAGTTACAGATTATGCTATTCCCAAACAACAGCGAACTGTTGAATGAAAGAACGGAAAATAGGACTAAGTGTAACCATACTAAAAATACCTCTTAAGTTCATACAACCAGGGATGAAAACGCCATGATTTCTTGTAATTTTAAAAATTGCGCGTTCAAAAAGAGTGACGTGAGTGTTAAAAAAAACCTTTACGTGAGCGTTCTTAAAGGAAACGGTAAAATCAGTTATTGCAGATCGCCTGAAGACACCACTCATGGTAGAAACCTAGGTCCCATAATAATTCGTTTACAAATGGAAAATATTCAAAAGTTCTACAATATAATTGTATTGAACTCTTTTTAATAAAAATGTGCACTGGTATAATCTTATTATGACCAGAAACTAAGTAAGTAAACAATTAAACAATCAATCAATCAATCAATATATATATATATATATATATATATATATATATATATATATAAAGAAATAGAGATAGATAGATATGAACAGAATTAGATAGATACATAGATATGAACAGACTGAGATAGATAGATAGATAGATAGATAGATAGATAGATAGAAAGAAAGAAAGAAAGAAAGAAAGAAAGAAAGAAAGAAAGAAACCACGTTGTGATATAGAGAAAAAAATGGACGGTTCAGTTTAATGGCGAGATAGATCAGGGTGTGAGATAGATATGAACAGAGATAATCTTTATCTATAGATGCAAGCGGTTTCAATAAATGTATATTTATGGGAGAGAACGAAAAATAGGCGTTTAAAGTAGAAAAGAACAGGACAGTTGCATTATGGGAATCCAGCTATAATCCTTCCACTTTTAAGACATCTTTTATATTAAAAGACCTTGGGAATATCTCAGGGGCCATCCATTTGCGTTTTCATCCCTTTTTGCCTGATTAAAAAAGAGAAAGAATAATTCTATCATCTATCGATATTCCTACGGCGCGAAAATGCGAACGATTTTTTTTATCGAACGATGACGCCATCTTTAAATTAGCGACTTGGGCTTTTGCACGCATTTCTCTCCGTTTCTATGCAAACCTTTTGATGCAATCACGGACTTGCTTTCTTTTCTCTTTTTTGACTAATGTCTATTCTTCTTGTTTTTCTTCTCTTCTTGTTGCACTTCGTATGATTCTCCTGTTGTTGTTGTTGTTTTTTCCTTTTTTTTTGTTTTTTTCTTCTTCTTCGTCTTTTTTTTTTGTTGTTCTTTATCTTCTTGTTCTCATCTTCTTCATCATCTTCTTGCTCTCTTCTTCTTGTTCTCTTCTTGTTGTTCTTCTTCATTTTCTTTTCTTCTTCTTCTTCTTCATTTTCTTGTTTTCTTCTTCTTTTTCCTCTTCTTCTTTTTTATATTCTTCTCTTCTTCGCATTCTTGTTCTCTTCTTCATCTTCTTGTTCTTTTCTTCTTGTTCTCTTCTTCTTCAACACCTCGTTCTTCTCTTTTTCTTTATTTTCTTCTCTTATTCTTTGTCATTTTCCATCCGGGTTCATCATCTTCTTGTTTTCTTTTTTTTTCATCTTCTTCTTCTTCTCTTTTTCTTCTTCTTGTTCTCTTCTTCTTTTTCATTTTCTGCTTCTCTTCTTCTTCTTCTTGTTCTCTTCTTTTATATCTTCTTGCTCTTTCATCATCTTTTTCTTTTCTTGTTCTCCATTTTCTTGTTCTCTTCTTTTTCATCATCTGTTTCTCTTCTTTTTTTCTTCTTGTTTTTTTTCTTTTTCATCTTCTCTTTTTTCTTCTTGATCTCTTCTTCTTCGTCTTTTTCTTTTTGTTCTCTTCTTGTTCTTTTTCGTCTCCTCCTCTCCCTCCTTCTTTTTCTTTAGCTTGTTGTTGCTCTTCTTTTTTGTCTCTCTTAACTTATTTTTCTTCTTTTTTCTTTCTTTTTCTTCTTGCAAGATTTCTCCTTCTTCTTCTTCTTCTTCTTCTTCTTCTTCTTTTAGTTCTTCTTATTGTTCTTCCTGTTTTTCTTGTTCTTTTTCTTCTCTTTGCGATCGTTCTTGAATTTTTTCTTAATATTGTTTTTATTCTTGTTCTCCTTCCTCATCCTTTTATTTCGTTTGTTTTTCTTCTTCGTCGTTTTTTTCTTTCCTTCTTTTTTTGTTCTTCTCCATCGTTGTTTCTTTATATTCTTCATATTATAATTATTTTTCTTGTTGCCTCTTTTACTCTTCTTCTTCTTCTTCTTCTTTTTGTCCCCTTGCAGTGTCTTTTTTTTCTTTTTTTGTGCATGTTGCTATTGTTATTCTTGTTTTTGTTATTTTCTTCTTATTGTTTCTGTGCTTTTCCTTCTTCTTTTCTTCCTTCTTTTCCTCCTTCTTTTCTTTTTCTTTTTCTGCTTGTTATTGTTGTTATTTTTTTCTTCTTTTTCTTATTTCTACGCCTTTTCTTCTTTTTATTTTTTCGCCTGCTGTTGTTCTTAATCTCTTTCCTTTTTTATTTATTTCTTCACTGCTGAGGCTTCTTCTTCTTCTTCTTCTTCTTCTTCTTCAACTTTCTCATCTTTTCTACTCTCTCTCTCTCTCTCTCTCTCTCTCTCTCTCTCTCTCTCTCTCTCCTCATCCACTCTTTTTGTCACCCCGGTAGAACATTTAGAATCTCGTGCAAATAAATGAGATTCTTGCAGCTGGAAAATAAAATTATGAAAAAAAAAAAATGAAAAAAATTAACAGATTTTTCTTTCCTAAATTAATTATTGCTTACAATATATGTTCCTTTAAATTTTCCTGATTCTCTTGACAAAAGAAACAGACTTCGCCTTTATGTGTTATTATTTCCATTCCGGTATAACATTAGTAAAGTTTTTTTTTTTTTTGTTAATATTTTTGCTCAGAATGAAGTGACAACAAGCCTCTTAAGATTTCCAATATTTTCCAACCATCCATCGACTTCTAATGAATCCACTCTTTTTGAAAAGTTCTTCAAGACAGATCCAAGTGACTCAGTATGGTTAAAAATTCTTCCACCATATTACAAACTATCTTTAGTTCTCTTAAAAATACCAGCAGTATAGCCCGGCGTTGCTCGGGCGTTCATTAGCTTTAAAACTAATCCATGGTCCGAGACCTCAGACTCTTTGGACGTCGGCACGAAAGACTAAAAAGCAATAGTTGTTTCCAGTTAAAGCGAAACCGTAGACTGAAAGAAAAATGAATGGATGTAAGTCTTACGACTTTTCTATGTACAATGCGATTTTACTCAAAGCTAAATATGAATATCTCAAGATAGATAAATGTGAACAGGTAGATAGATACATATATGCTATGATAGAGATATAAACAGATTTTTAAACTGAAAGGTAACGTTTTCAAAATGTCTGAAGGATTTTTCTTAATAAATAATTTTGTAGGATAAAAAAAAGTTACCTGTACTAATATTTTTGCAATATGAAATAACTAGCAGTATAGCCCGGCGTTGCTCGGATGTAATGAAAGTTTTAAAACTAATCCATGGTCCTGGAGTTCAGACTCTTTGGACGTTGGCACGAAAGACTAAAAAGCAATAGTTGTTTCCAGTTAAAGCGAAACCGTAGACTGAAAGAAAAATGAATGGATGTAAGTCTTACGACTTTTCTATGTACAATGCGATTTTACTCAAAGCTAAATATGAATATCTCAAGATAGATAAATGTGAACAGGTAGATAGATACATATATGCTATGATAGAGATATAAACAGATTTTTAAACTGAAAGGTAACGTTTTCAAAATGTCTGAAGGATTTTTCTTAATAAATAATTTTGTAGGATAAAAAAAAGTTACCTGTACTAATATTTTTGCAATATGAAATAACTAGCAGTATAGCCCGGCGTTGCTCGGATGTAATGAAAGTTTTAAAACTAATCCATGGTCCTGGAGTTCAGACTCTTTGGACGTCGGCACGAAAGACTAAAAAGCAATAGTTGTTTCCAGTTAAAGCGAAACCGTAGACTGAAAGAAAAATGAATGGATGTAAGTCTTACGACTTTTCTATGTACAATGCGATTTTACTCAAAGCTAAATATGAATATCTCAAGATAGATAAATGTGAACAGGTAGATAGATACATATATGCTATGATAGAGATATAAACAGATTTTTAAACTGAAAGGTAACGTTTTCAAAATGTCTGAAGGATTTTTCTTAATAAATAATTTTGTAGGATAAAAAAAAGTTACCTGTACTAATATTTTTGCAATATGAAATAACTAGCAGTATAGCCCGGCGTTGCTCGGATGTAATGAAAGTTTTAAAACTAATCCATGGTCCTGGAGCTCAGACTCTTTGGACGTTGGCACGAAAGACTAAAAAGCAATAGTTGTTTCCAGTTAAAGCGAAACCGTAGACTGAAAGAAAAATGAATGGATGTAAGTCTTACGACTTTTCTATGTACAATGCGATTTTACTCAAAGCTAAATATGAATATCTCAAGATAGATAAATGTGAACAGGTAGATAGATACATATATGCTATGATAGAGATATAAACAGATTTTTAAACTGAAAGGTAACGTTTTCAAAATGTCTGAAGGATTTTTCTTAATAAATAATTTTGTAGGATAAAAAAAAGTTACCTGTACTAATATTTTTGCAATATGAAATAACTAGCAGTATAGCCCGGCGTTGCTCGGATGTAATGAAAGTTTTAAAACTAATCCATGGTCCTGGAGCTCAGACTCTTTGGACGTTGGCACGAAAGACTAAAAAGCAATAGTTGTTTCCAGTTAAAGCGAAACCGTAGACTGAAAGAAAAATGAATGGATGTAAGTCTTACGACTTTTCTATGTACAATGCGATTTTACTCAAAGCTAAATATGAATATCTCAAGATAGATAAATGTGAACAGGTAGATAGATACATATATGCTATGATAGAGATATAAACAGATTTTTAAACTGAAAGGTAACGTTTTCAAAATGTCTGAAGGATTTTTCTTAATAAATAATTTTGTAGGATAAAAAAAAGTTACCTGTACTAATATTTTTGCAATATGAAATAACTAGCAGTATAGCCCGGCGTTGCTCGGATGTAATGAAAGTTTTAAAACTAATCCATGGTCCTGGAGCTCAGACTCTTTGGACGTTGGCACGAAAGACTAAAAAGCAATAGTTGTTTCCAGTTAAAGCGAAACCGTAGACTGAAAGAAAAATGAATGGATGTAAGTCTTACGACTTTTCTATGTACAATGCGATTTTACTCAAAGCTAAATATGAATATCTCAAGATAGATAAATGTGAACAGGTAGATAGATACATATATGCTATGATAGAGATATAAACAGATTTTTAAACTGAAAGGTAACGTTTTCAAAATGTCTGAAGGATTTTTCTTAATAAATAATTTTGTAGGATAAAAAAAAGTTACCTGTACTAATATTTTTGCAATATGAAATAACTAGCAGTATAGCCCGGCGTTGCTCGGATGTAATGAAAGTTTTAAAACTAATCCATGGTCCTGGAGCTCAGACTCTTTGGACGTTGGCACGAAAGACTAAAAAGCAATAGTTGTTTCCAGTTAAAGCGAAACCGTAGACTGAAAGAAAAATGAATGGATGTAAGTCAAATTTTGATTTCCTGGTATCGATATCAAATGTTCTGCACTCTTGTAAGAACTGCAACCTTGAAACTTCTGAATATCGTTTCTTATGTCTTTGTCTGTGAGTATCAAATTTGATTAAAATCGGACCACTCCTACTATAACCCGTTTTTTTCGATTATCGATTTTAGATATTTTTCGGGGGTACTTCTACACAAGACCTAGCTAAGAACACTCGCAGATGCTTATAGTACAACTGTGAAAATTTTCAAGAAAATCTGTTCAGCCGTTTCGGAGTCTATAGGTAACGGACACACACAGACACACACACAGACAAAGTTCCATTTATAAAAAGTTTAGATTAGATAGATATAAACCGGATATGATAGATAGATTTACCTATTATCACTTTTATCATGAAATTATGAAATCAAGGTTCATTTAATAAAAATATACACTTCGAAAATAATATATATATATATATATATATACTTAACGCAATAATAGACTGGCGTCGAGATCTCACCAACTTAGAGACGAGTTGGCTAGATGTAACCATATATTCTATGCTAATAGTTTCTTTTCTCGCACTTCTTGCTTGTGGAAACCCTTGTGTCTTAGTAGCTTTATTACCTTGCTTTGTTTTTCTGGGAAATGTTCTAACAGAAGACGGAAAGTGTGACACAGAGATCTGAAGGCGAATTGGCATGGCGAAGGACGCATTTCAGAAGCTGAAAAGAGTATTAAGAGACAGGAAATTTTCGCTAGAAACAAATAAAAGGGTGAGGGATTGCTATATGATGTCAGTTCTTTAATATTTTTTTTTAATCGTATCACCCCGAGCAAGGCAGTAATGCCACTGATGTGCAGGGGGCTACGTAATAGTGAAAAGATTGGGGGAGAGAGAAAGCCGGAAACCACACCCTAAACAGGGAACAAGGGATGAGCCTCTTAACCTGTTCAATAGACGTGGGTGGAGTGTGAACCGGACGATATGGCAATGAAGGCTGGACAGTATCATGTTGAAGGAAAAACTTGAAGCAATTGAAATGTACTTCCATAGAATGATGCTGCGAATATCATGGATTGAGCATGTGAGCAATTATGAGGTTTTGGAAAGGATAGAAATGAAAAGGAAACGAATGCTGAGCATCAGGAAAAGACAGTTAATGTTCATGCAATGAGGATGGAGGGTTTGGAGAATAGGATATTAACAGACCAGATAGAAGGTAAAAGAGAGTGGAAAGCTGCAGATAGCATATTTAAAGGGATTGATCAGGTGGATGACAGAACGAGGGTTGTGTTCTAAGCGTGCTAAGAGCCACCAGGGATAGAGAGACATGGAAAGCTATGATTACTAACTCCCTGAAAGGACAGGGCACATAGAAAATGAAGAAGATTGTTTTCCTGGGTGATATTTGTTGGATACTTCACAATCACCATTTTTTTAAATTTATCAAACCGCATTTAATACATAAACCTTGCAGCCGTATACACCACACAAATGTTTTAAATTTTCTTTGTAGCAGCAAATGCCTTGCAGGATTCCCGTATTTACTAAATGGTAAATATGTTCCCTTTTCTTGATCATGTTAAGGAAGAAGTATCGAAATCACTATTTTGAATTATTTGAATTGAAAGGACTATATCAAATCTATAGCTGCATCTAATGTTAGGAATATTCGGATACTGTGTCACACCAGGAAGTTATATCCGAATGACAATTGCTCTTTTTTAAACCCCATAGACAAACTTTCCTGTTTGCCATTAACATGGCTGATGATAGCTTTCTGTAGGGTACGCACCGTGCCTCCTTGGTCTCACATTTTCACCTGACTTGAAGTTGTACGACTACATCGAATCTATAGCTACTGCTAGAAAATTAGGTCAATGTGTCGGGCCAGAAATCTTTTCACATCTGAATCCATCTTGTACATTTATAAATCTATCATTCGACTGTGAATTGAATACTGTTGCCCTATCTGGTCGGTTGCTCCCGCTAGGTATCTCAAAATGCAAATAAGGATCTGCAATGCAATAGATTCTGACTTGGCATCTCAATTTCAGTTACTTTCTAACTGATATTATGTAGTTTCCCTCCGTCTTTTCTAAAAATATTTCCATGCAATTTTTCCTAATGCCTCGACTACATAAATTTACGCATGTTACTAGATTGGCATTTAGGTCCCGCCCTTTTACCGTTGAAATATTTAAATGAAACCGCCACTTCTAAAATAAGAGTTTCCTTCTCGCACTTCCTGTCTGTGGAACTCCCTTCCGTTTACTTGTTTCCCTGAGAGCAACAATCTCCAAACGTTTGAAAAGCAATGCCATCTTCTAACTCCCTGAATTCCATCCATCTTTTATACTTTCTTCTACCATCCTCGTACGCTTTTCCGTTTGTCTGTCTTTCTGTCTGCCTGTTAGTCTATCTGTGTCCCCTATCCCTTAGTGGAGTTCAGCCTTACTTGGTGGGATATGAAAATGAAAATGATGCAAAATTAATTCTGGATTCAATTCTACTCCATCAGCTTCTTTTCTCGTAATTCCCGCCTGTGGATTTCCCCTCCGCTTACTTGCTTTCCCGACAACTATAATCCCAAAGAATGTAAATGTAAAGTCAATAGACACCTCCTGCTTCACTGACTTGCATCCTCTGTCTCATGCACTTTTCTTCGTCCACCCCACTCTCATCACTATTCTCATCCTTATCATACCCTCTTCCTGACGTCACCCAGTAAACTGTCACTCTTTCTCATAGCACTTCTCCTATGTAACCCCCTGCACAACAGTGGCAGTAAAATTCCTCGCTTGGAGCGACACGATTAAATTCTTAAAAAAGAAAAATCTTTGATTGGTTGACCAGCTGCTTTCGGCCTTCCAGTTTGATCAACTTTTATTCCCTAGCATCCAACTAGACTAGACTTCTGTCTGACAAGGCTAACTTTACTACACGAAGCATGATCGAATGAAAAATGTTTGCATAATTCTCAGCAAATCGCCACCTTTATCTCGTTTTTGCTAATGTGACTTCTGTGTTTTATTGATTATGCGAAGGAGTTTGACAGAATACGCCACAAAAATTGATGGGTATGCTCGGCAGCCTTGACATATTTGGGAAAACATTGAGAGTAATGAAGAATATTTACTGGCAGTAAACCGCTTGCATACGGACATGTAATGAATTGTTCAACATGTACAGCGAGAATATTGTGAGGACCCTAGAAGTTATGCCTGGATTCGTCATCGGGGGATACAATTTAAACAACCTAAGGTACGCAGATGATACAGTGCTGATAGCAGACACAGAAAGGAAACTACAAGACCTCCTACAGAAGGAAGCTGAAGAAAGTAACAAGAAAGAACTAGAAATAAACTGCATGAAAACCGAATGCATGGTCATCAGTAAAAAGGGCAGCCCAATATGCCAAATACAGGTCGGGGATACTAGAATCAAACAGGTACAAAAATTTAAATACCTGGGAAGTGTCATAACAGAAGATGGAGAGTGCAACACAGAGATCCGAAGGCGAATTGGCATGGCGAAGGAAGCATTCCAGACGTTGAGTAAAGTATTAAGAAACAGTTAAGAGAGTACTGGATTGCTATGTGCTGTCAGTTTTTCAATATGGCAGTGAATGCTGGACAATATCTTCAAAGATGAAGAAAAAACTGGAAGCAACTGAATTGTGGTTCTACAGAAGGATGCTGCGAATATCATGGATCGGGCATGTGAGCAATGACAAGGTCCTGCAAATGATCGAAACGAAAAAGAAATTAATACTGAGCATGAGAAAGAGACAGCTGAAGTTCCTGGGACATGCAATGAAGAAAGAGGGCTTGGAGAACCTGATACTAACAGGCCAGGTAGAGGTGAAAAGAGACAGGGGAAAGCAACGGATAACATATTTGAAGAACCTAATCAGGTGGATGACGGAACGAGGGTTGCATGGTGTAACAGAAGAAGGCGTGCTAAGAGCCACCAGGGATAGGGAGACATGGAAAGCCATGATCGCCTACGTCCTGAAGGGATAGTGCACGTAGAAGAAGAAGTATCCCATTAAAATAATGTATATATTATTAATAAACAATACCAGATTTAAAAAGAAGAACATTATGATTGCATACTTCTGCCAGCAGTAATTTCGGGTATATTTTACACTCTAATTGATATCGCAATCACAACTTACTTGCCATTATTACGCATGGATTCTCTTTCTCTCTTTAGAAAGACAGTGTTGTAGCTTTATGTCTTCTCCATGGTTTTGAATTCAGAGTGTTTCTCCTCGAAGCCTGGTTGCCACCCACGGCTAAAAGAGATCAGTCTACAACACTGTTCAATCTGTTGGTAGGTTGAGAAAAATGGCTTCATACGTTTTCCAGAGGTGCAGTGGATATCAGCTCGGAACGAGAAATCGGAGAGCCGAGTTCGAATTCCAGTCGTATTCGCTGCAGTCACATACGCGCAAGTACCTTTGGGAAAGATATGAATACTTTGCTACTCCCTCCATCTAAGGGGTAAATAGCAGGATAGATTGGATTCTATAGCTTTGGTTGGCAACCAGTCTACAGCATAAAGTAATTGCAACCTACTGCGGAAAATATTTTGCCCATTCAGTCGTGTCTTTTTCGAGACATGATCGCCAAATCGTGTATTATGTATGGTACTTAGCTAACTGACATGCTCCAAATGTGTTAGTGCGAAAATGAACGAAACATACTGGTTGGGTTTTCAACTCGGATGGCGAATTTCAATTTCGACACTAATAACCGATATGTTTGTTTACTCTATTTAGGATCATCATCATCAACAGCATAATAATCATCATTATAATCATGACCAGCATCATGATCATGATCAACATCATCATAATTATCATCAACATAATCATAATCATAATAATCATCATCAACATAATAATCATCATTATAACCATGACCAGCGTCATCATCATCATCATCATCATGAGGATGAGGATGATGATCATCATCATAAACATCATCATCCTCTTCATCATAATCAACATCATCATAATTATCATCAACATAATCATGATTATGACCATCATAATCGTCATCATCATCATCAACATAATAATCATCATTATAATCATGACCATCATCATCATCATCATCATGAGGATGTGGATGAGGATGGTTATCATAAACATCATCATCCTCATCATCATGATTAACATCATCATAATTATCATCAACATAATCATGATTATGACCATCATCATCATCATCATAATCATTATTATAGTCATGACCAGCATCATGATCATGATCATGAGGATGAGGATGATGATCATCATCATAAACATCATCATCCTCATCATCATGATCAACATCATCATAATTATCATCAACATAATCATGATTATGACCATCATCATCATCATCATCATAATCATTATTATAGTCATGACCAGCATCATGATCATGATCATGAGGATGAGGATGATGATTATCATCATAAACATCATCATTCTCATCATCATAATCAACATCATCATAATTATCATCAACATAATCATGATTATGACCATCATAATCATCATCATCATCATCATCATCATCAACACCAATCTCATGATCTGGTTTAGTCGTAGAGTCGCTAAACAGGCTTGCACCTAACCAGTTGTTTCTAAATATATCTGGGTTGAAAGCCGGGGTGATATTAAGCCGTGCTTGCCTGTTGTGAGCAATTAGTCGGAGTGGAGGACATTTCTCTCCAGGTCAGGCCCCAGCCGACGTTCTCCAGATTTTAGGCTGGCATTTATCACTGAAACATGACGTTGATTCGATCGTCAGCAATTCTCTGACCTAGTCGTTGAATTCAATACTTTTCCATTGTAATGTTTGGATTTAGCTACGATATTCCAGGTAATAATTGGTATCTTGTAGTTTTTAAATTTCCAATAATGTATGAATAAATCTGTATTTAAAAAGAATTCTTCCACACAGCGATTACTTGTTATCGACGCACTGGTAGAATACATAGCTATCGAACACGTTCTACCTACTGTGCTAGATGACCGTTGTCCCTATAAAAAGGATACTCATCCATATTACAGGTCTAGTTTCTTTTTAAACCCTGCTTGATATCTGTCTAACTTCCGCAACAACAACAACAACAACAACAACATCAAAATCTTCTAGCCGAACCGGTTATCGTGATGACCATAGATTGGGAGCTGATCTTTCATCCGATATTTCTCTAAAATCTCACTGGAGGCAAAACAGGCTGGTTCATTCGATATTACTCCAAAATCACAATGTGGCAAAATCTCAATGGCTGATTAGATTCTATGCCTCGAAACAGTATCTAGCTCCATTTTATTATCTTCGATCGGATCCCGAACTACCACCCGATGAATGGATCTCCCTTTGATGAATTTCCGTGCACTGAGCAATCACTGGGCCTTAAACTCAACCCAGACCTCAACTGGTACTCGCACATAAGATCCATCAATAAATATCCCTGGACCGATACAGTAAGTAACTGACTCTTCCTGGTATCCTTTATCTTTACAGAAGTGATATGAAACCTACAATGGAGTGAATCAATTGTACCATATTTGATACACGCTTGGGCGATCATGTCTCATGACTGACTGGACAGAATGTATTACTTTCTGCGGTAAACTGGCTGCTAACCAAAGCAATAAAACCCAGTCTGTCCTGTTATTTGACCCATAGCTGGATGGAAGTGATGGATTAATACATTTTCCAAGGGTATTTGCGCGTCAGTAAATGCAAAACATTCAAGTGGAATTCGAACTCGGCTCTCCGATTTCTTGTTCCGCGTCGATATCCACTGCATCACAGTCCTCACTTTCTAGTTTCGATAGTGTCCAAAAGCATCTCCGCGTCCTTGAAGGTGACAAACAATTTTTCACTCTACAACATGCAGACAAAATGTCGCAAGCCTCCCACTGCTCGGACGAACTTCAGGACGTAGGCGATTATGGCTTTCCACATCTCCTTGTTCCTGGTGGCTCTTATCACGCTTTCTCCTGTTGCACCATGTAACCGTCGTTCTGTCATCCACCTAATCAGGTCCTTCAAATATGTTATCTGCTGATTTCCCCTGTCTCTTTTTCTCTCTATTTGGCCTGTTAGTAACAGGTTCTCCAAGCCCTATGAACTATATTTCTTAGTTCCGCCACAAAGACCTTCCATACCACTAAGAAGAGGACGTTTTTTTGATCACTATAATCTTAGTTCGAGTTTAGGGTTAAACGTTATCATTCCCAAATATCCGCATAAAATGCGCTTTTTACTACGTTACCCCAACAATGAATGGATCCTTTGCCTTGTATACAGGGTGTGCGCTACAATCCGGACTAAATTTAGCTTGGCATGAATTGACAACCATATTAAATATATCTTTTTTGTCTTGTTTCAGATTTGTGTGATAACAATCTGTTGAATTAAGAATAAATTAAGCAAAATGTCCGGTGAATTCGAATGCTGTACCGCAATTATTGTGGCCCTACGTTGTGGCCGCACGCCCAAAGAGATTGTTGACTTTTTCATTTCCCAAAATCGACTGTGTACGACATTGCCAAGACCTTCAAGGAGAATGGTGAGGCTGGGAGTGAGTCCATGACTCCTCAGGGAAAAACACCGGACCTCTGATGTTATTATCTCCGATGAAGGGGACGTCATGCCTCCCCACTTCTTTGGCAAAGGTCAGACCTTAACGAAGGAGGTCTACATGGGTGTCATGAAGAATGTTTTGAAGCCATGTATTGTTCAGGTAGCTATTGGGAAGCTATGGCTCTTCCAACAGGACGGACCTCCTACTCATGCGTCCAATTTGGTCCAGGCTTGGTGTGATGAGAATCTGGATATGTTCTGGTCAAAGGAGTTCTAACCTCCTAGTAGTCTAGATCTGAATCCTTGCGACTATTACCTATGGGGCGTACTTGAGAGACAGTCCAACAAACGTCTTCATAATGCTGTCGTTTCTACAAGGAATGCCATTATCGAGGCCGTAGCTAACTTGTCCAGGGAGCAGGTAACCAACGCCTGTAGCAGATTCCAGTCTCATGTGCAGGGGTGATTGAAGCTGGAAGAGGAGAGATCAAACAACAATGTTATAAAGCAATTTGTCATGTAAATACTTGTCATTCTGTATAAACACAATTTTTCTTTCAGTATATGTTTTTCAGGATTGTAGTGCACACCCCTGTAGAATGAACCGAACTTTTTAAAAAGTTGCTAAATAGCGATAATGTCGCTATTCAGCAAAGGTGGACGTATTTTAATCATATTTGGTTTTTAAGACTCCAAACTCTAATCCTAACCCTAAACCTTCGAGACGTAAGCGATCATGGCCTTCAACATCTCGCTATCCCTTGTAGTTCTTAACACGGTTTCTCCTGTTTACCTGTTAAGCCCCGAACTGTCATTCATTTGCTCAAGCTCATCAAGTATATTACGAGCTGCTTTTCTCTGTCTCTTTGTCCCTCTATCTGACCAGTGAGTATTAAATTCTCCAAGCACTCTTTTCTCATTACATGTTTCAGAAACTTCAGTTGTCTTTTCCTGGTTTTAAGTATTAGTTTCCCTTACGTTTCCACCCTCTCAGAAACCTTCTCGTTGCTCACATATTCGATCCATATTATCCTCAGCATCCTTCTGTAGAACCACATATCTTGTTTATTATATTGAAAACATTCAGTTATTGATAATGACAGAGACGGTTGAATAATATTTCAAAATAAATAGAATAAAAACGTAAAGATTGGAAACTTTATTTTTGATTTAAATTTACAGCATTTTATTTGAAAATTGGAAAAATACAAGTTTAAAAAGGCTGAAAATGCCCGGTTGAATTTAGTTATACAGCCTGAATATACCAATAACAGGTGCACTAGTAAATAATCTCTTGAGTACCGGCACTTTGGTAACACTTCAGAGCTGGCATTTAGTTATTTATAGGGTTTTGAGAATGCTGTAGTTACATATTTCACATCCATACAGAGTCTACATAATTTATTGCCTCTTTTAACATGACAAACATAAAGCATAAGGCATAAGGCATAATCTTGGCATTTGTAGCTAAACATGCCGAAGAGCAAGTTTGAACTAACCAACGAGTTGCTATAATTTATAATATAAGTTATTTTTTTTATAAGCGTTTCACCCCGAGCAAGGCATGTCACTGCCACTACTGCGCAGGGGGCTACGTAGAGTGGAGAAAGGATGATTAAATATAGGAAATGTCAGAGGGTGGGTGATAGGCGGGTAAGGATACCGAGAATGAGGGTTGGGTAGATGACAGTGTTCTGAGAATAGTTGGGAGTTAGTGTGATAGGAGGTGTCTATTGACCCTACATTTAAACACCTGGAGATTGTAACTGTCGGGAAAGCAGACTTGTGGAAGGGAGTTCCACAGGCAGGAAGCGCGAGAAAAGAAGCTGTTGGAGTAGAATTTACGGTTACATCTTATTTGTTTAACTGTAAAAGGGTGGGACCTAGTTGCTAATCTAGTATCTCGTCTAAATTTGTGCTTAGGCGGGACCAGTGATCTAAGCTCATCGGAGCAGAAGCCATGAAAGTACTTGTAGAAGAGGCACAGGGAAGCCAATCACGCCGGTGAGAGAGCGGCTGCAGCCGGTCTGCCAAGTCAGTATCAACCACGTTACAGATCCTCCTTTGTATTTGGTCAAGAAGCCCAAGGAGAGCAGCAAGGGCACCCGACCAGATATGGCAGCAATATTCAATACATGGGCGGATGGTAGATTTGTATATGTGCAGAATAGATTCAGGTGGGAAAAACTTCCGTGCCCTACACAGGGAGCCGACTTTCATAGCAGCAGATTTGGCAATGGATTCAATATAGTCATTCCATTTGAGGTCCGCCGAAAGTGTAAGGCCAAGGAGGCGTAGTATTTTGTCCATATTTCTGAGATGATGTAGTATTTACACTATTACGTTATTCTGGCTGTGACCATATCTTTGTGCTATTTATGCGGCGTTTCGGCCGTTGTATGCTCCGGCCTTCTTCAGGTGCTAGTTCATTTCAAACTGAGAATGATATACCACAGTCATTGTAATAAAGGGTTCAGTTCGAAATTTCTAGCACCTTAAGAAGGCCGCAGTGTATAACGGCCGAAACGTTGTTCATATGACCCAGATTGATATATATTTTTCTACGTTGGCCCCTTTCTTTCTTCCTTTTTTTGTTGCCCTTTTATTTCTTTCGTTCTTTTTTTCCCGCAATATTACTTTTAATTAAACCCTTTTTATTTTTACTTCCTACATTTCTTATGTTAGCTCGACTCCAGCCATTTTCTCACTTCTCTGCCACTTTTTTTTAAATCGTTTCACCCCAAGCAAGGCATTCCACTGCCACTATTGCGCTTGGGACTACATAGGGGAAGGTAAATAGAAAGAGTGGTTAGATATAGGAAATGTCAGAAGTGGAGTGATAGATAGTTTGGAGGATGGGAAGAGTGTTTCACGATATTTTTGCGTAATTTCGGTCAAGATATCTGTTGAAATGAGCGTCATTTTTATTTTTGCGTAATTTAGACTACAATTTATCCATTGCTCCTTGTGCAGACTTATTATATATATTGGTCTATCTTGAAATTTTATGCCGAATTTTAGTCGTTTAAAGTTCCTCACCTTAGAACACATTAAATATATCGACTGATATAATATGCTTACATTTCCGATTAAAGCACACTTCAAACTCAGTCATTTCTTCTTAATCATTTCACCCCAAGCAAGACATTCCACTGCCACTATTGCGCATGGAGCTACATAGAGAAGGAGTGGTTAGACATAGGAAATGTCAGGAGGAAGGTGATAGATGGGTAAGGATACCGAGGATAAGGGTTAGGCAGATGGGAAGAGTGTTTGAAAGAATGGGAGCGAGTTAGTGTTAGGAGGTGTCTATTGACCTTACATTTAAACTCCTGGAGATTGTAGCCGTCGGGGAAGCAGTCTTGTGGAAGAAAATTCTACAGTCGGGAAGTACGAGAAAAAAAAACTGTTGGAGTAGAAGTTGCGTTTGCATTTTATCGGTTTCACTCTAAAAGGGTGGGATCTAGTTGCTAATCTAGTATCTCGTGCAAATTCGAACCTAGGGGGCACCAGTGATCTAAGTTCATCGGAGCAGAAGCCATGAAAGTATTTATAGAAGAGACACAGGGAAGCCACGTCGCGCCGGTGAGAGAGAGACTGCAGGCGGTCTGCTAAGTCGGTATCGATCACATTACAGACCCTCCGTTGTACCTTGTCGAGAAGCCCAAGGAGAATAGCAGGGGCACCCGACCAGATAAGGCAACAGTATTCAATGAACGGGCGGATGGTAGATTTATAAATGTGCAGGATAGATTCAAACGGAAAAAACCTCCGGGCCCTGCACAGAGAACCGACTTTCATGGCACCGGATTTAGCAATGGATTCGATATAGCCATTCCACTTGAGTTTCCGCTGAAAGTGTGAGACCAAGGAGGCGTAATGTTTTAATATTTTCATGACTTCTGCTCTGACGAGCTTAGTACGAATTTACTCGAGAAACCAGACTGACAAAAATGTCCCACACTTTTACAGTTAAATATACCGAATGCCGCCATCACTTCTACTCCCTCAGCTTCTATTCTCGCACTTCCCTCCTGTAGAACTCCTTTCCATAGACTAGCTTTCAGGACGGTTACAATATCTAGGAATTTAAATGCAATGTCAATTCCCATCTCTTATCCATTGGTTCCAGTCCTTCCCTCGTCCTCTCTACATCACCCGGTGAATCTTGTTCTTTTCCTTTCTCTCTCCCTTCGCAACTGTAATCCCACCTGTATTCCGATCCTTCTCAGGCTCTTTCTCTGACACCCCCTGTAACTGGTTCGTCTTTCTCTTCGCTCTCCAACTGATTAAACCTTTACTCTCTTATACAGCCACCTGCGCATCATATATATATATATATATATAGATAGATAGATAGATAGATAGATAGATAGATAGATAGATAGATTTAAAAAATTAAATTTTAATATATGTAGTGAATATCTATATTCGAGTACACACTTCGTTTATTTTTTAACAGTATTATACTTTCGTCTGATGATATATAAATGAAAAATGAACGGAAAGGATAATCAAAAAAATGTTTATGTAATATTATAGAATATTAAATAGATGAAAATAGTGAGCTCAGTGGATATTATCCAGTGTTGTGTTGTCTTTCTCTCTCTCTCTCTCTCTCTCTCTCTCTCCCCCCTCTTTCACTCATTCTTTTTTTCTCCCTCTGTCTCTTTGTCTCTTGCTTTCTATATATATATATATATATATATATATATATATAGAGAGAGAGAGAGAGAGAGAGAGAGAGAGAAATTTAAATGTGTTAAATAACAATAAAATCAAATTTAACGTTTTATAGAAAAAAGTAATTTCCTAAATTCAAAATTAAGGTTGGTTGTTTTTATGGCATAACAACCTCGGCGGGTCATTTATTGCCAACTAGTTTTTTATTTATTTATTGCTGGTAATACGTTTTTCTTTCAACAATTTATTGTTGTTTTTATATAAGTTTTGTGTCTAGTAATACTTTTTTCTTTTCGAGTATCAAGATTCATTAAGATTTGTTTTTAAAGGCAGGGTCCCCAGATCCTACCCTTGTTATTTAACCCATAACTGGAGGGAAGGGACGGATTAATACCTTTCCCAAGGGTACCAGTACTTATATGAATGCAGGGTACTCAACTGGAATTCGAACTCGGCTCACCGATTTCTCTTTCTGAACCGATATCCACTGCACCACAACTCACATCCGTCACTAAACGCTTACAGCACCTGGTATTCCCAAGCGGTCACCAGTCTAAGTACTAACCAGGTTTAACGTTACTTAACTTCGCTGATCTAGCGAGAACCGGTGTATTCAACGTGATATGGCCGTAAGCCTCAAAATTTAGGTTAAATATACAAAATTAGATTAATTATAAAAACTGTGCTTAAATACAAAAATATTATATAGTTGTACAAATAAACATTAAAGATAGGTTCAATCCCATCCTGTCCAACCTCTTTATTCTGCCCCTCTAATAAAATCAAAGAATAAAGGCTAGCCAGGCAGTCATATAACACACTTTCATGAACCAATTATATCCGCTACCTACCCCACTTTCTTCAAAATTCTAACGGACAGTTTACAAGACTTATCGATAACCCCCACCAATATTCCACACCACCTGATGAGACATTGAAAGTCCAATGTCGAAACAAAATATACAATTTGTAGTGGATATATATATATATATATATATATATATATATATATATATATATAAAATTGTACATGTTCTAAAATATAATTTATAATAAATATTCATAGCTCTATATTATATACCGAGCACTGTTTTAAATTAATGTTTTGGACGTTGTAAATTTTTCTTCCTTCCTTATTCATTCGGACATATATATATTATGGCAAGGAATATGCAGAAATTTAATCACATATTAAGAACTAAAACAACAACCGGTTTCGTCCCAGATCTCCTCCGGTTAATTTTCTTGGAAATTTATTCTAAAAATAAAAATTAAAATTTTCTAATGAAAGGGGAAGAAAAAAATTAAATGGTGAAAGGAGCTAAAGTCCAATCACATTCAAACCTAACAAGCATTCTCTCTGTTTGCAGGCTTGCGAGATTTGATGTAAATAGTCTCCAGAACTTTTAAGTGATATATGGATTTTGATTTTGAAAGGATTGTAAAACAGTCGCAACTCAATCCAGCCAATATATATATATATGGTAATATTTTTATTATAAGTTTATAATATAAACATAGTTTACTACTGCAACACAAGGGCCGTTGTGTTTCGGCACTCTATTATTAGCGCCTCGTCAGGCATTGAATTTTTTTTTCTTTTTTATTGTTAGGAATTATTATAAATAGAATATTATTCAATTTGGCATTAGAATTCGCATTGGAGTTTTCCGATCTAATTAACGACGCAAGGATAATAATCATGAGTGTTAAACGAACCGTACTCATCCACAACAATGAACAGTGGAAAACAACAAATAGGAGAACCTAGTTAACATCACTATGGGTTCTCTAGACTCTGCTGAGTTCTTATATTTAGTTGGCCTATTTATTCTATATTACCTGACAGCCTATAACGATATAAATATTGAGGATATAGGGTTGTACAGAGATGATGGTATTATGGTGGTAAAAAATTCCACAAATGTTAAAATCATTAGAATAAGAAAATTAATACATAGGGAACTGAAAAGACTTAACCTCAAGGTAACTGTCAAAGCTAATTTAAGAAAGGTAAATTTCCTAGATATAACACTTGATATAATCGATGACATTTACTTTCCCTACTTGAAAACTAACGCTAATCCTACACTACCAACCATAATTATTAGGCCACTACAGTGTTTTAAAAAAAGATTTATTTCATACTATTTTTTAGTATTTATTGCCAAGTGAACAATTGTAACTGAAAATACCGAAAGACACCGAAAGATAGAAACCTAGGTCGCGAAATAAATCGTTTCCAAATGAAAAATATTCACAAGTTCCACAATATTGAACACTTTTTAATACAACTCTGTAGTGGTTTAATTTTATTATGACTAATTATATATGTATATATAGTCATCCGAAGACAGATCTGTTTAGCTGTATCACAGCTCATTAGTACGGTTAGACTCCGATTGCGTTTAATCTAGGATTGAAACCCGACCGAATTGGCGTCAATCAGCGACTCTAACTCTGGGCTATGGGCGCTCGGAAGAATAATGCAGACTTTTTAGCGTTATATTATCATCATAATCGCCCAATAGCCAGAGTGTTCTAATTTATTATTGAATGTGCGATGCGTACATGCCAGAGTAGCAACTGTTTTTCAAAATCTACCATTCTTCCAGAGAGGTATATATATATATATATATATATATATATATATATATATATATATATAAATCAAAATGATAACTAACTAGACTCTGTAAGTATTTAGGCTGTAAATTTATACTAAGATAAACAAAAACCGCTAACAAACAGAACCTAATTCCGTTATAATCCGGTGCACTGAGGCGTCGGATAAAAGGGGAGAAAAAAAGAAATCCGCGGAACAAGAACAAAATATTCAATACTCCGCAGTAAAGAAAAAAAAAAACCCAAACGGAACCAACCACAAGAAAAAGTGCTCGAAACAAAGTACAAAAGATATACAGAAGTAGAGCAAAGACACACAAAAAATCTCAAGCGAGCCAAAACCTACCGCGGTTTCACACTACGGATCGTCAGGGCAAACGATCCGTAGTGTGAAACCGCGGTAGGTTTGGCTCGCTTGAGATTTTTTTTGTGTATATATATATATATATATATATATATATATATATATATATATATATACATCCACATACAAGCCCGTTTCGCTGTATCATAGCTCATTGGTGTGGCTAGACATCCACTTGCTTCTGGCCAGGATCGAATTTCATCCGATTTGGTGTCAGTCGGAGTCATTAACCCATAAGTACATGGAATCAGAGAAGGGAAATTCTGGCGTGTTATATAAAAGCGGTGTATATACACGCCAGTCACCGAAAGAACTCAATTCATTACTGAAGAGTTATGCACTAATCGCAGAAGAGTAAATGTTTATATTTACATTTTTCTCTCTAGAGAGCTCAATTCTAATGTGAGCATATATATATTTAGAGATTTAAAAAAATCTTTGAAGAAGCTTGTTAAAGTGAAGCATTTTTTATATATGTGTGTGTGTGTGTTATTATTATTATTATTATGCAATGTTATATACAATGTAAACACACGCTAGTAGCCGAGAGTGTTCAAATTCATTACTGAATAAACGATGTATAGATGCGTAAGTTGCTACTGTTTTTTAAAGTCTACCATTCGTCCATAGTGCTCAATCAGGGAGTGAGAGCGTAAATAATTAACCGCCGACAGATCTGTTTCGCTGTATCACAGGTCATCAGTACGGTTAGACATCCGAGTGCTTTTACCCAGGAATGAAACCCGACGAATTGATATCAGTCGGCGATTCTACTTCTGAGTGCTCGGTAGAGGATGGCGGATTTTAACGTGTCACATACAATGTAAACAGACTCCAGTGGCCGAGAGTGTTCAAATTCATTACACACACACACACACACACACACACACACACACACACACACACACACACGCACACACACACACATTCGGTCGGGTTTCAATCCTGGGTAAAAAAGCAATCGGAGTCTAACCGTACTGATGACCTGTGATACGGCGAAACAGATCTGTCTGCGGATGACAATACTTACACTCTCACACTCTGATTGAGCACTCTAGAAAAATAATAGACTTTGATAAACAGTAGCTACTCTGGCATGTACGCATCGCTCATTCAGTGAAATGAATTAGAGCGCTCTGGCTATTGGGCGCGTATAATGATATGCGCTAAAAAGTCTGCCTACTTCCACCGAACGCCCATAGCCCAGGGGTAGAGTCGCCAACTGACGCCATTTCGGTCGGGTTTCAATCCTGGGTAAAAAAGCAATCGGAGTCTAATGAGCTGATGAGCTGTGATATGGCAAAACAGATCTGTCTGCGGATGACAATATATATATATATATATATATATATATGCGCAATGTAACCGCAATTTCTCCTCTAACAGCTTCTTTTCTCGCACTTCTCGCCTGTGGAATTCCCTTCCATATACTTGCTTCCCCGACAGCTACAATCTCCAGGAATTTAAATGTAAGGTCAATAGGCATCTGCTGTTACACTAACTCCCTCAAACTCTCTTTCCATCTACACCACCCCCATCCTCGGTATCCTCATCCTTCTATTACCCTCCTCCTGACATTTCCTATAACTAACACCTCTTTCTCATCACTTTTCCCTGTGTATAACCCTGCGCAACAGTGGCAGTAGAATGCCTTGCTTGGGGTGAGATGATTAAAAAAATTACTAACTTATTAAAAACAGCTTATATTTTTTGCAACACATAAAATCAAATTTATTATGTACATATATGTCAAAAAGTTTCCACACTTTATTAATTAATTTTATATATATGCATATACAGTTTCTTAAATATTTCCTGTTCTTTTTTCCTGTGTTTTCATCAACATATACAGTCCGCTCCTCTTTGAACGTTTCTGGCATAAACCTTTGCAGAAACGTCTGGCCAGCTCATAAGTGCCTCAAAAACCTAAGCTGTCAAATCTCATTACGCAATCTCGCGTTTTCTCGCATTTTGTGCCGTTGGAAAACGGGTGCTGATGCGGAAGAGATTTCACATCGTTATTTCGTTTGGATATTTTTGTTACTTTTTTTTCTGCATGTGATATATTTTTTTTATTTTGAGTGTGAGAAATTGATACATCTTTTTTGTTTTTTTAACTCTCTGTGTCTTTCAGTCAGTTTCTGGGTGTAACATATAACGTTTTTCAGTGTTGCATTTATCGTCTGCTAATACCTAAGTCCCAGAAAGTGAAAGCTACGTTCGCATATTTTATTTTACGCATAAAATGATGCTGCACCATTTCACGTCATCAGACACATGTTTCCCTCAAAGATTTTCAAAAAGAAAATAAATAAATACATAAAAATAAAAGAAAAAACTGGCTTCTCGTTTGCAATGTGCTTTGTTGCCTAAACGCTAAAATAATAATTTGAACAGACATTTTCCAAACTGTTAGCCGAATGTTCTCTTACGAGAATCTCATGACAGGTTCCATAACTGTTTACAATCATCTAAGAGAGTTGATAGATATCAGAGATATACAATTGCACTAGTATCGAAAGGTAGGCACATATTCGGGTTATTCTTTTGCTTCTTAATGTACCCAAGCACTTTCAATATATATATATGTGTGTGTGTGTGTGTGTGTGTGTGTGTGTGTGTGTGTGTGTGTGTGCGTGCGTGTGTGTGTGCGTGTATACGTGTGTGTGTGTATGCGTGTGTGTGTTTATACGTGTGTGTGTATACGTGTGCGTGTGTGTACGTGTGGGTATATATATATATATATATATATATGCGCCTAGATTCGAATCTCAGCATGATTGATTTGTCAGAAAGGTGACTTCCTGATAATATCAGTGTGAAAGAGGCCATTCTAGAGTGCGGTACCTTTTAAAAGTGCCTGAAAGCCATAACACGGGTTGACCAAAGCCTTGTCAGGGAAATTGGGTAGGCGTTTCTCTTTGAGAAGACACCGAGGTTTAGGATACCTCGAAGTTAGAAGTCAGCGTGACCGAGGGTTTGAACGTCTTGGAATTGTTCAGACTGTTGTTCATGCTAAATATATATGTAAGCACAAACAGGTTTCTTTCTTATCAACGCTCTATCTCCACCTCCATATCGAGAAATTAACGATAAAAACCGCATGCCAAAATATATTTTAGCAGTAACACCACTGAAAATCATGATCACAACTCCACACTATATATATATATATACTTACTCTGCAGATCGTTTACTGTTTTGCACAGAGATCGTTCTCTATTCCACCTGAGTGTTCTGGAGGCTTAAAGGATACAGTCAAACTTTCTTTCTCTGTGCAAACAAAAAGATCTCATGTTCCAATTAGATTTATTCGGGTCTTTTGGTGAGGGTTTATGGTGACGAATTTTCTCCCACTTTTCTGAACGTTACATATTTTTTATCCCTGAATTTAAAATTTTCTTCTGACATATACCCATTACAACTTCTGTCGTTCGAAGGGTTTCTAAGCAGATCCTTTGGTTTTATTTTCTGTTTCAATTGTTTTTAAGCGATGTCATTAAACTATTTGTTTTTATAGTTTGACATTTCTCACTATAGTCCTGTTCCTTATATATATATATATATATATATATATATATATATATATATATATATAATTATTTCCATCATCTCCACATCTCATAATTTAACATTGTACAGTTTATTTAATATATAACTCATTTCATCATATTTCCATGATAAAGTCCATGACAGAACAAAACGCGTAGACGGAAAAATATAGTTTTTCCTTTTTTCTTCTTTATTTAACAATATATATATAATGATAATAATAACAATAATAATAATAATAACAAAAATAATAATGCTAATACTAATAATCGTTATATTTCAGTTCGTCTCGAAAAACCCATGGAGAACAAACTCGGAGGGGAAAAGGGGAAGTAAAAGAGAAACAAAACTAACTACTTGAACATGCGTCAAAATACTCGGAGGAAAGAAAAAAAACCGAGACGAGAACCCTAACACTAAAGCGCTCAATATAATAGTAGACCAACAAAGAAAGAATAAAACTTTCTTATATATATAGACAGTGTCTTTCTTTATATATATATATATATATATATATATATATGCAATTTGTTATATATATTATATTACTTACATATTATATATGCGTGGTACTTATTTAAAAGCGCTCAATATCAGTGATAGAGCAGATATGTTCATATAAAGATAAGTGTGAGTTTTTGTAACCCTGGGTTTCACGCTCTTGTGATCGTCAGACACACTGATTAATTTTTTAAAAAAATAAAAAGAAAAATACACGAATATAACCAATTTAAAAAAAAATAATCAGTTTGTCTGACGATTGCAAATTGACGATCGCAGAATGAATTAAGGAGTGGTCCTGGAGCTCAGACTCTTTGGACGTTTGGCACGAAAGACTAAAAAGCAATAGTTGTTTCCAGTTAAAGCAAAACCGTAGACTGAAAGAAAAATGAATGAATGTAAGTCAAATTTGGATTTCCTGGTATCGATATCAAATAAGTTTTTGTCGTCGTAAATTGAATTTTGAAGTCTAAATAAGTCCTCTGAGTAAATGGCATCATGGCTGACACAAAGAACTACAATTATACCTACTTAGAGCCAAACCCGAAGCAAAAACTAAAATAAAAGGGCTGAAAAAAATACAGACATACAGCCAGATAAACAGACATACATCAAAACGTCTTGCCTTTTGTATATATATATTGATTTTTTGCTCTATTGTAAGAACTGCAACCTTGTTCTGAATATCGTTTTATATGTCTTTGTCTATGAGTGTAGCAAATTTGACAAAATTCGGACCACTCATTCTATAACCCGATTTTTTCGATTATCGATTTTCGATATTTATCGGGGGTACCTCGACACAAAACCTAACTAAGAACACTCGCAGACGCTTATAGTACAACTGTGTAAAGTTTCAAGAAAATCGGTTCAGCCGTTTCGGAGTCTATAGGTAACGGACACACACACACAGAAACACACAGAGAGACAAACTTCCATTTATAAATAAGTTTATATATATATATATATATATATATATATATTTGAAGTTCTTCCTCTCTTTCTTGCTTGACCCTTTGCCTTATTTATCTATTTATTTATTCATCTTAATTTCGCAGCTTTGTGGCTTAGAATCGAAGGTCTGAAGAATTCAGTTCGTTCTTCGACTAAAACTCCAAACGCAGAAACCTGATCTCTTTGGTGCCACCACAAGTGAAGTTTAGCAATCCTGGATGGATAGATCGACGCCATTATTTATTAGCTTCAGTTGATGGCGAACAAATCCAAAAGACAGAAGGGAGCGACGCCATTGCGATCATTTTTCCGACCATCAGGAATTTGAAGAGTTCCGGCTGTAAGGAAACCTGCACGAAATGTCAAGAAAAAGATATGTGAGAATTTAAACGTCCCAAATAATTTAGTTACGGGCTGATGGTAACACTTACTTGTGCCCCGATTTAGTCTAGTAAACTCATCAACGTATGGGTTTAAGATTAAACAAGAAGAAATGCTGCAGTTATGATTGAGTTGCAGAAGGATCTGAACTTATATTAAAAAGCTCGAAGACCTATAAAAAATTATTTAAAGTCAGTCAGTTAATCGCCATACGTGATACAAGCTCGAAAGAGACATGACTGATTGGACAGAAGATTATCCCGCAGTAGGTTCCCATTGTTTTCTGCAGTAGACTGGTTGCCAGTCAAGGCTGTAGAACCCAATGTGTCCTGTAATTTGACTCATAGCTAAAGGGAGAATATAAGTATTATATTGGTAAGTAGTAATTATAGGGGGATCAGTTTATTACTTCACAACTATAGAAAAACGATCCCCCACTTTATGTCCAGTAAAAGTCTTAATGATGTTGCTAACTATTATATTCAGTGAGTCAGTTAAGTGCCATACGTGATACACGCTTTGGGCGATCATGTCTCTAAAGAAACATGACTGACTAGGCAGAAGATTATCCCGCAGTAGGTTCCCATTGTTTTCTGCAGTAGACTCGTTGCCAGTCAAGGCTGTAGAACCCAATGTGTCCTGTAAATTGACTCATAGCTAAAGAGAGAAGATAAGTATTATATTGGTAAGTAGTAATTATAGGGGGATCAGTTTATTACTTCACAACTATAGAAAACCGATCCCCCACTTTATGTCCATTAAAAGGTCTTAATTCATGTTTCTAACTATTATATTCAGTCAGTCAGTTAAGTGCCATACGTGATACACGCTTTGGGCGATCATGTCTCTAAAGAAACATGACTGACTAGGCAGAAGATTATCCCGCAATAGGTTCCCATTGCTTTCTGCGGTAGACTGGTTGCCAGTCAAGGCTATAGAACCCAATCTGTCTTATTATTTAACCCATATCTGGGGGGAAGAGACGGATTAATACCTTCCCAAAGGGTATTTGTGTGCAAGTGAATACATGGAATTCAACAGAAAATCGAACTCGGCTTCCCGATTTGTCGATTCGAGTCGATATCCACTGCACCACAACGCACATCCCTTACCTAAAGACCTTCTGCAAATTAATGGAAAGAAAAGGAGTGTGAGATGCAGTCAAAAGTTAAGATTGTTAGGAAAAGTCATCCTATTTTAATCGTTCTTTCTATAATATTCTCATTTTGTTTCACTCGTGTATTACTGCCATTGTTCCGCGGGGTGAAATTATTTGAGAAAAAAAAACTATTATTTATTTGAGGTAATGTCAAGATGTAAGTTACGCTAAACTAACCCAAGAAGAAGCTGAATATAATGACTATATATAAGGGGGTTAGAAAGCAATCGGAGTCGAACCGTACTGATGGGCTGTGATACAGCGAAACAGATCTGTCTGCAGATGACTATTTACGCTCTCACACCCTGATTGAGCACTCTGGAAGAATGGTAGACTTTGAAAAACAGTAGCTACTTTAGCATATACGCATCGTTCATTCAGCAATAAATTAGAACACTCTCAGCTATTGGGCGTGTATAATGATAATATACACGCTAAAAAGTATGCCTCCTTCTACCGAGCGCCCGCAGCTCAGAGGTAGAATGGCCAACTGACTCCAATTTGGTCGGGTTTCAATCCTGGGTTAAAAGCAATCGGTGTCTAAGCGTACTAATGAGCTGTGATACACCGAAACAGATCTGTCTGCGGATAACTATATATATATATATATATATATATATATATATATATATATATATATATATATATATATTGTAACAAAGATGTTTTTCAGTAGTTTACTGATAGAAAGGCTTTTTAAGCAAGCAGGTTTTTGCCACAAAGTGCTCAATATCAAGATAGAGATAGAGTGTTAATAGAATTAATGTGGAGATGTTCATCAAATAAGGAACATATCTCAATCTAACATGTTTCAGTTTTATTATTTTTCATCTTTCCCGCAGTCTGAAGTAGATTTAATAACCGTGAAACATGCCGGATGGAAATGCGTTTATTAGTGGTTTATTTTCTATATTCTATCATACATATATATATACTAGCAGTATAGCCCGGCGTTGCTCGGGTGTAATGAAAGCTTAAAAAATTAATCCATGGTGCAAGAGCTCAGACTTTGGACGTTGGCACGAAAGACTAAAAAGCAATAGTTGTCTCCAGTTAAAGCGAAACAGTAGACTGAAAGAAAAATGAATGGATGTAAATCAAATTTGGATTTCCTGGTATCGATATAAAATAAGCTTTTTTCGTCGTAAACTGAATGTTCAAGGCTAAATAAGTCCTCTGAGGAAATGGTATCATGGCTGAGACTAAGAACTACAATTATACCTACTTAGAGCCAAAACCGAAGCAAAAACTAAAATAAAAGAGCTGAAAAAAAATACAGGCATACAGGCAGATAAACAGACACACACACAAACATCTTGCCTTTTATATATATGTATTATCGATTTTCTGCACTATTGTGAGAACTGCAACTTTGAAACTTCTCAATATCATTTCTTATATCTTTGTCTATGAGTGCATCAAATTTGATTAAAATCGGACCACTCCTTCTATAACCTGATTTTTTCGATTATCGATTTTAGATATTTATCGGGGTACCTCGACACAAAACCTAGCTAAGAACACTCGCAGACGCTTATAGTACAACTGTGTAAATTTTCAAGAAAATTGGTTTAGCCGTTTCGGAATCTATAGGTAACAGATACACACACACACACACACACACACACACACACACACACACACACACACAGACAAAGTTCCATTTATAAATAAGTTTTTATATATATATATATATATATATATTAGTTTTGTTCTCAATTAAATTAAACTAGTACCCTTTTGTATTAAGAAGTATTTCATACATTTATATTGTAAAGCTTTTGTATATTTTTCATTTGGAAATGAGTTATTTACGCAACCTAGGTTTCGACCATTTCGTATCTGTTGATGATTTACAATAACTGATTTTCTAAAGTTTTTCAAATAGAACAAAAAAGAAATTGCTAAAAGAAAGATCAGGTGTACTTTCCAGATGTAATTACACCTAAAGTTGCATCTTGGGATCATACAAATCTTTTTGGAAGTGCTTTATGATCCTTAAGTGTCTGTTCTATAAATACTTTCATGGCTTCTGCTCAGACGAACTTAAGTCACTGATGCCTCCTCAACAGGTGTTTACTCGTGCAACCAGACTGGCAACTGGGTCCCACCCATTCACAGTCATGTTAACCAAATGCAGATGACAATTCTACTCCTGCATCTTCTTCTCTCGCACTTCCCGCCTGTGGAACTCGCTCCCGTATTCTTGCTTTCCTGACGGCTACAACCTCCAGAAATTTAAATGCAAAGTCAATACTCATCTCCTAACTACTGGACTCTAGCTCTCTTCCCACCCCTGTATAACCTTCCCTTTCTCTCCACCTATGTATCTATCATCGCACCTGCTTTCTCAGCTTTCTATTGTTCCTTTCTAACTAGTTTGTACTCCTCACTCTTTTCGAATTAATCTTTTTACATTTATGTAGCCCCCTGCACATCAGTGGCGTTTCCGCCTTGCTCGGGGTGAAATGATTAAAAAAAAAAAAGAAAAAAAAAGTAACTCCACCCTGATTTTAACAAATCCGTTGTACGTTTGAAAACGTTGGAAAATGAGTTATTATGAATCGCCTGAAGATACTAAAAGATTGAAATTTAAATTATGAAAGTAACTCATTTACAAACGAAAAAGAAATATATATATATATATATACCGGTTAAGATTTATTTGTAAGCCTTTTTTGTCATAAATCGATCAACTTTTGTTGAAAAGTAATGAAAAAGGCATTAATTTGTTTTAGTTCTTCAAAAAGATCGCCCCAAACCGAAAATTCGATTTTAACAAAAATATTTCAGAAGCGTTATTTTTCAGTTTTTGCTAATGATGTAATTGCACAGCAATTATTTGAAAGCCTTTTACATTATTTGTTAAAATATTTTCATCAAATAATACAACAGAAAATTAATTATTTAAAAAAATGCCTTAATTTATTACCTTAATATATATATTAGTCATCCACATAAAAGCCTGTTTCGCTGTATCACAGCTCATCAGTGTAGATAGACACATCCACTTGCTTCTGGCCGGGATCGAAACTCGACCGATTTGGTGTTAGTCGGAGTCGCTACCCCCAAAGGGCATGGAATCAGAGAAGGAAAATTTTAACGTGTTGTATATAAGCTGTGTAAACAAACGCCTGTCACCGAAAGAACTCAATTCATTTCTGAAGAGTAACGCATATTCGCAGAAGCAGAAATTATTTTTAAAATTTTCTTCTCCAAAAAGCTCAATCGTAATATGAGCATGAAATATTAATTATCCACATTATATATATATATATATATATATATATAATAATAATATTTATTAATAAATTATAACATTGATATGTTACAATATCACTACAAAAGTAGCTATTTTGTTTCGACACTTTCTGTGTCTTATCAAGTGATGTGGTTATTTCAAAATGAATGGCTTTAAAAGGTTAAGCATATATATATATATATATATATATACATAAGGTTATATACATATAAAAGGTTAAGCACATATATATATATATATATATATATATATATATATATATATATATATATATACATATATAAGAATGGTAAACTTTGAAAAACAGTAGCTAGCCTGGCATGTACGCATCGCTCTTTCACTAATGAATTAAAGCACTCTAGCTATTGGGCGTGTATAATGATAATATACTTGCTAAAAAGTACTTCTTCTACCGTGCGCCCATGGCCCAGAGGTAGAATCGCCGACTGACGCCACTTCGGGCGGGTTTCAATCCTGGGTTAAAGGCAATCCGAGTCTAACCGTACTGATGAGCTGTGATACAGCGAAACAGATCTGCCTACGGATGACTATATATATATATTTGGGTTGTAATAATGCTTAGTGTTAAGATTGTTGTTCTTCGTGATTTATTGAAAAAAGGATATTTTGGCAAGTAGGTCTTTTGTCATAAAGTGCTCAATATCAAGATAGAGATAGAGCGTTAATAGGATTAATGTGGGGAAATTTGTCACTTATCTGAGCAGAGCCATACCAACTTCAAAGTTTTCTTCATTGCACTATTGTGATGTCTTCATTCCTCGGCGTTATTTTAAAAAAGTTTGGTAAGCAACAGTAAATTAATTAAAAGACCCTAACTTGTGAGGACATCACAATGGAGCCTTCAAGAAACTACGAGGTAGGCATAATTACGTCCAGTTAAGTGACAAACGTTTCCACATTAACCCTATATGTATATATATATATCTTTGTGCGTGTATACGTGTGTGTGTGTGTGTGTGTGTGCATGCATGCGTATCACAATGAAATTTTTAAAGAATTAATGGATTCCTTTTTTAAATCATACATTCTTTTATTTCTTAAACGTTACTATCGTGTATAATTCGTATTTTAAATAGACGACCCATTTTTATTTAATAATAAAAATTTAATACACATGTATATTTGGGTAGCAAACGTTCTTGCAAATGTTTCATTATAAACGACCGACAAGAAATATTTTAATAATTATTAGTAGTTATATATATATATATATATATATATATATATATATATATATATATAAATTAAAATTATTAAAATATAAAATGATTATGTATATATATATATATATATAATCATTTCACCCCAAGCAAGGCAGTTTTACTGCCACTGTTGCGCAGGGGATTACATAGGGAAAAAGCGATAAGAAAGAGGGGCAGGTTATAGGTGGTGTCAGGAAGCGGGGAATAGAAAGATGAGAAGACTGGTGTGATGGGGGTGAAGTGGATGGAGAATAGAGCTTGAGAGAAAAGATGCGAGATAGTGAAATAGATGACTATTGACCTTACATTTAAATTATTGACGATTATAGCTGCCGGGGAAGCAATGTTTGTGAAGAGAATTACACAAGTGCGGGAAGTGCGAGAAGTGCGAAAAAAGAAGCTGGTGGAGTAGAAATTCGGTTACATTTTATCGGTTTCACTTTAAAAGAGTGGGACCTAGTTGCTAGTCTAGTAGCTCAAGTAAATTATATATATATATATATATATATATATGCACACAATGAAAATGTATGGTTTTTTTACCTAAACTCATCGAATCAACATACAGTGTTGATAGAATTAAGTGTAGTGGTACAACGAATACATATTAAACCTAACGGCGTGAAGTGGTTTGCTCCCAAAGAGAGCAATTTCTCGCCCGGTAAGGACTGACATGGGAAACAGGTGTCACCTCACCGTCATCCGGCGACTGTTAGGAACAACGGTGAAAAGGGGCCAGTTTTTCCCAACATATGTCCCTCGCCCGAGAAGGAATGACATGAGTCTCCGGAACCGTTACCCTGCGACTGTGCGCAACAAAGAAAGGATTACCTTGGGGACATGGAACGTCAGGACTTTAAACAGCTGCGGACAACTAGAGAATGTTAAGCAGAAAATGAACAGACTAAAAATCAGTATTCTGGGAATATGCGAAACCAGATGGCCAAATAATGGTGACTTCAGCAGCGACAACCATAGAATCATATACGCCGGAGTCAAAAATAATGTAAAAGGAGTCGGCTTAATACTGCACAAAGAAATGAAGAAATGTGTCTTGGGATACTGCCAGTTCTCCGAAAGAGTTCTCTTGGTTAAACTGAAAGGAAGACCGTTCAACATAGCAACTGTAGTTATATATGCACCAACAACACAAAGCACCGTGGAAGAAATAGAATCTTTTTGCTCCACTCTAGAGAAGGCCAAGGCTCAATCTAAAAGCTAAGGAATCACGATCATCTTCAGAGATTTGAATGCCAAAGTAGGCAAGGAGAGGGAAGGTATGACAACTAGAAACTTTGGATTAGAAATCCGTAAGGAACGAGGAGAAAAATGGGTGCAATGGTGCATAGCAAATGACCAGGTAATAACTAACACCTGGTTTCATAGACATCTATGGAGAAGCCCAGGAGGTGGCACAAAAAAACCCAGATAGACTATATAACCATAAAGAGGAGATTCAGAAATGCAGTGGTTCAAAGTGCTGCAAAGCCTATCCAGGTGCGGACTGTGGAAGCAACCACGTCCCAGTCATCCGCAAATTAAAAGTGAAACTCCGGAGATTGAAGAAGCCTAATGCAGTACCAAAACTGATATACAATGCACTCATGAATGACTTCAAACTACAGAAAGAATACACTAACAGCGTGAAAACCAAATACGAAGAACAAACTAGGAAAGGACCTGTTCAACTTGTACAGCAAGAATATTTTAAGGACCCTAGAAGTTATGCCTGGATTCGTAATCGGAGGCCACAATTTAAACAACCTAAGGTACACAGATGATACAGTGCTGATAGCAGACACAGGTAAGAAACTACAACACCTCCTACAGAAGGTAAGCTGAAGAAAGTAACAAGAAAGGACTAGAAATAAACTGCAAGAAAACCGAATGCATTGTCATCAGTAAAAAGCAGCCCAAGATGCCAAATACAGGTCGGGAATACGAGAATCAAGCAGGTAAAAAAATGTAAATACCTAAGAAGTGTCATAACAGAAGACGGAAAGTGTGACACAGAGATCCGAAGGCGAATTGGTATGGTGAAGGAAGCATTCCAGAAGTTGAGTAAGGTATTAAGAAACAGGACAATTTCGCTCAAAACAAAGAAGAGAATACTGGATTGCTACGTGCTGTCCGTCCTTCAATATGGCAGTGAATGCTCGACAATATCATCAAAGATGAAGGGAAACCTTGAAGCAACTGAAATGTGGTTCTAGAGAAGGATGCTGCGAATATCATGAATCGAACATGTGAGCAATGATGAGGTTTTGGAAATGATGGAAACAAAAAGAAAATTAGCACTGAGAATCAGGAAGAGACAGATGAAGTTCCTTAGACACGCAATGAGGAAGAAGGACTTGGAGAATCTGATACTAATTAATACTAACTGATAGAGTTAAAAATAGACAGAAAAAGGCAAAGGATAACACATTTGAAGGACCTAATCAGGTGGATGACTGAACGAGGGTTGCATGGTGTAACAGGAAAAGACGTGCTCAGAGCCACCAGGGATAGGGAAATGTGGAAAGCCATGATCACCTACGTCCTGAAGGGACGGGGCACATAGAAGAAAAAGAAGCGGTGTTGTTTCTGTCATACTGACTTCGAAGTTTAGTGAAGTCATTATTGTGAAGTCTTCATTATCCAGGAACCCTGAGGTGTAAAGACATCATAAGGATTCATTGACGAAATTTCGAATTCGGTATGAGTAGAACAACACTGCTTCTTTAAGCGAAAAATCCTTACACATTCATTCTATCAATATTCTACGTTGATATCAATCACTTTATGGTAAAAACCAGCTCGCCAAAATTGTTTCCCCATCAGTAAACTAGTCAAAATTGAACAATCTACACTAAACATTGACATAATTTATTCTCTCTCTCCCCCTCTCTCTCTCACTCTATATATATATATATATATATATATATATATATATATATATATATTAATATTAATTATAGTTGTAATACCTATATATATAGATTCTCTCTTTCCGCCTCTCTCTCACTCTCTCTCTCTCTCTCTCTATATATATATATATATATATATATATATTAATATTAATTATAGTTGTAATACCTATATATATATATATATATATATATATATATATAAATTATTAATTATAGTTGTAATACTTATATATATATATATATATATATATTAATATTAATTGTAGTTGTAATACCTATATATATATATATATATATATATATATTAATTATTAATTATAATTATAATATATATATATATATATATATATATATATATATATATATATATATATAACGCTAAAAAGTCTGCTGCCTTCCCCCGGGCGACCATAGCCCAGAGGTAGAATCGCCGACTAACGCCAATTCGGTCAGGTTTCAATTCTAGGTTAAAAACAATCCGAGTCTAACTGTACTGACGAGCTGTGATACAGCGAAACAGATCTGTGTGCGGATGACTATATAAATTTATTTATTATCGGAATTTAAAATAAAGTCACGTTTTTCGCTACACAAGAGTTGTCGTGTTTCGTTGCCATTTCTCGCAGCTCACCAGGCGATATCTCATGACGAGGTTCTGGAAATAGCACCGAAACACGACAGCTATATTGTAGTGAAAACTATGTATTTTTTTTATTATTATTTTAAATTCTAATAATAAAATATTGCTTGACTACGTATCGAGCACTGTTAAAAAGTAAATGCTATGAAGTGTGGAGTGTTATTCCTTTAGTTCTTACTACTAATATATATATATATATATATATATATATATATATATATATATATACATTCTCACACCCTGATTGAACACTATGGGGGAATGGTCTTCTTCTTCTATGTGCCCCGTCCCTTCAGGACGTAGGCGATCATGGTTCTCCACGTCTCCCTATCCCTTATGGCTCTTAGTATGTTTGCTCCTGTTATCCTGGCAACCCCCGTTCCGTCATCCACCTGATCAGACTCTGTAGATATGTTATCCGCTGCCTTCCTCTGTCTCTCCTTCCTTCTATCTGACCAGTCAGTATCAGGTTCTCCAGGCTCTCCTTCCTCATTGCATGTCCCAGGAACTTCAGTTGTCTCTTCCTGATGCTCAGCATCAATTTCCTTTTGTTGCCATTCTTTCTAACACTTCGTCGTTGCTTGTATGCTCAGTCCACGATATCCGTAGCATCCTTCTGTAGAACCACATTTCGGCCGCTTCCAGTTTTGTCCTCATTTTCGATGATATTGTCCAGCATTCACAGTCGTACTGAAGAACTGACATCACGTAGCAGTCTAGCACTCTTTTCTTCGTTTCTATTGAGATCTTCCTGTGTGTTAGTATTTTGCTCATCTTCTGGAACGCGTCCTTTGCCATGCCAATTCGCCTTCGGATCTCCGTGTCGCACTTTCCATCTCCTGTTAGAACACTTCCTAGGTACTTAAATTCTTGGACTTGTTTGATTCTGTTATCCCCCACCTGTATTTGGCATTTTGGGTTGTATCTTTTGCTGATGACCATGCACTCAGTTTTCTTAAAGTTTATTTGTAGTCCCTTCTTATCACTCTCCACTGCTACTTTCTGTATGAGATCTTGCAGTTTCCTTTCCGTGTCCGCAATCAGTACTGTATCGTCCGCGTATCTTATGTTGTTCAGGTTGTGGCCTCCAATAATAAATCCTGGTGTGTCATCTAGGGTCCTCAAAATATTCTCGCTGTATAGGTTGAACAAATCCGGTGAAAAGACACATCCTTGTCTTACGCCTTTTTCTATCTTTGTGTATCTACTGAGGTCGTTACCTGTCCGTATGCAGGCCGTTTGCTGCCAGTAGAGATTCTTGATTATTCTTATATCTTTGCCGAAAATGTCGAGGTTGCCTATCATTTCCATCAATTCTTTGTGTCGTATTTTGTCGAATGCTTTCGCGTAATCAATGAAGCATAGGTACAAGTCTTTCTTCATTTGTAATGCCCTTTCAGAGAGCAGACTTTGAAAAAACAGTAGCAAGTCAAACTCTATGCATCGTTCATTAAGTAATGAATTTTAACACTCTCAGCTATTGACGTATGTTTACATTGTATATAAAATGCTAAAGTCCGCCTTCATCTACAGAGCGCCCATAGCTCAGAGGTAGAATCACCGACTGATTTCAATTCGGTCGGGTTTCATTCTTGGCTAGAAGCAATCGTGTGTCTAACCGTACTGATGAGCTGTGATACGACGAAACTGATCTGTCTGCGGATGACTATATATATATATATATGAATGTGCGTGAGAGTGTGCGATCGGTTGTGATTAAACCCCAAATGCAAACGTTATTCCTAAACTAATGTAATTTAGACTAAATCCTTTGAGGTAACGCCACTAGAAATGAAATTTCATCTTTGATATTTCAGTAGAATTTTATCTATTCAACGTCGTCGAGCGTCTGTCATCTTTTCGTACTCGCTGGAGCAGATATTCACGTTGAACATTGTCGTCCGACCTCCCCTCATCCAGCCCGTCTACGCCAGAAGCTGGTGGTTTGTTATTAATCAGCCCTGTCACCCCAGTTGCCTCTTCCACACACCCCTTAAAAAAACTTAAAATAAATAAATAAATAAATAAATATAGTAAATTAGGTTTAAATCTCAAGTGTGTACAAGATTTCTCGAAAGCTTCGAAACTTTATACGACTAATGAACTCAATGATACTTGTTTGCACCCGGATGTATGCGCCCGCCTTTCACTCATTCATGCGACCGCGTTTCTACCTTCTTTTTCTCCTTCTTCGTGGTCCTGGGTATGACGTTAAACTGCATCCGGCAGCAAGGCCTCTGATTTGGAGTTTGTGAGGAGTATGAAACCACCTCTTAATTTCTGTTTTTTTTTTTTTTTCAGGTTCACCTAGCACACGTTAGGGTCTCAGCTATGGGCAAATAGTTAACACCCCCACAAAAAAAAAATCATTAAAATCTGACTAAATCAACCTTCTCACTATAACGGAACATTTAAAAAATTACTATAACACCCCACCTTTTTGGCATTAAGTAACCCATAGAGGCTGATAAAACAAAACTCAAAGTCAAAGTCAAACTCAGATCCATTTACACAAAATAGACTTTTACAGAAATATATATACATAAAAATAGACTTTTATAGAAAAAATATACATTTTTGAAGGAAAAATATTACCTACAAGACATTTGTGAAGAAAAAAATTACTAGCAAGACATTTTTGAAAGAGAAAATTACCAACAAGACCCTTTTGAAAGAAAAATATTGCACAATACATTTTTGGAAGAAAAAAAAAAGGAATAATTTTACCGTAATTAATTTTTGAAGGAAAAAAAATTATTACCAGCAATATATTTTTGAATTCAAAACTAGAAGACATCTTCAGTTTTCTAAAATAATAAAAATTAAAAAAAGAATTCATTAAAATCTGACTAAATCACCCTTTTCAATATAACCGAACATTAAAAAAAATACCTTAAAACCACACCTTTTTGACATTAAATAACCAACAAAAGTGTAAATATGCCTTAAACAAAACTTCAAATTCAAACTCTTCTTCTTCTTTATGTGCCGTGTCCCTTCAGGACGTAGGTGAATATTGACTTCCACTTACCCCTATCTCTTGTCGTTCTAAACATTTCTCCTCTAGATATCTCTCCCAAACTCTCTTACACCACACACTTCTTCAAGCCCATCATGTATTCCTTGCGCAGCTTTCTGCTGTATCACTTTTATTCTCTTCGTCCTGTGCGTATTAGATTCTCCAAGCCCTCCTTCCTCATTACCTGTCCTAGAAACCTTAGCTGTCTCTTCCTGATGATAAGCATAAGTTTTCTTTTCGTTTGGACCCTCTCCAAAAACTTGAGTTTGCTCACCTGTTTGATCCATGGTATCCTCAGTATCCTTGTAGAACTACATTTCTGTTGCTTCATCTTTTGGGAGATTTTGTCCAGCATTCACTGCCATATAAGAGGACAGATATCTCTTTCTTTGCTCCAATGAAATGTTCTTGTCTGTGAATATTTTACTTAAACTTTGTAATGCATCTTTGGCCATGACTATACGCCATCGGAATTAAGTGACACAATTTCCGTCCTCTGTTAGAACACTTTCCAGGTATCTAAATTTCTGTCCAGTAAACTAGAAGTCGGAAAGTGCGGCACAGAGATCCGAAGTCGAATTGTCATGGCGAAGGAAGCATTCCAGAAGTTGAGTAAGGTATTAAGAAACAGGACAATTTTGCTAGAAACAAGGAAGAGAGTACTGGATTGCTACGTGCTGTCCGTCCTTCAATATGGCAGTGAATGTTGAACAATACCATCAAAGATGAAGGAAAAACTTGAAGCAACTGAAATGTGGTTCTACAGAAGGATGCTGCGAATATCATGGATCGAGCATGTGAGCAATGATGAGGTCTTGGAAATGATGGAAACAAAAAGGAAATTAATAATGAGCATCAGGAAGAGACAGCTGAAGTTCCTGGGACCCGCAATAAGGAAGGAGGACTTGGAGAACCTGATACTAACAGGCCAGATAGAAGGAAAAAGAGACAGGGGAAAGCAACGGGTAACATATTTGAAGCACCTAATCAGGTGGATGACAGAACGAGGATTGCATGGTGTAGCAGGAGAAGGCGTGCTCAGAGTCACCAGGAATAAGGAAAAGTGGAAGGCCATGATCGCCTACGTCCTGAAGGAACAGGGCGCATAAGAAAAAATTAGTCATATTAGTAAGAAATGCGTAGTCATAATCCGATAAGTATTTACCGCGTATTTTAGATGCCTGCGAGAAAGCTGAGTAGAGTATTGAGAGACAGAAAAGATTTGTTGGAAACAAAAAAGATTACTGGTCTGCTATGTGATATCTCTCCTCCTACATGTCAGCAAAGGCTGTAAGGACTCAAAGCAACAGAAATGTGGCTATACAGAAAGATGCTGAGGATATCTTGAACCGAACATGGGAGCAATGACGAGGTATTGGAGAAATTGCAAATGAAAAGGAAACGTATGCTAAGCATCAGAAAGAGACGGTTGAAGTTTCTGGGACACGTAATGAGGAAAGATGGTTTGTTGAATCTGATATTCACAGGGAGGATAGATATAAATAGAAGCAAAGAAAACGGCGCATGACATATTTGATGAGCTTAAGCAAATGGAAGTCGGAGCAGAATTTGGGAAAAATAATTAGACACAAGTCATTAAGGGCAACAAGTAATAGGATGAAGTAGAGGGCCATGATCAGCAAAGCACTGAAGTTAAACGCCACATAAAAGAAAAGAAGAATAATTTATTTATTTTTTAGCCATTTCACCAAAAGCAAGGTGATAAAGCCATTAAGACGCCTGAGTTACTGAGAATTGAAGTGAATGAGACTTTAGTGAGAAGAAAGAACAATAAAAAATAGCTATTATTACTCTTCTTTTTCTTTTACGTGCTTTCAGGACTTAGGCGTTCATGGACTTCCACATCTCCCAATCCATGGTGACTCTTAGCACGATTTCTCCTGTTACACCCCGCACCCCCATTCTGCCAGGCCAGTCAAGTACGTCACACGCTGTTTTCCTCTGTCTCTCCTTCCCTCTATCTGTCCTGTTAGTATCAGGTTCTCCAAGCCCTCCTTCTTTATTGCATGACCAAGAAAGATTATCTGTCTCTTCCTGATGCTCAATACTAATTTCATTTTCATTTCCATCCTTTCCAAAACCTCATCATTGCTCACATGCTTGATCCATGATATCCACAGCATCCTTCTGTAGAATCACATTTCATTTGCTTCAAGTCTTTCCTTCATCTTCGAAGATATTGTCCAATATTCACTGTCATATTGAAGAACTGACATCACATAGCAATCAAGTATTCTCTTTATTCCTATCTCATAATACTCAACTCAGCTTCTGGAATGCGTCCTTTGCTATGCCAATTCGCCTTCGGATCTCTGTGTCGCACTTTCTGTCTTCTGTCGCACTATTTCCACTTTTTGTGATCGTAGATGTCAGGGAAGCAAGATGTTGGAAGATATTTTCACAGGTAAGTAATGCGAGAAAAGAAACTATTAGAATAAAACTTAAGGTTACATCTATCTATTTCAACAATAAAACGAAGAAACGAGGTAGGTAGTGTTACGTTTAAACTCAACCTGTAGATTTGTTTTGAAGGAGGAGGGCTAATCAGAACAATTTTCAATTAAATATATTTATAGAAGGGAATCTAGGGTTTCGGCGATGGGAGAAAAGTGATTGAAGTCAAGACGCTAAACTATGAAAATATACATTGGCATCGCCGACATTGTTAGATCGTTTACATCTCACGATTTCCAGGATTGTGGAGAATAGAATACGCTAACTAATACCTCAATTGCATCTTTCCTTACTGAGGAAGGTAAAACTCTTTACAAAATCAGCAAACATCCGCATGGATACTAGCACACTAAAAGCTAACGTTTTTGTTACTTGTTTAAACCAATGTTTCTTGCGTTAAAAAGCTACATCACAAAGGTGGAAAAGTTCCTACATTGGAGATGCCACGTTAGGACCATTAATATTACAGACATTTCTTTGGATTTTGTCAGAGTAGTTAGTTGAACAGTAACAGTTAATCTTTTTGCTACTTGCTTAAATGTATAACGCCGTGGCGATAAAGTGCCTAAAACCGATATGCCAGGTCAGAAACATTAATATTACAGACCTTTCTTTGGATTTTATCAAGGTAGTTACTTGAACAGTAATAACTAAACTTTTTGCTACTTGCATAAACCAATCTATACCTCGGCTGCGGGAAAGTGCCTAAAGTGGACATGCCAGATCAGAACCGTTAACATTACAGTCCCCACTTTGGATTTTGTGGAGGTGGCAACTTCAACAGTAATAGCTAACGTTTTTGCTAATTGTTTAAACCAATGTATACGTTTGCTTACAGGAAAGTATCCAGTGTCTATTAGCCCAGTCAGAACCATTAACATTACAACTCTTTCTTTTTATTTCTTGTCGAAGTTGTTCCTTGAATAGTAATAGCTAATATTTTTGCTATTTGTTTAAACCGGGGTTTTCAAACTTTTTGACTTACGGACCCCTTTATATTTTGTTGTAGAGGAACAGCCTCTCCTACCCCGTAATGGATATGGTCTAGTCTATAAAAAACTGTGACTAGGAGCATACGTCACTAAACGGACGCATACATCATCGGCGGCGATATTTTCTACTTGATCGTTATTCTTGTTACTATACGTTGATTGTTCTTGTACATCTATTGGTTTATTGTACTGTTGTATAATAAATCTCATCTAATCTATCTTCAGTGTTAAGTATTATTCTTACACTATTTTTTCCCTGTTATTCCTTCCCGGGATATAACATATTTCGAGTTTTTTTCAATGAACCCAAATTTGAATATATTCCACATCATATTTTCTTAATTTGTTTTTTTTTTTAGCAATCTATTCCGTCTCTATAGCGGATTCTGTGTTGAATTCATCAAGGTTTCCGTTTTAAAAATTTATGGGTGACACTTGCACTCTGAAGAAAAAGTAAATTTGATCATCAAGCTCTTGCATGTGTAAACTAATTTTTGTATAAATAATGTTGACATGCAATGGGCGACAGTGCAAGCTTTTGTCATTTGATAACATTAATAAGTAAAAATAAATATCCAGCCATTGAAAATTTATACTTTGAATTTCACGTGATTGAGTTAATCCACGAACCCCACCACCATCTTATCCCTGCGAACCACCTGTGGTCTGCGGACCACAGTTTGAAAACCACTGGTTTAAACCAATGTATTCATCGGCGGTGGAAAAGGGTTTAAGGTCGATATGCCAAGTCAGAACCATTAACATTACAGACTCTTCTTTGGATTTTGTCGAGGTGGCTACTTCAACAGTAATAGCTAACGTTTTTGCTACTTGTTTAAACCAATCTATAACTCGGCAGCGAGAAAGTTCATGAAGTCGATATGCCAGATCAGAACCAATAAAATTACAGACCCTTCTTTTTCTCTAGTTGCTACTTAAACAGTGATAGCTAATGTTTTTTGCCACTTGTTTAAATCAATGTATACGTCAGCGGAGGAAAGATTGTCTAAAGTAGAGATGCCAGGTCAAAACCGTTAATATTTCAAACCCTTCACAGCACAGTGAACTACTTTTTTCTACTTTGCAGCACACACAAAAAAAAGCACTGCGTAATTCGCATGGGTAATATTTACCCATTCGCATTAACGCGTTTTAAAACAATTACCAAAAAGTTTCTTTTTCCGGAGAAAAAAAAAATCAGTAATCATTACATTATTGGTATATTTACTGTTTTCATTCTCGTACGAAAAGTGTGACACTGAAATCCGAAGGCGTACTGTGATACCCAAAGATGCCTTCCAAAAGCTGGGCAGAGTACTAAGTAATGCGAACAAGGAAAAGAGTACTAAACTGTACGTGATAACTTCCCTCCTGTATGACAGTGAATACTGGATCATCTCAAAAATTAAAAAAGACTTCAAGCAACAGAAATATAGTTCCACAAAAGGATGCTGACGATACCATGGGCTTAATATTGTAAACAAGGACGAACTTTTAGAGATTTTAGAATGGCAGCATTCAGCAACTTAAAGAAGAAGACCGCCCAGAAGAGTTGCTGGAGGTTCCGAAGTCATCTGAAGGGCGTGGTTTAATGATTTGTTAAAACCAGTAAGAAACCTGTCGTGGCGGACAGACATAATCTCGCTGCTGACCTGGAGCGGGATCTACACTCTGTGGTGAACTGGGGCAAGAAGTGGCTTGTCAACTTCAATTCCTCTAAGACCAAGCTGTTGTCTGTCAACCATTACAGGCAACCTCTCCTGCCTCCCATAAGCATGGACCAAGCGATTCTCCCGGAGAGTAATACACTACGCCTCCTCGGACTTAACCTGTCCTCAGACCTCAAATGGAACCACTATATTGAATCCATAGCAAAATCTACTGCTAAGAAGGTTGGGTCACTATGTCGATCCAGGATGTTTTTTCCACCTGAATCCATCCTGCATATATACAAGTCAACCATCCGTCCGTGCATGGAGTACTGCAGCCATTTATGGTCAGGTGCCCCTGCCGTTCTCTTCAGTGTTCTTGACAGGCTCCAAAGGAGAGTCTGTAATGTGATAGGTTCTGATCTGGCGGCTAGACTGTAGCCACTTCCCCATCGTCGAAATGTAGCCTCCCTTTGTCTGTTCTATAAATACTTTCATGGCTTCTGCTCAGACGAACTTAAGTCACTGATGCCTCCTCAACAGATGTTTACTCGTGCAACCAGACTGGCAACTGGGTCCCACCCATTCACAGTCAGGTTAACCAAATGCAGATGACAATTCTACTCCTGCAGCTTCTTCTCTCGCACTTCCCGCCTGTGGAACTCGCTCCCGTATTCTTGCTTTCCTGACGGCTACAACCTCCAGAAATTTAAATGCAAAGTCAATACTCATCAACTAACCACTGGACTCTAGCTCTCTTCCCACCCCTGTATAACCTTCCCCTTCCCTTTCTCTCCACCTATGTATCTATCATCGCACCTGCTTTCTCAGCTTTCTATTGTTCCTTTCTAACTAGTTTGTATTCCTCACTCTCTTTTAATTAATCTTTTTACATTTATGTAGCCCCCTGCACATCAGTGGCGTTTCCGCCTTGCTCGGGGAGAAATGATTAAAAAAAAAATGAGATGCCAATGATGTTTTTATTTTTTAATTAATTTAGATGATAATTCATCATCACAACTTGTATACACACACACACACACACACACACACACACACACATATATATATATATATATATATATATATAATGCAAAATCTAGAATTGAGCCACCACCAACCGCGGTTTCACACGAACGCCCTGAAGAACCGTTCGTGTGAAACTGCAGTAGATGGTGGCTCAATTCTAGATTTTTATTGCATTCAGCTCTACTTTCGTACTTTCGTATCGAGCACTTTGCTGTTAAGGTTTCGTCTTGGGTTTTCTTTCAAACGAGCACTAGACGTATTGTTCTTGTGCACTGTTTGTTTCTCTCCCCCTTTATTTAACCCACGAGGTAGTCGTCGCCGGGTTAGTAGACGGTTTATATTACTGTTAGCATTATTTTCGGATATTTAGTCCGTTTTTATTAGTGTTGACTCACATGAGCCATCTTCAGACAGATTTTGGTCAACAATACGGTGATCCTTACTCATACACACAGTAAGAGGAACCTCCAGATATTGGAGGCCATGTACATCAAATCGAAACAACCAACACTCAATAAAATCAACTTCAAAACAGGAAATAACATATTGCATTGCATTTGACTACATGGTTTTGTTGTCATTTCGCGCTATTCCGCGGTGTGACGTCATAAAACCACATCGCAAATTTAAGAACTGCGTTTATTATTTTTGGTAACTATTGCCGTTGCCAAGCGGAGTTTTATGTCAACACAAAATAAAATCGTCGGTGATGGTGGTTTTTACTGTATTAGCGTCTTAATAACCTCTCTGAAGATGGTTCATGTGAGCTGAAAGCTTAGAACCAAATTAATAAAAAATTATCCAAATGTTGGAAAATTTTTGATTTTATTTTCAACTGAAATTAAAGCCAAAATACGACGTTTAGAACGGCTCATGATTAAACATAATAGACATTCATTGTCTCTTATATTTAACAGTATATGTTTAGAAAATTATTTGCTGCCTCGATATACTATATATATATATATATATATATATATATATATATATACAAATACACATGTATACATATACATATATTTTTCTAAACATATATTGTTAAATATACCAGAATGTCTATTATGTTTAATCATGAGCCGTTGTAAACATCGTATTTGGCTTTAATTCCATGTGAAAATAAAGGCAAAAATTGTCCAACATTTGGATATTTTTTATTATGCTGGTTCTAAGCTTTCGTCTCACATGAGCCATCTTTAGAGAGGTTACAGGGATGTTAACATAATTACATCCACCATCAAAGATGATATTATTTTGTGTTGATATAAAACACTGCTACGATAAAAGTCACCAAATAGCAGATACAGTCACACCTTGCGGGAGACCAAAATGTTAACATCAGAGCCATATGTCTAAATGCAATGCAATGTGTTCTGACTAGATTGAAATGTGATTTTATTGAGTGTTGGTTACTTTGATTTAATGTAGGTAGTCCCCAATATCTGACTGTTCTTTTACTGTGTGTATGTGAGTGTATTGTTGTGTTATCGAATAAAATTTGTTTAACATTACATAAATAGCTATGTCTTTCTAAGAAATGTTGTTTAATTGAACTATGATGAGAAAGGTGACAGGTAAGTCTACGGGTGAGCGTGGTTGTAGTAAAACCAATATATGTAACGGGTTTATTATTAGTATCAGAAATACAATCTCTGAACGGACATGTAAATTATACACTACATTGGTTTTCTGTAGAGGATCTAGTTGTGAGGTTGTAGAGTTATTAGAGACTATGAGGTCAATTGTTTTAAATTTTTTATAATATATGATGAGCTTAATTTGTTATTATTATTAACTGCTTTATTAATTTGTTATTATTATTAACTGCTTTAACATTTCTACCAATTATGTTTTTGAGTGTTGTTTCATCATGTTTGTAACTATTATACATTTGGTTACAATAGTATAAGTTAATAGTGTTATATTACACACACACACACATACATATATATATATATGTATGTATATATATATTTGTATGTGTGTGTAATATAACACTATTAACTTATATATATATATATATATATATATATATATATAGTTATGTATCAATTGTACATTGCGACACGGAAATTTCTGTTTCGAGATAGATTCTCATCATCAGGCAATGTTGATGTCCATCTCAAAACATAGAAATTTCCGTGTCGCAATGTATAATTGACACATAAATATATAATTATATTAAGCTCTATAATACTCATATAATAAAATAATAGCCAGAGCACTCAAAATAAAACAAAACCTTGTGTCCTCTTCACCTGGAATTATATATATATATATATATATATATATATATATATATATATATATATTCTACTTAACGTTGTTCTACTTTTTCCATTTGACATTTACTTCATTTTTTCTTAGGAATTTTATTCTTTTTCATTCCTTTATGTCTCGTATTTTTCTTTTATATTTTTAATGGATTTCTAGCAGTGATAATTATCGTTTGCAAGCGTTGAAAAATTTGATACTACTCAGATAGTTTAAATATAAGACAGACTTAGTATAGCAACGTATAATTAGTATATAGTATTATTGTATTATATTATTGTAGTATTGTATTATTGTATTATATTATTGTATATATAGTATATAGTATTATTATATAGTATATAGTATTATTATTAGTATATAGTATTATTATTAGTATATAGTATAATCTAGTGAGCTTAATTGAATTAATCGCAGAACAGTTTTTGGAAGGGATGGCAAAACGGCAAAAGTTATTAAGAGTTATAAATAACAGAAACATGTAGAGAGCATTGAAGAAGAAGAAGATGAAGAAGAAGAAGAAGAAGACAAAGAAGGAGACGAAGAAGACGAAGGAGAAGAAAGAGAAACAAATAACAACATGGAAGAAGAAGAAGAAGAAGAAGAAGAAGAAGAAGAAGAAGAAGAAGAAGAAGAAGAAGAAGGCGAAGGAGACGAAGGAGAAGAAAAAGAAACAAATAACAACATGGAAGAAGAAGAAGAAGAAGAAGAAGAAGAAGAAGAAGAAGAAGAAGAAGACAAAGAAGAAGTCGAAGGAAACGAAGGAGAAGAAAAAGAAACAAATAACAACATGGAAGAAGAAGAAGAAGAAGACAAAGAAGAAGACGAAGGAGACGAAGGAGAAGAAAAAGAAACAAATAACAACATGGAAGAAGAAGAAGAAGAAGATACAAATAACAACATATGAAAGAAAGAAAGAAAGAGGAAGGTGGAGAAGGAGGAAGGAAGAAAAAATAACAACGTGAAAGAAAGAAAAAGGTGGGACAAATAACAACATGGGAGAGAAAGAAGAAGAAGAAGAAGAGACAAATAGCAACATGAGAAAGGAAGATAAAAAGAATAACAAAAAGCAAGTAACGAAAAATGAGAGAAAACAGCAACAACGAAGAAAAAATGGAAAAATGAAAGAAAGCAGAAAAAAAAGAAAGAAAGCAGGAAAAAAAAAGAAAGAATGAAAATAGAAGTCCAAGAAATAAATGGAGAAAGACAAAAGGAAAACAAATGGAAATTAAAGACAGCAGAGAAAGAGAAAAAAGAAAGAAATGGGAGAAAATCCTGAGAGAGAAAGGGAGAAAAACAGAATTGGAAGATGAATACAGGAGAAAAAATAGAATAAATAGAAGACGAAGAAAAGAAAGAAAGAAAGAAAGAAATCGAAGAAAGAAAGAAATAGAAGAGAAAGAGACGAGAAAGAAAGAAAGAAACAAACAAACAAACAAATGGAAGAAAGAAAGAAAGAAAGAAAGAAAGAAAGAAATGGAAGGAGAGAGAGAGAGACGAGAAAGGAAGAAAGTAAGAAATGGAAGAGAATGAAAGAAAGAAAGAAAGAAAGAAAGAAAGAAAGAAACAAAAATGAAAAAGAAGAAATGAAAGAGGAAAGCAGGAGAAAAAAGAAAGAATAATTAGAAGACGTAGATGGGAAAAGTAAGAAAGACAGGTGAAATTAAAGAGGAAGATGGAAAAGAAAGAAAGAATAAATGGAAGAGAAATACGTCTGGGAAATAGAAAGAAAGAAGAAATTGGAGAGTAAGACCACGGAGAAAGAAAGAAAAGGAAAAAACGAAAGAAAGAAGAAAAGAAAGTCGACTGAGAAAGAAAGAAAGAAAGAAAGAAAGAAAGAAAGAAAGAAAGACGAATCACTGGAAGTGGAGGACGGGAGTAAAGAGAAAAGACAGGACAAGAAAAGAATTCAAAACTGATAAAAAATAACAACGCCAAACAATAAACAATTACAAACTAGGAGTAAATAGAACAACAACGGCCAGAACAACAACAAAATCGACAGTAAATGTACAGCAACAACAACGAACAACAATAACTACAAAGGCTAGAACCAAAAGACTAGGAAGACGAAACAAAAAGTAAGAAAAGTTAAACAATAATGAAGAAACCCGGGACGAAGAATTAAAAACCAAAACAGAAAGAAACACGTTTGAAGGCAATAAGAGCAAAATGGCGTAACTCCAAAAAGAAGAAAGTGAGACCACCATTTTCAAACGGGGCAGCCATTAGGGCATAAGGGTATAAGGTTACTTGCCAAACGAGATTGTCTGTTTATGAGAGTCGAGTGCTTGGATGTGCATTACCGAGGTTAACTAACGGGAAAAAGGTGAACATTCCGACGGAAAGACATTTTACCGAGGCAACATAAATTATGATTCCCTACGCTGTTTCGCTAAATTTTCTTGCGTAGGTTGTGTCTGCGTGTTGGGTGGGGTTACTTTCATTTTGTCTGAGTTGTTTCTTTTGTTTTTGTTGTTGTTTGGCATGTTTTTTTGTTTTTTTGTTTTTTTTTGTTTTTTTGGCATTTTGTTGTCATTTAGATGTTTGGGAAGTTGGTAGGGCGTTTAAAAAACAAGGGTCGGTGGGTTGTGGCCCATGTTTAGACTATCGGAGAATGTAGTTTGTCCACCATTATTAAATTCTGGAACACCACATACACACACACGATTTCGTTCCTAAGTTTATCTTTCATTCAGTCTCTCACTCTTTCTGTTTCAATGTCGCTCTCTTTTTTTCTGTCTCTCTGCTTCTTTCACAATCTCTCTTTTCTCTCTCACTCTCTCTCTCTCTTGCTTGATCTATTCATCTCTCAGCATTCTTTCTTTTTACCTATATATCGATAATCTATCTCGTTTGCTCATTCTGGTCGTTTAAGTTTTTCTCTTCAGTCTAACTCTCCCTCTCTTCTTTTCTCTCACCTTCTTTATCTATCTATCTATCTATCTATCTATCTATCTATCTATCTATCAGTATTCTTTCTCACTCTCTTTTTCCTCTTTTTCTCATTATCTATGATCTCATTTACTTCATTTTTCCTTTTTCCCAATCACCTGCACTTTCTATCTCTCACTGTCTCTTTCTCTCTCTAGTGATTTCTCTCTTGCCTCTAAAAAAAATTTTTTTAATCATATCACCTCAAGCAAGGCGATGACGCCACTGATGCGCAGCGGGCTACGTAAGGGTAAAAAAGAATGGAAAAAAGAAAGCCGGAAACCACATCCTAAACAGAGAATAAGGGATGAGCCTCTTCACCTGTTAAATAGATGTGGGTAGAGTGTGAACCGGGCGATAGTTTAGTCTATCTACTCCAATTAGAAAAAAAAAGAAAAAAGAAAAGAGTGAAAAGATTGGAAAAGAGAAAACCGGAAACCGCATGCTAAACAGGAAACAAGGGATGAGCCTCTTCACCTGTTCAATAGATGTGGGTGGAGTGTGAACCGGGCAATAGTTTAGTCTATCTACTCCAATTAGAAAAAACAATAAAAAAAGAAAAGAGTGAAATGATTGGAAAAGAGAAAACCGGAAACCGCATCCTAAACAGGAAACAAGAGATGAGCCTCTTCACCTGTTCAATGGATGTGGGTAGAGTGTGAACCGGGCGATAGTTTAGTCTATCTACTCCAATTGAAAAAAAAAGAAAAAAAGAAAAGAGTGAAAAGATTGGAAAAGAGAAAACCGGAAACCGCATCCTAAACAGGAAACAAGGAATGAGCCTCTTCACCTGTTCAATAGATGTGGGTGGTGTGTGAACCGGGCGATAGTTTAGTCTATCTATTGCAAATCATTCTCACTCTTGCTTTACTCTCTTTCTTTCTCGTTATCTATCTCTCCCGCTTTCTTTCTTCATTACTTGATCTTTCTTTTTTTTTATGATTGCCTCTCGCTTTCTGAAACTTTATCTGTATATCTCGCGCTTTCTCTCACTCTCTTTTTCTCTTTCACTTTCTCATTATAATATCATATTCCAGAACGAGAAATGTTACTAAATGAAAGATCCGAAGTAATGTCCGGATGTAAACATACCAACAAATGTTTTAGGATCATACAAACCCGGATAAAAGTGCTTACAATCCTTGAGAAACACTTCACTTATTTTCAATTTCCAGTTGTGCCTTCTGAAAGTTCCTGTTTTGCGTTTGAAAAATAATTAAAATAAATTGGAGAATCAGTTGATATAAAACTCCTGAAGATACTGAAAGTTTGAAACCAAGGTTGCGTTATCAGTTGTATTTCAAGTGAAAATATTTAAAACCTCTACATTATATATGTACGTTGTGGTACAGTGGATATCGGCTCGGAACGAGAAACCGAGGAGCCGAGTTTGAATTCCAGTTGAATCCATTCTATTCACTTACGCGCAAATACCCTTGGGAAAAGGTATTAATCCGTCTCTTCCTTCCAGTTATGGGTTAAATAACAAGACAGATTGGGTTCTATAGCCTTGATCGGCAACCAGTCTACCGCAGAAAGCAATGGCAACCTACTGTGGGATAATCTTCTGCCGAGTCAGTTATGTCTCTTTCGAGACATGATCGCCCACGCGTGTATCATGTATGGCACATAACTGACTGACATTATATATATATATATATATATTGGCAGCATTTTTCATTAATGCAGGCTTCGTTAAATCATATAGACAAGTTTTGTCTTTATTTTATGCAGGATCCTTTCGTATAGACTGATAAGCTTGATAGTGCTAGCGTTAAAAAACGACAAGAAATCGCAGTAATTGTTGATTTTTTTATCCAGTCTGAGCTTTCGGCTTACATAAACCATTATCAAAAACTGAACATATAAGTTATTGACAAAGTAGAATTAAACAAAGAGAATTAAACATAGAGACAAAATCAACAATTCCGACGATTTCATGTCGTCTTTTAACGATAATACTATCAAGCTTATCAGTCTATACGAAAGGTTCCTGCATAAAATAGACAAAACTTGTCTATATTATTTCACGAAACCTGCATTAATATATATATATTATGGACTCTCCCATCGATTCCGATGTATGAGGGTCTAACCTTAGTAAGACATCCACACAGAGATTTGTTTATAGTGGTGAAGGCATTGTGTAGTACCATCCACACTTTTTGGAACTGCTGATAACAAACAGTCGGTGCAGAAATCTGCCACAGATCACATGAACAGCAGACCTCAATTATTTAACCCATAATTGGAGGGAACGGACGGATTAATACCTTTCCCAAGGGTACTAGTGCGGAAGTGAATGCAGCGTGCTCGACTGGAATTGGAACTCAGCTCACCGATTTCCCCCTCCAAGCCGACATCCACCGCACCACAGTGAACGCTAACAGCCCCAGGTATTCCCAAGTGGTCACCCACCTAAGTACTGACCAGGCTCAACGTTGCTTAACTTCGGTGATCGGGCGGGAACCGGTGTATTCATATATATATATATATATATATATATATATATATATATATATATATGTGGTACAGTTGATTTCTCTGAACGAGAAATCGGAGAGCCGAGTTCGAATTTCCTGCAGTCACTTACGTTCTAACACGCTTGGGAAAGGTATTAATCCATTTCTCCCCTCCAGTTATGGGTTAAATAACAGGAGATATTGGGTTCTATAGCCTTCGCTTGCAACCAGTCTACCAGAGCAGGTAGTGGCAACCTGTTGCGTGATCATTAAAAAAATGCCTACCTAAGCGCTGTGGAGCGCTTTCAGGGTACAGTGAAAGAAATAATATCACTGTTGGCCATCCACTGCATCCCTCACTGTCTCCGGAATGGGAAGCGAGAGTGAGGCTGACGACCGTGCGCAACTGTCCCTCACTTAAATCCAATTAAAGCGCAAGTCATGTCTACTACTAGAAGTCGTGGTCTTTCACGCCTGCAAGGAAGAACATCATATATATATATATATATATTAATGCAGGTTTCATTGAATAATATAGACAAGTTTTGTCTATTAATTTTGTGTAGGATCCGTTCATACCGTCTGATATACTTGATGGTGATGTCGTTGAAAGACAACAAAAAATCACAGTATTTGTTGAATTTTTTATCGGGTCTAAGCTTTCGGCTCACATAAGCCATTATCAAAGAGTAAATATTAACACACAGTAAACATAGAACATTTAAGTTAATTAAAAAAATCAACAATTACTGTGATTTTTTGCTGTCTTTCAACGACATCCCCATCAAGTATATCAGATGGTATGAACGGATCCTGCACAAAATTAATAGACAAAACTTGTCGATATTATTCAATTAAAACTGCATTAGTGAAAAAAATGCTGCCAAAATACACACAATATATATATATATATATATATATATATATATATATATATGAGAACATGTAGAGACTACAACCTACTAGAAAATTGTGCATTTTGTTTCGACATTAAAAGAACAATGTCTCATCAGGTAGTTAAAAATGATAGTAATAAACAGTTTAATTAAAAAAAAAATCTTTTAAGAGCAGCACTTCTCCTTATTTTTAGAATCATTTTTTCAGTATGAGGTAAAAAGATATTAAAAAGGTCAAGAAAAGAAGAAGAAAAGATCAGAAAATACAATGAGAAATCATGAAAAGGAAAAGAAAAAGTAAAAGGAAAGATACAGAAAAAATGGAAAGTGAATGTGTGTGTGTGTGTGTGTGTGTGTGTGCACAAACCAAACTCATGAATAATTATATTGGGCACACTACTAAATACCTATCTAGAGGAATCACATTACACCTATGTAACCATAGCTCAATTAGCTCTTATTTAAAGCCACACATAAACCTAACAACAAACACTATCCGTAACATAGTTGTAGACAATACAAGTATAATAACCTCAACTACCTGTAAAAAAAATAAATAAACATAAATAAAACAACTAAAAATAATTGAAGCACTAATAATAAAAAAGTAAAAGTCATTGACATCGACTATGAACACAGCTACAATGTACTGACCGTGTTTGGAAAATGAAACATAACTATAACTCTAGACACGTACATATTCCATACATTTAGTTGAAAATTAAAAATTAAAAAACAAAAACCGCACTTGATAATGAATAAAAGTATTTCCGAATGCAGTCGGATATGTAGAACATTTAAATATTTTTTCACACAAAAAACGCTTACACGGACATAAGAAAAATTAAATCAAACACTTAATTGGAGTACCTTGTTCAGTTCTATTTAATGAAAGATGTATGAAAAAGATTTTTGCTCAAATACACTCTCTCTATATATATATATATATATATATACTAGAATAATGACTCAAGTTGAAATTTTCAGCATACTTAGTACAGTTAAATTAACAATAACATTTTTGTCGAGATTTACAAATTCATAATTTCGTTCAATTTCACTAATTAATGAATTTCAAATAAGCTGATTAGTTTGCAAAATACTTTGACAAAATCCCTACTTCATGATTTGTACGTGACCTTACTGGAACCGACTGCAATTTGTATCCTCCTTCCCAAAGTACACTCTTTCCCCAAAATTGGTTTCCATCGGTTAATATATGTCTGTTTTGGAGGGTGAAACAGACGGAAGTCACACACACACACACACACACACACACACACACACACACACACATATAGATATATATGGAAGTCATATATATATATATATATATATATATATATATATATATATATTGTTTAATACTTAGTTTTTGGTCGTAATAGTGTTAGACCAGTACAAATTTTATTAAAAAGTGTTCGATACAATTATATTGTAGAACTTTTGAATATTTTCCATTTTTAAACGAGTTATTTCGCTACCCAGGTTTCTACCATGAGTGGTGTCTTCAAGTGATTTTTAATAACTGATTTTACCGTTTACCGTTTTTCTTTTTAAGAACGCTCTTGTAACGGTGTTTTATTTAAGCGTTCACGTGGCAGGAAATTTATCAACGCGCAAATTTTAAATTAAAACGGATTGTGGCGTTTTCAGCCATGGTTGTATGAACCTAAGAGGTATTTGTTAGTGTGCATGCATTTTGTCATCATTTTCGTTTTGTCATTTATCAGTTCGTTTTTATTTGCCAATATCGTAATTTCTAATTTTTCTTCTTGGCACAGTCTACATATTTTTCCACCGTTGTAAGGCATGAGGTTTTTTGACAATGCTCCATGTTATTTCTGGGTCTTTTCCATATTTTGATTTTAATTTTTACACGTGGCTAGCCAATTTTGTATTGTTCTTTAATTTTTCTATTTTGAATGTAGACCTATGATTAAACCAGCTGGTCTTAAAGGTGTCTTTGGTTGAGCCCAAATATATTTTATTTTGGCTATTTGGCTCATGGACCTTAGCCTTGAAAATTATTTTGTGTGTGTGTGTGTGTTTTGCAGAGACCTTGAAGTGGACATTAGATTTTGTCCCTGCAGTTGCATTATTTGTTCGTGATTTTGTTTTGTACGTTGCTATTTAAGTTTCTGGAGTTTTGTTTTTCTATGAAACTATCTAAATTACTAGTCCAATTATAGATTAGTTTGATTGTGATTCTGTTGAAAATTTTGTTTAGTTCTGATTTTTTTTAAAGTGTCTATCTGTTAGTTTAAAAATGTTTGTTCCTATTTTGGTTTTTAACTCTAAATTCCATATATATATATATATATATATATATATATATATATATATAAACTTATTTATAAATGGAACTTTGTCTCTGTGTGTGTGCCTGTGTGTGTGTGTATCCTTTACCTATAGACTCCGAAACGGCTGAACTGATTTTCTTGAAAATCTACACAGTTGTACTATAAGCATCTGCGAGTGTTCTTAGCTAGGCTTTGTGTCGAGGTAGTCCCGATAAATATCAAAAATCGATAATCGAAAAAATCGGGTTATAGAAGGAAGTGGTCCGATTTTAATCAAATTTGACACACTCATAGACAAAGACATAAGAAACGATATTCAGAAGTTTCAAGGTTTCAGTTCTTACAATAGTGCTGAAAATCTATAATATATATATATATAAAAAGGCAAGATGTTTGTGTGTGTATCGGTTTATCTGCCTGTATGTCTGTATTTTTTCAGCCCTTTTATTTTAGTTTTTGCTTCGGGTTTGGCTCTACGTAGGTATAATTGTAGTTCTTAGTCTCAGCCATGATACCATTTACTCAGAGGACTTATTTAGCCTTTCGAAATTCAGTTTATGACGAAAAAAACTTATTTGATATCGATACCAGGAAATCACAATTTAACTTACATTAATTCATTTTTTTTTTCAGTCTAGGGTTTCGCTTTATCTGGAAGCAACTATTGCTTTTTAGTCTTTCGTGCCAACTTCCAAAGAGTCTGAGCTCCAGGACCATGGATTAGTTTTAAAGCTTTCATTACACCCGAGCAACACCGGGATATACTTCTAGTATATATATATATAAACAATTTTCTTCAAAAATTTTACTGTCCTCTCGGGCTCTTAATATTTGTTTCTTAAATCCTGCACCACCATCCATTTATTCAAGGTCGCTCTGTGTGTGATAAGTTATTTAAATTTGTAAGTCTTGCCTTCAATCGGTACTGTGTGTATAAAATTTTCCAAGCCTTCTTTCCTTAGAAATGATGTTGCTCTTTCTGATATTAAAAATAAATGTCTATTTGGTTTCTATTGTCTCTAATACTTTGCCGTTGCTCATATGTTCGCTTTATTGTACAGGTTGCCATATGTAAAACAATCGCCGTTTTATATTTTCAATTTTGCGCAAGTTGACGTTTGTTTTATTTTTGTCGACTGCGCCGTATATTAGGGTCACCGTCTGTGAAAAAAAGAGCATCATGACGCAATTCACTCCGCCAGAAATTTGGAAACGGCATGCTTTACTGTTTGGCATTCACACCGGAATGTCCCAAGCAAACATTTCAGAGTGTTTGGTCATCAATATGAGGACAGTGCAAGGGATTAATGAAATAGTTGGATCCAATATCCAGTCAACATAATGGTATTTGGTGTGATCAAATGTGACGATGAGGTTAAACCTTTCTTTCATCAGGAAATCAGAATCAACACGGTGGTCTGCAATAAATGCCAAGAGAAGGTAGAACTGACATGGGTCAAGAGGGTGGCTGCTTAAAGAACATATGTCTGACAACAGGACTATATTTCATGCCATACAAGCATGTCTTCTTTTTCTATGTGCCCTGTCCCTTCAGAGCGTAGGCGATCATGGTTCTCCACGTCTCCCTATCCCTTGTGGCTCTTCGTATGTTTCCTCCTGTTACACCTCGCAACCCCCGTTCCGTCATCCACCTGATCAGACCCTGCAAATATGTTATCCGCTGCATTCCTCTGTCTCTTTTTCCTTCTATCTGGCCAGTCAGTATCAGGTTCTCCAAGCACTCCCTCCTTATTGCATGTCCCAGGAACTTCAGTTGTCTTTTCCTGATCCTCAGTATTAATTTCCTTTTTGTTGCCATTCTTTCTAACACCTCATCGTTGCTTGTATGCTCAATCCACGATATCCGCAGCATCCTTTCTGTAGAACCACATTTCCGCTGCTTCAGGTTCTGTCCTCATTTTCGGTGATCTTGTCCAGCATTCACTGCCGTATTGAAGAACTGACTTCACATAGCACTATTTTCTTAGTTTCTAGTGAAATTTTCCTGTGTGTTAGTATTTTACTCAGCTTATGGAACGCGCCCTTTGCTATGCCAATTCGCCTTCGGATCTCTGTGTCGCACTTTCCATCTCCTGTTAGAACACTTCCTAGGTATTTAAATTTTTGTACTTATGAGTACCATGTCGTAACTACGGCTACATCACCGCTTGCATCTGACCACCTAGCTCCCCAGACGGCAACCTCGTCGATTAATATGTATGAGGCGCAGTTGAAAGATTAACCAACAAAATTCTTGTAACACCGAAGATGAAGTGAAATCAAGGAGTATAGCAGCATTCACCAACTTATACAAAGAATCCTTCTAGAAAAGATCCAGGAGTTACCGAAATTGTCTTGAGGACTTCGTTAAAGTCAATGGCGATTTTATTTTAATTGTAGTTTTTAGTATTTCAATATATTTTTGTGTAATTTTGGTAAAGAAAAAAAACACTCAAATTCGACTTCATTCATCAACATTGTCTCCTTCTAGAGAGAAACACTGATTTAAACGCTTCTCTACCAAATCGATGCCTTTTTAGTAAAACAATTTGTCTTTTAACTTACAATATGCCTCAGTTTCATATATCATGTCCTCATTGGAGCCAAATCTCTTTCCCTGGAGCATTCTTTTGAGGTCTGCAAACAGCAGTTAATCGCTGGAGGTCAGATCTGGAGAAGAGGGTGGATGCGGAAGCAATTCGAAGTGCAATTCATGTAGTTTTGCCACCGTTGCGATCGACTTGTGACACGGTGCGTTGACTTGGTGAAAGATCACATTCTTCTTCTTCTTTATTTGTGGTAGTTTTTGGTGATTTCGTCTTTCAAACGCACCAATAATGTTATATAATATTATGATGATTCTTCCTTTCTCAAGGTAATCGACGAACAAAATTACCTTAGCGCATCACAAAATACGAAGGCCAAAAATTGCCTGCTGATGTTTGCAAACTGGTGAATACACTGCTTCTGATATGTTCAAATCCTCTGCTATCTCACGCAGTTACAATTCACAATCGGCCAAAATAAATTTGTGCATGTTTTGGTGTTTTCCAGGACAATTGCCGATTTTAGGGCTACCTGAGCGTTCAGCATCATTTGCGTCTTTAGAACCGAGTTTGAATCAGCATACCACCTCTAAACCGATGTTTACGATGGAGCAAATCCGAATAATGCTTATTAAGTCATTGCTTTGCTTCAACAGTATTTTTCCCATCAGAAAGCGATGCTTTATCAATACACAAACTTCAGATTTTTTTATTGTTTCGAAAACTTGCAACAGTAGCTTCACTTAAATAATTGTAATTTATAAACCAATAATCCGATTGGGCCCAAACTTTGTCATGTGCCATTTGAAGGTTAGTATTTCATAAAAATCATATGGGTATTTTTTTATTAGTGGCAACATCTATATGGCAGGCCCGGGACTTATTGAGTGATGTGTTTTCTAGTTAAAATTATTTGCAAGTGTTATTTCAGCTTTGCGTAATTTAGACGATAATTTATTCATCGTACCCTGTATACTCACATTCATATTTCTAATGCTTCAAATAACTTTTTGCTCTGCATGGAGGTTGTCAGCCATATTTGTCCTCTTATATGGCAGCGAATGTTGGCCATTCTCCTCAAAGATGATGGAAAGACTAAAAGCAACAGAAATGTGGTTCTACAGAAGGATGCTGAGGATACCATGCACCGAACATGTGAGCAACAGCAAGGTTTTGGAGAGGATGTAAATGAAAAAAAAGTAATATTTAGCTGAAGTTTCTGGAACACGTAATGAGAAAGGAGTGATAGGAGAATCTAATACTCACGGGACGGATAGCGGAAACGAGAGACAGGGGAAAGCAACTTGTGACATACTTCAAGTTGGATTGCGGAGAAGGGTTTGAAAAAGATACGAAGTGAATAAGTGGGGAGATTGAAAAGGTATTGGGGCAAGTGGGTGTCCATCATCGCCTACGTCCTTAAAAAAGACGGCAGATAAAGAAAAAGAAGAGGAAGATGACAGTTAACCCTAGACTTGAACAGGTTAAGTTTTAATTGATCGGGAAAACATCCTCTTTTGAAATGAATAGGAAGGGAATGTGTGTGGCTTGCTACAGTGTGAAGGACATGCCGGCTCTTCGCCATGAAGGTGTTTCTAACTGGAAGAACCAACGAATGCAGTTCGTCCGAGCATTTTATCAAATCTTCCATAGAAAATGATATTTTTGTCACATTTCGTCTGTGTGAGAGGGGTTGCAGAGTGGAAAATGATTTTTCACCCACAAGGACACGGAGAGGTTTTCGGACTCTATCAATACTAGAAAGTGAGGAGGAGAGCTCCCGCCCAAATATGTCAGCAGTACTTCCATTGTTATGCGCGTTGTGGTGCAGGGGACATCGGCTCGAAACGAGACATTAGGAGGCAGAGTTCGTCCAGCATTCACTGAAGAGATATCACATAGCAATCCACTACATTCTTTGTTTCTAGCGTAATTTCCCTGTCTCCTAATACTCTGCTCAGCTTCTAGAATGCGTCCTTAGCCATGCCAAATCATCTTCGGATTTCAGTGTCGCACTTACCGTCTTCCGTTAAAACACTTTCCAAGGACTTACATTTTTATACTTGCTTGATTTTAGTATTCCCAACCTGTAACTGGCGTTTTGGGCTTAGCTCCGTTTGCTGATGACCATGCATTCGGTTTTCTTGCAGTTTATTTGTAGTCTTTTTTTTTTTACTTTCTTCATCTACCTTTTTTAGGCGGTCTTGTATTTTTTTTTTCTGTGTCAGCTATCAGGACTGTATCATCTGCGTATCTTACGTTGTTCAGATAGTGAACGCCAATGACGAATCCTAGTATAACTTCTAGGGATCTCAGAATAGTCTCACTGTACACGTTGAATAGATACGTTGAAAAGACACATCCTTGTCTTACGCCCCTTTCTATTTTTGTATATCTGCTGAATTTGTTTCCTGTCCGCATGCAGGCGGTTTACTGCCAGTATAGGTTCTTGATTACTCTGATGTCTTTGCCAAATATTTCAAGGTTGCTGAGCACTTCTATCAATTCCTTGTGGCGTACTTTGTCGAACGCCTTGGCATAATCTATAAAACAGGTAAACTTCTTTTTACATTTGTATCACCCTTTCTAATAGCATCCTAAGCATAAGAATCGCATTTCTTGTTCTAGTGCCCTTGACAAAATCGCACTGTTCTTCTCCTATTTCTGGTTTGATTCTGCTTTGCACTCTGTTTATCAGGATTCGGACACCGAGTTTCATTATATGGCTCATCAGACTGATTGTTTGGTGGAGTTCGCATTTAATTACGCTTGGTTTCTTATGTAGAGCTATCAAAATTGATTTGCTTAGGTCATCTGGTATTCAGTCAGTTAAGTGCCATACGTGATACACGCTTGGGCGATCATGTCTCGAAAGAGACATGACTGACTGGGCAGAAGATTACCCCGCAGTAGGTTGCCATTGCTTTCTGCGGTAGACTGGTTGCCGACCAAGGCTATAGAACCCAATCTGTCCTGTTATTTGACCCATAACTGAAAGGAAGAGACGGATTAATACCTTTCCCAAGGGTATTTGTGCGTAAGTGAAGGCAATGAATTCAGCTGGATTTCGAACTCGGCTCCCCGATTTCTCGCTCCAAGCCGATATCCACTGGACCACAAAGCACATTACACCACTTATATCACTGTCATAGATTTTATTTACTATTTTCGTAATTTTCTCTATGCTAAAATCTTGTAAGGCTGTAAACATCTCTATTACAATGCCGTCTGGTACAACTGCTTTGCTCCTATTCAGTTTGGCCATTGCAGGTTTCACTTCGGATTTTAGTATTTCCCGTCCGTCAGCATCTTTGTTTACTATCGGTTGTTCTCCTTTGTCGTGGAAAAGACCTTTTATATATTCTTCTCATCGCTGGCGTATTTTCATTTTTCTCAAATATGATCATTCCATTTTTGGATTTTATAAAACCTGTTGAAAACAGGGAAAGATAACTACAAGATCTAGAGAAGACAGTAAAAGAAGGGGAAAAAGAAAACTAAACATAAATTACAAGAAAACCGAATGCATTGTTTTCAACAAAAATAGAAACCCATGAAGTAGAACATCCAAAACATAAACAAAGCAATTCTAAAGAAGTAATGGATTTTTTTTCATCCGAGGTTTTTATTATACCAAAGGGTTTGTTTTTTTATTGTTTTTTTTTTTTGCGTATAAACAATTTCATGTTTTATAAAATCTTCGTCATTGTCACTCGCTCATTCTCCTGCTTTCTCTCTCTCTCTCTCTCTCTCTCTCTCTCTATCTATCTATCTATCTATCTATCATAGCATGTCCCTGTCTTTTCCGTTGGTTTTCTCGATCTTTCTTTATCCCTCGTTTTCTCTCACAATTTTCTTTCTTTCTTTCTTTCTCTATCTATCTATCTATCTATCTATCTATCTATCTATCTATCTATCATCAGCATGTCCCTGTCTTTTCCGTTGGCTTTCTCGATCTTTCTTTATCCCTCGTTTTCTCTCACATAATTTTCTTTCTTTCTTTCTTTATCTATCTATCTATCTATCTATCTATCTATCTATCTATCTATCTATCTATCTATCTATCTATCATAGCATGTCCCTGTCTTTTCCGTTGGTTTTCTCGATCTTTCTTTATCCCTAGTTTTCTCTCACAATTTTCTTTCTTTCTCTATCTATCTATCTATCTATCTATCTATCTATCTATCTATCTATCTATCTATCTATCTATCATAGCATGTCCCTGTCTTTTCCGTTGGCTTTCTCGATCTTTCTTTATCCCTCGTTTTCTCTCACATAATTTTCTTTCTTTCTTTCTTTATCTATCTATCTATCTATCTATCTATCTATCTATCTATCTATCTATCATAGCATGTCCCTGTATTTTCCGTTGGTTTTCTCGATCTTTCTTTATCCCTCGTTTTCTCTCACAATTTTCTTTCTTTCTCTATCTATCTATCTATCTATCTATCTATCTATCTATCTATCTATCTATCTATCATAGCATGTCCCTGCATTTTCCGTTGGCTCTCTCGATCTTTCTTTATCCCCAGTTTTCGCTCACATAATTTTTTTCTCTCTTTCTTTCTCTCTCTCTCTCTCTTTTACTTTCTGCGTCTCTTTTTTCTCTCTGTATCTCATTTTCACTCTCTTCCTTCCCCCTCTCTCTCTCTCTCTTTCTCTATCTCTCTGTTTGTTGCAGTCTTTCTCTTTTTGCCAATATCTATCAATCTTTTTCTCTCTCATAAGAATTCCTTTCGTTTTTTATATATATTTATGTCATACCTTGTCTTTTTCTATTACTTTCAGTCACTTGTTCTCACTTTCTCTTCAATCTCTTTTTCTATCACTTTGCGGTTTTCATTTTCTCTTTATCTCGCCACTATATATATATATATAACGACAGAAAATCTAAGCAAGAGTCAACAACCGACCACAACGAGCCGTTAGCCAATAACGTGGTCGGGTGTTGGCTCTTGCTTAGATTTTCTGTCTTTGTTTGCTCTACTTTCGTATTGAGCGCTTTAGTGTTAGGCTTTTTGTCTTGGGTTTTTTTTTTTTCTTACGAGTGCTTGACTTTTTGTTAATGTACTTCGTTTGTTTTTTTTTTTGTTTTTTTGATTTCCATTATTTTCCCTCCTAGTTTTTTCTCGGTGGGTTATACAAGACGATTTAAATTATAGCTTGATTAATACTAATTTTACTATTGGTATTGTTGTTGCTACCGTTAATATTATATATATATATATATATATATATATATATATATATATATATATATATATAGCACTATTTAAATGTTCCTCACTTCCTCTTTCTCTTTTTCTCACTTTGTCATTTTTGATTTTATCTATCTTCCTCAGTTAACTTTCTCTTTCATTCTCTCTCTCTATATCTCTCTCTATCTCTCTCTCTCTCTCTCTCTCTCTGTTTGTCGCAGCTGTTCTTTCTTTGACAATTTTTATCACTCTTTTTCTTTTTCTCTATCTCCTTATAACACATCTTGTTTCTTTTTTATTACTCCCAGTCACTTGTTTTCTCTCTCTCTCTATCTCTCTTTCTGTCTCTCTTCTACTCTCTTTCTTTTCTCTCCCTCTCACCCTTCCCTTTCATTCTCCCAGTTTATATCTCCCTCTTATTGATTTCTTCTCTTTAACTTTTCTTTAAGTTTCGTTTATTTTCATTTTTTTTTTTTTTTGCTCTGCTTCGTTCTAGGAATTTTCAGGAAGAAATTGATAAGTTACAAACAGACACAAATCTTTGTTGCCTTGGCAACAGAAATACACAGACGGGTGCATTCATCTGAACAGTCAACCAAGCGCACACGCTTACACTTGTTATTTTTTTCTTTTTTTTTTTTTCCATCCAATACCACCCGAAGGGTGATATTGACTCCTCAGCTTCAGAAAAGAAAAACAAATCTTAATCACGCTGGTAAATCAGAAAACAAAATGATTAGGAGATTTTTTGTTTTAAACTAATTATGACGTCATCAGCAGATTATCAAATCGAAATATTTAGGCACAGATTGAATTTTATAAAATTTAAATACCAAAGAAATTTAGGACTTGGAAACTAGTGAATGCTCGGGGGTTTTATGATGGATGTAAAAATTAACTATTTTTCTGTTTTAATTTTAATCCAGTATTAATCCAAGCGTTAATCCGTATAACTAAAAAAAAAAACTTATTTTTAGTGAATACCCATAACAACAATTTACTCTCTCTTATCTTTATTTGTGTAAAGTTAGGTTGTCCATTTACAAGGCCCGGGTGCCACTCGATGTAGAGTGTTAAATTAAGAGGCACTTTATACGAATTAGAGGGGATGGTGACGGTTAAGCCTAAACACGAATATTTTAAGATTGTAGTGACCGGGGAATAATCCTTTTGTTAGTTGATTCCACAAAGAGATTTTGAAGACTGAGTAGCTTCATTTCTTACAGTCAAGAGGCCACTCGAGGTAAAGGGTTACGTTAAGGGTTAGTTTATATGGATAGGAGGGGAAGATAACGGTTGACTTCTAATTTAAATAGATTAAGATTGTAGGTATCGGGGAATCATCTTTTTGTGAGTCGGTTCCACATAATTTTGAAGACTGGGTTGCTTCATTTCTTACAGTAAGAAGGCCACTCGAGGTAAAGGGTTACGTTAAGGGTTAGTTTATACGAATTAGAGGGGATGGTGACTTGAATCGGTTAAGATTGTAGTGATCGGGGGGAACATCCTTTTGTGAGTTGATTCCACGAAGAGATTTTGAAGACTGGCTAACTTCATTTCTTACAGTAAGGAGGCCACTAAATGTTGAGGGTTACGTTAAGGGTTAGTTTATATGGATAGGAGGGGAAGGTGACGGTAGATTCTGGTCTTGAATAGGTTAAGATTGTAGTGATGGGAGAATCATCCTTTTGTGAGTTGGTTCAACAAAGAGATTTTGAAGACTGGCTAACTTTATTTCTTACAGTAAGGAGGCCACTAAATGTTGAGGGTTACGTTAAGAGTTAGTTTATATGGATAGGAGAGGAAGGTGACGGTAGACTCTGGTCTTGAATAGGTTAAGATTGTAGTGATGGGAGAATCATCCTTTTGTGAGTTGGTTCAACAAAGAGATTTTGAAGACTGGTTAGCTTCATTTCTTACAGTCAGGAGGCCACTCGAGGTAGAGGGTTACGTTAAGGGTTAGTTTATATGGATAGGAGGGGAAGGTGACGGTAGACTCTGGTCTTGAATAGGTTAAGATTGTAATGATGGGAGAATCATCCTTTTGTGAGTTGGTTCAACAAAGAGATTTTGAAGACTGGCTAACTTTATTTCTTACAGTAAGGAGGCCACTAAATGTTGAGGGTTACGTTAAGAGTTAGTTTATATGGATAGGAGGGGAAGGTGACGGTAGACTCTGGTCTTGAATAGGTTAAGATTGTAGTGATGGGGGAATCATCCTTTTGTGAGTTGGTTCAACAAAGAGATTTTGAAGACTGGTTAGCTTCATTTCTTACAGTCAGGAGGCCATTCGAGGTAGAGGGTTTCGTTAAGGGTTAGTTTATATGGATCGAAGGGGAACATGACGGTTAACCCTAAACATGAACAGGTTAAGATTGTAATGATCGGAGAAACATCCTCTAAAGTGCCGTTGCTACAGAGTAGTGGTTTGCGGTAAGAAGCTGTTAGAGTGGAATTTACTTCTCACTGGTGAGATGTGAAGAGAGCATGGGTGGTCTGCTATGATGTGAGTGGCGTGGCGGTTTCTAACCGTGAAGGTTAGATCAGACGAACCTAAGGAATGTAGTTTTCACGAGCACTTTCCATGGAAGGGACGATGAAGCAGTTAGAGCTTTGCCACATCCCGCCTGTGTAAGAGACGTTGGGGGGGGGGGGGGTCTAAAATAATTCTTCTACAACAAGGGCTGGGAAACGCTTCTGAACTGGAAAGTGAGGACTGGAAAACTTCTGCATAAAAAATAACGACATTATTCCAGCTTTGGACAGATTTGGCGCTTTTAAAGGTAAATGAAAGCAGAAGGTGCATACGGGGCAGGACAGGGTGTTGAACATTTTACCTGCAACTTTAGCTATAGATCGTATTCTTCTTCTTCTATGTGCCCTTTCATTTCAGGACGTAGGCGATCACGGCTTTCCCCGTTTCCCTATCCCTGGTGGCTCTGAGTACGCCTTCTCCTGTTACACCATGCAATCGTCGTTCCGTCATCCACCTGATTAGGTCCATCAAATATGTTATCCGTTGTTTTCCCCCGTCTCTTTTTCCCTCTATCTGGTTTGTTAGTATCAGATTCTCCAGGCCCTCTTTCCTCATTGCGTGTCCCAGAAACTTCAGCTGTCTCTTCCTGATGCTCCGTATTAATTTCCTTTTTGTTTCCATCATTTCCAAGACCTTATCATTGCTCACATGCTCGATCCATGATATTCGCAGCATCCTTCTGTAGAACCACATTTCAGTTGCTTCAAGTTTTTCCTTCATCTTTGATGGTATCGTATTCACGAGTCCCATTTAAGATCTTGTGTCTCAAGGTACAGAGCCTCCTCGAGAAGACATCCGTTTAGGGTCACTTGTGGCAGTTCAGATTTCAGTTGGATTTGATCGAATGTAACTAGCTTCGTTTTCGTGTCATTGAATGTAACCAGCCAGTTTTCCTCGACGCACACACTGAGACACTTGTGATAATTTGGATGAGCGATCAGCTGTTGATCATCAAAAGATTTTTAAAAGGTAATTTTCTGGTTCAATAATATTTTCAGGATGTGTGTCGGGGTTTAATAGATATCGGATAAGAATGAGAAAAAGGAGAGCGGAGTTCGAATTCCACTCGAATTCGTTACATTCAGATACGTACAAATAAACTTGGATGAGGCATGAATTCATCTTTTTTTCCTCCATTATGGGTTAAATAACAGAACATATTAGTTTCTGTAGGCTTTATTAGCAACCAGTCTACCTCAGAAAGTAATGTCAAACTTCTGTGGCAATATCTCTTGCCTAGTCAGTCATCTCTTTTTCGAGACATGAACTTCCAAGCGTGTATCACATATGGCAAATAACTGTATAAATTCTGACTGCACTTTTTATAATAGATCCAATATATTTAAGAAAACATGTTGAAACTACCTGAACATTTACGTCAAGATTTGTTTCGACGTATAAATTGGTCGTTTAAAATTTGACAAACGGTTTTCTATGCAAATTAGTGTTTATAGGGTTTGTATAATACCTTCAGACGGTCTGTAATTTTCTGAAAAATCGCTTTTAAGGTCTATAAGTTTCAACCAACAGGAACGCTAACTATTTAGTCAATGAATATCGAATGTTTTCCATATGAAAACAGCTATTTTTACAAGTTGCACTCTATCTCGCTTTGAAGACAAAACAAGCCTAGTGAAAAGCTAGTAAGAAGTTTCACCCAAAAAACTGATTAAGCAAATTTAATTACTCGATGTGCGTTGTGGTGCATTGGATACCGGCTGAGAACGAGAAATCGGGGAGCCGCGTTCGAATTCCAGCTGAATTCATTGCTTTCACTTACGCGCAAATACCCTTGGGAAAGATATTAATCCGTCTATTCCTTCCAGTTATGTGTTAAATAATAGGACAGATTGGGTTCTATAGCCTTGGTAGGCAACCAGTCTACCGCAGAAAGCAATGGCAACCTACTGCGGGATAATCTTCTGCCCAGTCAGTCATATCTCTTTCGAGACATGATCGCCCAAGCGTGTATCACGTATGGCACTTAACTGATTGACTGAATATAATAGTTGGGATTATGATTAAGGTTTCTACTGGTCATAAAGTGGTGGATCGGATTTCTATTTTTATGAAGTAATAAACTGATCCCCCACTAATTACAACGTAATAATATAATACAGCGCTTCTCTCTCTAGCTATGAGTCAAATAACAGGACATATTGGGTTCTATACCATTGGTTGGCAACCAGTCTACCGCAGAAAGCAATGGCAAACTACTGCGAGATAATCTTCTGCCCAGTCAGTCATGTCTCTTTCGAGACATGATCGCCCAAGCGTGTATCACGTATGGCATTTAACTGACTAAATTACTCGAATATATCAATGCTTAATCCGGAGAAAAAGAATAGTTAACATTAATTGAGATACATGTTGATATTGATTTAAGAAGCGCCTAAATAAACAGTTTACATTCCACAACAGGCGAATATCAGTTTCGCTGCATTTTTTTTTTTGTCTCCGTTTATACACCAACAGATTAACATCATGTTGTTTCTTGCCGGGTGGGGGTCTGGTTTTGGTTCGTTACGACCTTTAAGCTCTCGTCAGAGTACATCAATTTTGTGTCGGCTTGCTTTTGCATTTAGTCGAAAGTGGCAGATGTTTATCGTATCAGAAGGGTCAGTGACTTAACATACGAGTAATTGTCCCTCATTGACTCCATTGCTCACAGACCGGTCCACGCCCGGTTGCCGAAGCATCCGTCAACGAAACGTTACGGTTCTTTGGTTGAGCAGGCAACAAAATATGCTGAGAGGTTAAAGAAGAAAAAAGGTTATTTGGAAAACGGTATAAGTGTACACGATTACGTCAAGACTAGGCGAACAGAAGCAAGAAGAGTCAGAGAATATCAGGGGTGGAGGACCATGTCGAGGAAAGAGATAAGACGCACTTACATCCGGCCGTTGTCAAAAAGACATTTTTCACCGGCTTTCTCTCTTAAAGACAAATGGCGCGCGGTATGAACAAAGAGCCGCTAATTTTCTAACTTTAAAGAAACCCGACATGCGTCATGTTTCTGTAAAAGCTGTTAGTTCTTTCATTTTTTTTCTTCTTCTTGGTAGACGTATAATAATAACTAGCATCATAGCCCGGCGTTGCCCGTGCAACTCAGAACATTTTAGTAGTAGGAAAAGATGCCACTTTTTATTTTACGCATTTTGTTTTTGTTTCAAAAAACACTTTATAAAAAAAAATATTCACATTTTTTGTTGACCAAATGAATTTTTAAAACGTCGGAATAAAAATTAAATATAAAGGCTCATTTTTTTAATAAAACATATTTTTGTCGCGTTTGACACGTGTGATTTGATTTCTGTGACGTAATCTAGCAACCATATTAGATCTTAGATGTTTTACGGAGCAAATGTAAACAATCTGCACCATTGGTCAAAAAGTGCGAATGGAAAAATTGCTGAACTTAAACTCAAAAAGTATGTGTTCACCTGGTTTCCCTGTAGATATGTGTCCCTAGAAAGCTTGAATGGCGTAGCTTAAAAAATGTAGGCGTGCATAGGGAACAGTCACACACAGACTCACAGATTGCCTTTTATATATATATATAGATAGATTAGATATAATAAAAATAAAACTATGTCTACCTTTACCTAAGATGTTCTCCTTTTAACCTCAGTATTACGGCCACATCACTTTGAAAGAGTTAAAAGTTAAGCAACGTCGAAGCCTATTAGTACCTAAATAGGTAACCGCTTGGGAATACCAGGTTCAGTAAGCTTGGGCGTGCGGGTGGCGTAATGGATAATGACTGGGAATATATTTTATATCGGAGAGCGTATTCTAATTCCAATCTGGTATTTGATATTCCCTCACGCGCAAAGGCATTGATCCACCTAATTAATAAAACGTGCGATCACCGAAGTTAAGCAACGTTGGGACTGGTCAGTACCTAGATGAGTGACCGTTTGGGAATACCAGGTGCTGTAAGCTTGGATTTGTGGGTGGTTTAATGGATAATGACTCGAAATATTTATTAGTCGGAAAGTCGTATTTTAATTCCAGTCTGGTTTTTAATATCCACACAGGCGCAAAGATATGAATTGATAAAATGAACGATCGCTGAAGTTAAGCAACGTTGACCCCGTTCAGTAAATAGACGGGTTGATGCTTGGGAATACCAAGTGCTAAAACCTTGGATGTTCCAGTGGTAGAAGAGATTTATGGCTACATCATATTGAAACATAGGTTCCTGAAAGATTACCGAAGTTAAGCAACGTGGAGCCTAGATCGCTGTATGGTCCTACAGGAATACCAGGTAGTGTAAGCTTGGATGTGCGGGTGGTGTAATGAATAACTGCTAGCAATGACAAATTGGATAGCCGTGTTCAAATTCTAGTTGGGTCCGTTATATTCACTTAAGTAAGAATACGCATGTTAAAGTCATATATTCGCCTCTCCTGTTCTCAGCTATGGGTTAAATAGTATCATTTGTATTAGTAAATCATTATTATCTAAAAAAATGTTATTACAATCCAAAAATTTGTTTAAGTTTTTAATAAGATTAATAAGGTTGATAAGCCGTAAAAAAAAAAACAAATCAATTCACACTTGTGTTATGTATAAGTTACCCTTATTAAACCATTATAAAATGAAAGAATAAACAACGTTGAGCTTTGTTTGCACCCAGATGGGTAACCGCTTTGGAATAGCAAGTGCTGTGATCTTGGAGGAGCGGATATTTAATGGGCAATAGTTTGGAAGCACTGGAAAATAATTTAATTCATTTAGTCTCCCCCCAGCTATGGGTTAATTATGAAGATTTGTGTCACTAAATTGTCTGCCCTGAAACTAAAAATTAAATAGAGTTTCTTTTGATTTCCGTATTAATTAACTCTTAGAGGTTGACGTGTCGCTAAACAAAAACAACCAAACAAACATTTAACTGTGACTTTCATGTAATATGCAGCACTTTTTTCTATGTACCCTTAAGGGCGCGCGAGAGCAAAGCTTTCCACACATTCATACTCTTTGTAACTTCATGCCGTGGCTCTTCAGAACGTTGGCGGTCATGGTCCTCCAAATTATCCTCTCCTTGTAGCTCCTAATATATATTTCTCTTGTTATTTCTCCCAAACCCTGCTCTGTCCTCGATTAGTTTAAGCCCATCAAGTATGGCAAACTCTGTTTTCTCCTCTATCCGCCCTGGGGTAACAGTTTTTACAAGTCTCTTTCCTCATAACGTTTAGCAGAAACGTCAATTGTCTCTTCCTGATATTATTTATAAGTTTTCTTTTTGTGACTATTTTCTCCAATAAAATAACTATCTGTCTATGGTATTTTTTTTTAATCATATCACCCCAAGCAAGGCGGTAATGCCACTGAAGCGCAGGGGGGCTACGTAAGAATGAAAAGATTGGAAAAGAGAAAGCCGGGAACCATATCCTAAACAGGCAACAAGGGATGAGCCTCTACACCTGTTCAATAGACGTGGGTAGAGTGTGAACCGGGCGATAGTTTAGTCTATTCTCAGCATCCTTCGGTAGAACCACATTTTTGTTGTTTCGAGTCTCTTTTTCATCTTTGAGAAGATTGTCCAGTATTCGCTGCCATATAATAGGAAGTATATCACGTAACAGTAGATTAGTGACACATTATTTCCAACCCACTTGCTTTTAATAAGTCCTACGAGTGTCAAATTCTCCAAGCCCACTTTCATCATTACGTACTTCGCTAAACTTAACTGTCTCTTACTGATTTGATGTGGCCATGTCCTTTATATTTTCTTTTGCCCAAAATCTTTCACGTTACTCTCATGTTTCGTCCATGGTATGCTCATCGTTCCTCTGTAAAGCCACATCTCTATTCTCTCAAGTGTCCCCTTCATCCGTGGAAAAATAGTCCAGAAATATATATGAAAGCTAGCAAAATAGCCCGGTGTTGCTCGGGTGAAATGAAAGCTTTAAAATTAATTCATGGTCCTGGAGCTCAGACTCTTGAGACGTTGGCACGAAAGACTAAAAAGCAATAGTTGTTTCCAGTTAAAGCGAAACCGTAGACTGAAAGAAAAAGGAATGGATGTAAGTCAAACTTTGATTTCCTAGGTATCGATATTTTTTCGTCGTAAACTGAATTTTGAAGGCTAATCAAGTTCTCTGAGTAAATGGTATCATGGCTGAGTCTAAGAATTACAAGTATACCTAGTTAGAGCCAAACACGAAGCAAAAGCTAAAATAAAAGGGCTGAAAAAATACAGACATACAGGCAGATAAACAGACACACACACAAACATCTTGCCTTATATATATATATATATATTATCGATTTTCTGCATTATTGTAAGAATTGCAACCTTGAAACTTTCTGAATATCGTTTCTTATATATTTGTCTATGAGTGTATCAAATTTGATTAAAATCGGACTACTCTTTTTATAACCTGATTTTTTCTTCTCTGAAAATATTACTTTTTGGAACAAATTCCCAATCAAATGTTTTGTTTTATCCCTTCTCACTCGCTACATATATAGGACTAGCAGTATAGCCCGGCGTTGCTCGGGTGTAATGAAAGCTTTAAAAATAATCTATATTCCTGGAGCTCAGACTCAGCCTAAAGAATATTTGTATGAAGTTTGGTGAGAATCGGATAAAAATTGTGGATTTGTATAAAGGACATGCAAACAGATAAACAGACACACACACAAACATCTTGCCTTATATATATATATATATATATTATCGATTTTTTGCACAAATGTAAGAACTGCAACCTTGAAACTTCTGAATATCGTTTCTTATGTCTTTGTTTATGACTTTATCAAATTTGATTAAAATCGGACCACTCCTTCTATAACCTGATTTTTTCGATTATCGATTTTCGAAATTTATCGGGGGTACCTCGACACAAAACCTAGCTAAGAACACTCGCAGACGCTTATAGTACAACTGTGTAAATTTTCAAGAAAATCGGTTCAGCCGTTTCGGAGTCTATAGGTAACGGACACACACACACATATATACACACACAGACACACACACACATATACGCACAGACAAAGTTTTATTTATAAATAAGTTTAGATAAAGATTACGACTACACTCATCTAAAGCATTCCATAAAAATTTAAGATATTTAAAATTAAAAGAGAAGAATAAAGAGACTGACAAGGGAAACTATATTATGCTAGTCTTATTCTATTAGTAGACACTGTCTTAATTCGTGACCTCTGACAATCCCACTATTTCCTGATTTTCAAGAAGAAACAGAGGTTGGGTAACAAAACATGCTAAAACAAATTTCACATTTTTTTTATTTTAAGTCACTAGCTGTTACAAACACTATAGATTCAAAAAGCAAGGAATAACTCTTTTCCAATCTTTTCACTCTCTTTTATTTCTTTTTCAATTGGAGTAGATAGACTAAACTATCGCCCGATTCACACTCCACCCACATCTATTGAACAGGTGAAGAGGCTCACCCCTTGTTTCCCGTTTAGGATGTGGTTTCCGGTTTTCTCTTTTCCAATCTTTTCACTCTCTTTTATTTTTTTTTCATATTGGAGTAGATAGACTAAATTATCGCCCGGTTCACACTCCACCCACATCTATTGAACAGGTGAAGAGGCTAACCCCTTGTTTCCTGTTTAGGATGTGGTTTCCGGTTTTCTCTTTTCCAATCTTTTCACTCTCTTTTATTTTTTTTTCAGATTGGAGTAGATAGACTAAACTATCGCCCGGTTCACACTCCACCCACATCTATTGAACAGGTGAAGAGGCTCACCCCTTGTTTCCTGTTTAGGATGCGGTTTCCGGTTTTCTCTTTTCCAGTCTTTTCATTCTCTTCTTTAATTTTTCAATTGTAGTAGATAGATCTATCTATCGCCCGGTTCACACTCCACCCACGTCTATTGAACAGGTGAAGAGGCCCATCCCTTGTTTCCGCTTTAGGGTGTGGTTTCCGCCTTTCTCTTTTCTATTCTTTTTACCCTAACGTAGCCCCCCTGCGCATCAGTGGCGTTATCACCTTGCTTGGGGGTGATATGATTAAAAAGAAAGAACAAATTGTACCCAATAAAATCAGCTATTTTTATTGAGACTGACCTGACGTCATGGCTTCAGTTACATCTCGACCGCCATAAGGTAGCTTCCTTGTGCCTTTTTTTATAAATACTTTCATGGGAGTTATTCTGATGAAGATTCCTTTATGTCACTTAGGCTGTATGCATTTAAGCGCAATACTAAAGACGCGAGTTGGAATTCGATAGGTAACGCACACACACACACACACACACACACACAAACACACACACACACACACAGACAAAGTTCCGTTTGTAAATAACTAGCGGTATAGCCCGGCGTTGCTCGGGTGTAATGAAAGCTTTAAAACTAATCCATGGTCCTGGAGCTCAGACTCTTTGGACATTGGCACGAAAGACTAAAAAGCAATCGTTGTTTCCAGTTAAAGCGAAACCGTAGACTGGAAGAAAAATGAATTGATGTAAGTTAAATTTTGATTTTCTGGTATCGATATCAAATTTTCTACACTATTGTAAGAACTGCAACTTTGAAACTTCTGAATATCGTTTCTTATGTCTTTGTCTATGAGTGTATCAAATTTAATTAAAATCGGACCTCTCCTTCTATAACCCGATTTTTTCGATTATCGATTTTCGATATTTATCGGGAGTACCTCGACACAAAACCTAGCTAAGAACACTCGCAGACGCTTATAGTACAACTGTGAAAATTTTCCAGAAAATCGGTTCAGCCGTTTTGGAGTCTATAGGTAACGGATACACACACACAGACACACACACACAGACAAAGTTTCATTTATAAATAAGTTTAGATATGTTTATGGAGTTTTTTTTGTTTTGTTTTTGTTTTGTTTTTTGCCTGGTGGTTCACTATTTGCCCATGATTTGGCGCTACTATGCTGGGTTACGGTAAACATGGGAACAGCAGCAGTTATGAGGTAACTTTACGTTCCTTAAAATCAGAAGCATTGGTAATAGATGAAGTTCATCGTCTTACCCACGTCTAGTCTTTCTTTCTGACAATTTATTCACAATTTCTCATGTCTCACCAAAACATTCACAGAATTCCGGAAATCATCCTGGTAGTTTCATTTTACATTATTGTTAAGGCTTACGGCCATATCACGTCATATACACCGGTTCTCGCTCGATCATCGAAGTTAAGCAACGTTGATCCTAGTCAGTACTTAGATGTGTGACCGCTTGGGAATATCAGGTGCTATAAGCGTTTAATGACGGATGTGCGTTGTGGTGCAGTGGATATCGGCTCGGAAAGAGATATCGGTGAGCCGAGTTCGAATTCCAGTTGAATACCCTGCATTCACTTAAACACTGGTACCCTTGCGAAAGGTATTAATCCGTCCGTTCCTTCCAGTTATGGGATAAATAACAAGGATAGGACTTGGGGACCCTGCCCTTAAAAACAAATCCCAATGAATCTTGATAGTCGAAAAGAAGATTGTATTCAGTCAGTCAAGTGCCATACGTGATACACACTTGGGCGATCATGTCTTGAAAGAGACATGACTGACTGGGCAGATGTTTATCCCGCAGTAGGTTGCCATTGCTTTCTGCGGTAGACTGGTTGCCGACCAAGGCTATAGACCCCAATCTGTCCTGCTATTTAACTCATAACTGGAAGGAAGAGACGGATTAATACCTTCCCCAAGGGTATTTGCGCGTAAGTGAATACAATGAATTCAACTGGAATTCGAACTCTGCTCCCCGGTTTTTCGTTCCGAGCCAATATCCACTGTACCACAACGCACATATTGTATTACTAGTCACAAAACTTATATAAAAAACAACAACAAATTGTTGAAAGAAAAAGGTAATACCAGCAATAAATAAATAAAAATTTAGTTGGCAATAAATGACCCGCCGAGGTTGATTTACCATAAAAACAAACCAACCAACCGACATTATTGTTAATATCTGATCATTTCGCATTTTTCAATTCACTGACTGTTATTTAGTTATCAAATCATCTGTTAACGGGAGACGAATATACAGCGCATTTTGGTAAAACCTATATCTATTGTAGAACTTGTGATAACTTTAAATGACAACATATAAACTACAAGAAAACAGAATGCGTGGTAATCTATAAATAGAAGAGCCCAAAATGCCAGCTTCAGGTCGGGGATAATAAAATCAAACAGGTACAAAAATTTAAATACTTGCGAAATGTTGTAACAGAGGACGGAAAGTACGACACTAAATCTGAAGGCGTATTGGAAAAGCCAAAGATACATTCCAGAAACTGAGTAGAGTATTGGGCGACAGGAAAATTTTAGTCAAAACAAAGAAAAGAGTACGTAGGTGTGTTTGTAAGTGTGTATTAAATTTAATATGTCTGACACCTTACACCATAGGACGTCAAAAACCTCCCCCGGCCCCTTTGTCCATGTGGAACCATCAAAGGTGAGAATGGATTTTCTGGCCACAAAAATAATTTCGTAGTCCCTATCCGAAATGTTCACGTAATTTTTAGCAAATCTTAAACAACTCTCAAGAAGGTCCCTTGATATAGAGGAATAGAAATCGACAATATCGAATTTAAGGAAGGTGGATTTAGATTTGTTTTTGATGTTGTTAAACCAGTCTATCATATCTGAAGAACTTTTCCAAACGTTTGGTTGTAGATTCAATATATATATATATATATATATATATATATATATATTGCTTATGAAAATTCCCTTCCACAAGCAAACTACTGAACAGCAATTTTGGAACGAAACACCATTACATTTTAACACAATGTATAACTGTTAAACACAACCGGGAAAAGAAATTAACAATTAAGAACAAACTCCTTGACAAAACGGAAAAATTTATAAATAGTAGAAAAACCCAATAAAAAATTCATAATCTTTGCCTTGTCATATAAACATGATTGAAAAAAAAAGATACTTCAAACCTTTATGAACCTTAAAAAATTTAGGTTATTTATTTTTCTTACGACAGCCGTGGACTACATTAATTTTTGTGTGATGTCTGTCCTTCAACATGGCAGTTAATCATAGACAATCTCATAAAAAAATAAAAGAAAGACTTGAAGCAGCCGAAATGTGGTTTTACAGAATGATGCTGGGGATACCATGGACCGAACATGTGAGCAACGAGAAGGTTTTACAGTAAAAGTGTGGGACCTAGTTGCTAATCTTGTGGCTCGAGGAAATTCGTATATAGGGGTACCAGTGAGCTAAGGTTATCGGAGCAGAAGCCGTGAAAGTATTGGTAGAAGAGACACAGGGAAGCCACACTGTGTCGGTAAGAAAGCGACAGTACCGAAACTGCCAAGTCGTGATCGATCACATTACAGGTTCTCCGTTGGATTCGATCGAGGACACCTAAGTGTATAGCAGGAGCACCAGACCAGAAATGGCAGCAATACTCAATGCACGGTAGACTTGTATAGAACAGACACGAAAAGGACAGTGATAGGAAAATACAACTGAAGTTTCTTAGACATGTAATGAGGAAAGAGGGTTTGGAGAATCTGATGCTCATGAGACGGATAGAGAGAAGGAGAGAAAAGGAAAAGCAATTGGCATGGCGAAGGATGCGTTTCAAAAGCTGAGTAAAGTGCTAAGACACAGGAAAATTTCATTAGAAACAAAGAAGAGAGTGCTAGATTGCTATGTGCTGTCAGTTCTTCAATACGGCAGTTAATGCTGGACAATATCATCGAAAAGGAGAAAAAAATTGATACGGTAGAAATGTGCTGTGGATATCATGGACCGAGCATGTGAGCAATGATGCAGTGTTGAAAATAATGGCAACGAAAAGAAAACTAATAATGAGCATCACGAAGAGACAACTAAAGTTCCTGGGACATGCAATGGGGAAGGAGGGATTGGAGAACCTGATACTGACAGGCCAGATAGAGGGAAAAAGAGACAGAGGAATGCAGCGGACAACATATTTGCAGAGCCTGATCAACTGGATGACGGAACGGGGGTTGAGTGATGTAACAGGAGAAAATATACTAAGAGCCACCAGGAATAGGGAGACGTGGAAAGCCATGATCGCCTACGTCCTGAAGGGACAGGGCACATAGAAGAAGAACAACAACAACAACGCAAATTACAAATCGGAGATTCAAAAATCAAGCAATATTTTACATATCTAGCATGCGTGTTAACTAACGACGGAAATTTGACAGCGCATTAGAATGGCGAAAAGATGCCTTCCAAAAACTGAGCAAAGTATTAAGAAAACAACAAATTGTTAGGAACAAATTAAACTTACTTAACTATTATGTAATATCAGTCCTCTATGTCAGTAAATGACGGAGATTTCTATATAGATGAAGAAGAGAATTAAAACAACAGAAATGTGGTTCTACAGGAGGATACTGAGAATACCACGGACTGAATGTGTAAGCAATGACAATGTTGTGAGAATATAGAAAAAAGAAACAGGGAGAGACAACTGAAATTTCTAGGGAACATAATAAGGAAAAACAGCTTTGCAAGTCAGATTGGAGTTAATGAGGACGGCAACCCATAAATGAGGATTGCAACCCATAAAATATCTGTTGAGCTTGAGTGACTGGATGGTGAAGCAGTGTGGTGAATACGGAATTAAAAGTAACTCTCTTCTCTTCACTACTTACAAATTTCACACTCCTGTGTGAAATATAATTTTGACCAATAAGAAAAACGAATGGCCTCGTACTGAAGGAAAAAGTCAGTCAGTTAAGTGCCATACGTGAAACACGCTTGGGCGATCATGTCTCTTTCGAGACATGATTGACTGGGCAGAAGATTATCCCGCAGTAGGTTGCCATTGCTTTCTGCGGTAGACTGGTTGTCAACCAAGGCTGTAGAACCCAGTCTGTCCTGTTATTTAACCCATAACTGGAAGGAATAGACAGATTAATACCTTTCCCAATGGTATTTGCGCGTAAGTGAATGCAATGAATTCAACTGGAATTCGAACGCGGCTCCCCGATTTCTCGTTCCGAGCCGATATCCACTGCCCCACAAAGACAAGGCAAAATTTCTCGATCCGGTGCGAATTAATTTTCTGACCAACTAAAGGAAGCGATTTACAAAACTGAGAGAAATTCACGAGCTAATGCGAAAAAGCTTATGCTTTAAAAATAGAGAAAAAGAAAAGCTGAATCGGTCAGATGGGAGCGAGATCAGACGCCGCCAAAATATGACAAAAGAAATTTCAAGTCACTGCTCCGAAATGCCTCGACAATATACATTCTCTCACATTCTCCTTCTTGTGTGCAAATTTCTTTTATCTCTTCTTCTTCGTCCTCACTATTCACGCCGTCAACAAAGAAGAAAACAACATCATGACAATTCAACTAACACTTAAACATTAAAATCGACAAGTACAGTTTTCCTTTATTGATTTACCTGCCTTTTTCCTTTCTCGCCGGCCATTAAAAGAAAGAAAAGAATTTCTATTCTGTTAACCTTTTCTGTATGCACATGTTTTGCTACAACAAAAAATCTGAATTCATTTTAACTCCATACAACATTTTCTCTTTGAACACTTACACATTTAATAATTTCACAACTACAAAACTGGATATTATTTCTCTCATCAAAATAAAATCAACCTTTATATACACAAACTAGCAGTATAGCCCGGCGTTGCTCGGGTGTAATGAAAGCTTTAAAACTAATCCATGATCCTGGATATCAGACTCTTTGGACGTTGGCACGAAAGACTAAAAAGCAATAGTTGTTTCCAGTTAAAGCGAAACCGTAGACTGAAAGAAAAATGAATGGATTTAAGTCAAATTTTGATTTTCTGGTATCGATATCAAATAAGTTTTTTCGTCGTAAACTGAATTTTGAAGGCTAAATAAGTCCTCTGAGTAAATGGTGTCATGGCTGAGACTAAGAACTACAATTATACCTACTTAGAGCCAAACCCGAAGCAAAAACTAAAATAAAGGGCTGAAAAAATACAGACATACAGACAGATAAACAGACGCACACACAAACATCTTGCCTTGTATATATATATATATATATATATATTATCGATTTTCTGCATTATTATAAGGACTGCAACCTTGAGACTTCTGAATATTGTTTCTTATGTCTTTGTCTATGAGTGTATCAAATTTGATTAAAATCAGACCATAACCCGAATTTTTCGATAATCGATTTTCGATATTTATCTGGTGTACCTCGACACAAAACCTAGCTAAGAACACTTGCAGACGCTTATAGTACAACTGTGTAAATTTTTAAGAAAATCGGTTCTGCCGTTTCGGAGTCTATAGGTAACGGACACACACACACAGACACACACACAGAGAAAAAGTTCCATTTATAAATAAGTTTAGAAGAGAGAATTTTAATTATGTTTTGTCGACAAGAACTACTTGCAATATCACTGGCTTCTATCCATCTTGCAATATCTTTTCAACTTTTTACCCTATAACATTATTTGGGAGATATGATAAAAAAGCAATAGTTTTCAACATCGATGGAAAAGGGAGAGACTCGTTGCGCCTCTCAGTTTCTTCTCTTTCAGGTCTCGTAGACTTCGCTTCCTGCTTCCTCCTCTTCAGGCCATATATATTTTATTCAGTAATCTCCTACATTAGGTGGCTCTAAGTGGATAAGAAAGAAATAGCATTCGGACAGCTTCTTAAAAGAACCCCTTTTTGTTATACAGGATCCCATATGGATGCTTCTCTGAACACTAAAACTTTCACCTTTTCAAGTCCAGGGTCAACACAGTAATCTTGGCTTTTCGCTTCTTACTTTCTCCTCTTCAGTCCATATCATATATTTCATTCAGTGTTCGTCTACCTTGAGTGGCTCTTGGTAAATAAGAAGGAAAATGCATTTTTAAAAATAATCTCACCCCAAGCAAGGCATTTTTACTGCCACTGGTGTGTAGGGGTGTACATATGAGGAAAGTGATGAGAAAGAGGGACAGGTTATAGAGGGGTTCAGGAAGTGGGTAAGAGAAGGATAAGAATACTGGTGTGATGAGAGTGGAGTGGACGGAGAAAAGAGCATGAAGGGAAGGATGCGAGTGAGAGAGATAGACTTAGCATTTAAATTTTTGGAGATTTTAGCTGTCGGAGAAGCAAGTATACGGAAGGGAATTGGACAGCTCCTTTCAAAGAACCCTTTCTTTGTAAAACATGCTCCGGGGTGAGTGCTTCCCTGATAACTATAATTTTCACCTCTTCAAGTCTAGGTTTAACCTTTTAATCTTCTCTCCATTTTTCCCTTCACTCCATATGTCAGTCAGTTAAGTTCCGATCATGTCTCGAAAGAGACATGACTGACTGAGCAGAAGATTATCTCGCAGCAGGTTGCCATTGCTTTCTATGATAGACTGGTTGCCCATCCAAGGCTATAGAACCTAATCGGTCTTAATATTTAACCCATAACTGGAGGGAAGAGACGGATTAATACCTTTCCTAAGGGTTTTTGGCGAAAGTGAATGCCATGAATTCAACTGGATTTCGAACTCGGTTCACCAATTTTTTGTTCCGAGTCCATATCCACTGCACCACAATGCATTCTTGAGTGGCTCTTCGGCTTTCTGCTAATTAAATTTCGATAAAGGAAAACTAATTCTTTTATTTAGGAGTTAACTTATGGACGTATACATTTCAATATTTCTAACTCGTGTTCATAATGAGTGACGCAATAGACTATTAATCAAAATGGTATGAGGTTTATTCAAGAACAGCACGTCTCTTTTGTTATATATAAACATTTCATATCGCTGGAACCCATATGTCGAATGAGAGTTTGAGAGCACTCACTGGGTGAAGTCAGGCTAGGAACGGGGCCAGGCATATGTTGTAGTTGGGTTTAGGAGTCCGTCGAACCCGGATTAAATTCAATGGTAAATAATTAAGCAAATTGATTTCGGTCCTAGCGGACGGCCCGATTCGTTGTAAGTCTCACAGTGACGTGACTTGACTCGTGTCATCTAACGATATTTGATCAGTCTTGTGTCACGTTCTTCAGAAAAGGATTGCTATTTATTCTCTGTATATGCTCTCCGTTTAAGACTGAAAGAGAGTGAGAAAAAAGAGAGCGAGTGAAAAAGAACGAACAAGAGAAAAAAAGAGAGAATGAGAATGAGAAAGACAGAGAGAAAGAAAGTAAAAGAGACAGAGAGTAAGAGATAGAAAGAAATAGAAAAAGAATGAGAAAAAGAGATAAATAGAGTGAGATAAAGAAAGTGAGAGAGAAAAACAGAGATAACGGAGAAAGAAAAAAGTGAGAAAGAGATAGAGAAATAAAAAGAGATAAAGAGCGAAATAGGGAGAATTGGAAAAAGAGAAAGAGAAATAGGAATAAAGAAAAGGATAGCGAGAGAGAGAGAGAGAGAGAGAAATAGAGAAATAAAGAGATAGAGAAAGAGCGAAAGTAAAAGAGAGAACAATAGAAAAATAGAGTGAGACAAAGCGAGAATTAGAAAAAGATAGCAAGCGAGAAAGAGAATGAGACAAAGGGGGAAATGAAAAGAGAAAAATAGGGAAAGTGAAGCAACGAGAAAAAATGGAGAGTAAAAGAGACCGGGAGAAAGATAGAGAGACAGTTATATATATATATATATATATATATATATATATAGAGAGAGAGAGAGAGAGAGAGATGAAAAATTAGATAATAGCCAAGTATGGTTATAGTAATATTTCTTATTTATTTTTATTTTTTAAATCCACCATTAGGATTTTTAGGATGTATAGAAAATCGGGGTAAAGATCAAATTCCAGTAGGATTCGTTATATTCACCCACACGCATTTACGCACAAATGGAAAGGTATGAATCCGTCTCTCCCCTCCAGTTATGGGTTAAATAACAGGACAGATTAGGTTCTGTAGCTTTGGCTATTAACCAGTCTACCGCAGAAAGCAATTGCAACCTACTGCGAGATAACCTTCTGCCCAGTCAGTCATGATTCATTCGAGACATGATCGCCTAAAGCGTGTTTCACATATGGCATTTAACTGACTGACCGATGTTAGTCTTTAGGGAATAGCCGAGTTAACAATGAAATAATGACTGAATAATTTTAAAGAGCTCACGACAGAACAATAACAATGCAAAACGACAACAAATATTAAGAGCATTTCAGGAGATGCGTGAAGGTTGCGGATGGCCACAGACAACCGGATGTGTAGATGATGAAAGTGTTAGCGTCATAGAGCGATAATTTTCCGACCAGAGTCGTGACAAAAACTATCGCACAAATGCCTTTGGAAACGGTATAAGCAGATGTGTTAACCACCCGTTTATATTCCGGAGCTAAACACTGATATTCTGTTAAGCCCTTAGATGTGTTGCCTACGACTAATTGAAGATTTTGTTCTTGTTATGGTGCCCTATCTATGGGAATGGACTCTTCCTTCGTCAATAAATAATAACCTGCTGTGAGACAGTCAAGGCGCAGCCTATCTATACTGTTCAGACTTACACTTGTATTTGCTGATTACTAACACTCGTATTTGTATATATGTTCTGTTATTCTAATACACCTTTTGAACCTACCTTCTTGTTTCTGTGTCTTTCTTCCTGGCCCAAACAGGCCACGACTAACCCTCGTATTTGTATATATGTTCTGTTATTCTAATACACCTTTTGAACCTACCTTCTTGTTTCTGTGTCTTTCTTCCTGGCCCAAACAGGCCACGATTAACCCACGTATTTGTATATATGTTCTGTTATTCTAATACACCTTTTGAACCTACCTTCTTGTTTCTGTGTCTTTCTTCCTGGCCCAAACAGGCCACGACTAACCCTCGTATTTGTATATATGTTCTGTTATTCTAATACACTGTTTGGCCCTACCTTCTTGTTTCCGTGTCTTTCTTTCTGGCCCAGACAGGCCACGATTAACCCACGTATTTGTATATATGTTCTGTTATTCTAATACACCTTTTGAACCTACCTTCTTGTTTCTGTGTCTTTCTTCCTGGCCCAAACAGGCCACGACTAACCCTCGTATTTGTATATATGTTCTGTTATTCAAATACACTGTTTGGCCCTACCTTCTTGTTTCCGTGTCTTTCTTTCTGGCCCAAACAGGCCACGATTAACCCACGTATTTGTATATATGTTCTGTTATTCTAATACACCTTTTGAACCTACCTTCTTGTTTCTGTGTCTTTCTTCCTGGCCCAAACAGGCCACGACTAACCCTCGTATTTGTATATATGTTCTGTTATTCTAATACACTGTTTGGCCCTACCTTCTTGTTTCCGTGTCTTTCTTTCTGGCCCAAACAGGCCACGATTAACCCACGTATTTGTATATATGTTCTGTTATTCTAATACACCTTTTGAACCTACCTTCTTGTTTCTGTGTCTTTCTTCCTGGCCCAAACAGGCCACGACTAACCCTCGTATTTGTATATATGTTCTGTTATTCTAATACACTGTTTGGCCCTACCTTCTTGTTTCCGTGTCTTTCTTTCTGGCCCAAACAGGCCACGATTAACCCACGTATTTGTATATATGTTCTGTTATTCTAATACACCTTTTGAACCTACCTTCTTGTTTCTGTGTCTTTCTTCCTGGCCCAAACAGGCCACGATTAACCCACGTATTTGTATATATGTTCTGTTATTCTAATACACCTTTTGAACCTACCTTCTTGTTTCTGTGTCTTTCTTCCTGGCCCAAACAGGCCACGACTAACCCTCGTATTTGTATATATGTTCTGTTATTCTAATACACTGTTTGGCCCTACCTTCTTGTTTCCGTGTCTTTCTTTCTGGCCCAAACAGGCCACGATTAACCCATGTATTTGTATATATGTTCTGTTATTCTAATACACCTTTTGAACCTACCTTCTTGTTTCTGTGTCTTTCTTCCTGGCCCAAACAGGCCACGACTAACCCTCGTATTTGTATATATGTTCTGTTATTCTAATACACTGTTTGGCCCTACCTTCTTGTTTCCGTGTCTTTCTTTCTGGCCCAAACAGGCCACGATTAACCCACGTATTTGTATATATGTTCTGTTATTCTAATACACCTTTTGAACCTACCTTCTTGTTTCTGTGTCTTTCTTCCTGGCCCAAACAGGCCACGACTAACCCTCGTATTTGTATATATGTTCTGTTATTCTAATACACTGTTTGGCCCTACCTTCTTGTTTCCGTGTCTTTCTTTCTGGCCCAAACAGGCCACGATTAACCCACGTATTTGTATATATGTTCTGTTATTCTAATACACTGTTTGGCCCTACCTTCTTGTTTCCGTGTCTTTCTTCCTGGCCTAAACAGGTCACGACTAACCCACGTATTTGTATATATGTTCTGTTATTCTAATACACTGTTTGAACCTACCTCCTTGTTTCCGTCTCTTTCATCCCGGGCTAGAACAGCCCACAACAACTTGGCGACGATGTTTCGCCAAAACAGTTCTGAATATGATTTCAAGACAGTGCCAACTGTGTATTTGTTTTTAAGTCTAATGATGCTTTTAAGTCTAATGTAAGTCTCACAGTGACGTGACTTGTTGTCGGATTTCGTAAGATTTGATTGTCCAGAAAATCCTAGCTTATATCCACCTACCCCTTAACATGAGCCAATAAAAAGAGAATATAAGCTTATAGATTCATCAATAGAAAAGCCATTTTCATAAAGACATTCAGTTCATTAAATTTCACCGTGTGCTAAAAACAATATAAATACCTTTTTTTAATTGACCAATAAGGAGCAAGGAAAAAATCTTAAAAGTTGATGCATTTTTATTCTCAACAAATGTATAAAAACGCGTGAATTGTGGCTTTTTTTTGTATTTTAATGTTTTTAATTATTTTAGTCCAATGTAAATAGTTTTAATGGTAGTCTTTCAGCAATAATCAGCATCAATATCATTACATCGTAGTAGATTTATTGCTATATTTAAGGGTCAATCGGTTATTTCGTATTATTTTTTGTAAGATATTAACTATCTTAATTTATGACTATTTAGGCGGACATTTTTTCCGCGGTAGGTTGCCGTTTTTTTTCTGCAGTAGACTGTTTGCCGACCAAGTCTATACGACCCAGTCTATCCTGCTATTCAATTCTGTTATCCAGAGGAGTCAGTTAATTGCCATAAGCTATACGATCGTAGGTCATCATGTCTCTTTAAATACCTGACTGATCAGACATACACTAACGGTCATAATTATTAGGTTAACCCAATTTTTTTAACAGAAATTATGTATTTCATACTATTTTAGTATTTATTGCCAAATGAAAATAGAATGGTTCTTTTGTTATTATTACGTTGTGAAATGTTACAAGGCAAATAGCGACAATTTACCCATCGCACCCTGTAGATCGAAACTATGCATTTCATACTATTTTTAGTATTTATTGCCAAGTGGATAATTCTAAATGGAAATAGAATGGTTCTTTTGTTATTATTACTTTGTGAAATTTTACAAGGCAAATAGCGACAATTTACCCATCGCACCCTGTAGATCGAAACTATGTATTTCATACTATTTTTTTAGTATTTATTGCCAAGTGGATAATTCTAAATGGAAATAGAATGGTTCTTTTGTTATTATTACTTGTGAAATTTTACAAGGCAAATAGCGACAATTTACCCATCGCACCCTGTAGATCGAAACTATGTATTTCATACTATTTTTAGTATTTATTGCCAAGTGGATAATTCTAAATGGAAATAGAATGGTTCTTTTGTTATTATTACTTTGTGAAATTTTACAAGGGCAAATATCGACAATTTACCCATCGCACCCTGTAGATTGAAACTATGTATTTCATACTATTTTTAGTATTTATTGCCAAGTGGATAATTCTAAATGGAAATAGAATGGTTCTTTGTTATTATTACTTTGTGAAATTTTACAAGGCAAATAGCGACAATTTACCCATCGCACCCTGTAGATTGAAACTATGTATTTCATACTATTTTTAGTATTTATTGCCAAGTGGATAATTCTAAATGGAAATAGAATGGTTCTTTTGTTATTATTACTTTGTGAAATTTTACAAGGCAAATATCGACAATTTACCCATCGCACCCTGTAGATCGAAACTATGTATTTCATACTATTTTTAGTATTTATTGCTAAGTGGATAATTCTAAATGGAAATAGAATGGTTCTTTTGTTATTATTACTTTGTGAAATTTTACAAGGCAAATATCGACAATTTACCCATCGCACCCTGTAGATTGAAACTATGTATTTCATACTATTTTTAGTATTTATTGCTAAGTGATAATTCTAAATGGAAATAGAATGGTTCTTTTGTTATTATTATTACTTTGTGAAATTTTACAAGGCAAATATCGACAATTTACCCATCGCACCCTGTAGATCGAAACTATGTATTTCATACTATTTTTAGTATTTATTGCCAAGTGGATAATTCTAAATGGAAATAGAATGGTTCTTTTGTTATTATTACTTTGTGAAATTTTACAAGGCAAATAGCGACAATTTACCCATCGCACCCTGTAGATCGAAACTATGTATTTCATACTATTTTTAGTATTTATTGCCAAGTGGATAATTCTAAATGGAACAGAATGGTTCTTTTGTTATTATTACTTTGTGAAATTTTACAAGGCAAATATCGACAATTTACCCATCGCACCCTGTAGATTGAAACTATGTATTTCATACTATTTTTAGTATTTATTGCCAAGTGGATAATTCTAAAATGGAAATAGAATGGTTCTTTTGTTATTATTACTTTGTGAAATTTTACAAGGCAAATATCGACAATTTACCCATCGCACCCTGTAGATCGAAACTATGTATTTCATACTATTTTTAGTATTTATTGCCATGGATAATTCTAAATGGAAATAGAATGGTTCTTTGTTATTATTACTTTGTGAAATTTTACAAGGCAAATATCGACAATTTACCCATCGCACCCTGTAGATCGAAACTATGTATTTCATACTATTTTTAGTATTTATTGCCAAGTGGATAATTCTAAATGGAAATAGAATGGTTCTTTTGTTATTATTACTTTGTGAAATTTTACAAGGCAAATAGCGACAATTTACCCATCGCACCCTGTAGATTGAAACTATGTATTTCATACTATTTTTAGTATTTATTGCCAAGTGGATAATTCTAAATGGAAATAGAATGGTTCTTTTGTTATTATTACTTTGTGAAATTTTACAAGGCAAATATCGACAATTTACCCATCGCACCCTGTAGATCGAAACTATGTATTTCATACTATTTTTAGTATTTATTGCCAAGTGGATAATTCTAAATGGAAATAGAATGGTTCTTTTGTTATTATTACTTTGTGAAATTTTACAAGGCAAATATCGACAATTTACCCATCGCACCCTGTAGATCGAAACTATGTATTTCATACTATTTTTAGTATTTATTGCCAAGTGGATAATTCTAAATGGAAATAGAATGGTTCTTTTGTTATTATTACTTTGTGAAATTTTACAAGGCAAATAGCGACAATTTACCCATCGCACCCTGTAGATTGAAACTATGTATTTCATACTATTTTTAGTATTTATTGCCAAGTGGATAATTCTAAATGGAAATAGAATGGTTCTTTTGTTATTATTACTTTGTGAAATTTTACAAGGCAAATATCGACAATTTACCCATCGCACCCTGTAGATCGAAACTATGTATTTCATACTATTTTTAGTATTTATTGCCAAGTGGATAATTCTAAATGGAAATAGAATGGTTCTTTTGTTATTATTACTTTGTGAAATTTTACAAGGCAAATATCGACAATTTACCCATCGCACCCTGTAGACTGAAACTATGTATTTCATACTATTTTTAGTATTTATTGCCAAGTGGATAATTCTAAATGGAAATAGAATGGTTCTTTTGTTATTATTACTTTGTGAAATTTTACAAGGCAAATATCGACAATTTACCCATCGCACCCTGTAGATCGAAACTATGTATTTCATACTATTTTTAGTATTTATTGCCAAGTGGATAATTCTAAATGGAAATAGAATGGTTCTTTTGTTATTATTACTTTGTGAAATTTTACAAGGCAAATATCGACAATTTACCCATCGCACCCTGTAGATCGAAACTATGTATTTCATACTATTTTTAGTATTTATTGCCAAGTGGATAATTCAAATGGAAATAGAATGGTTCTTTTGTTATTATTACTTTGTGAAATTTTACAAGGCAAATATCGACAATTTACCCATCGCACCCTGTAGATCGAAACTATGTATTTCATACTATTTTTAGTATTTATTGCCAAGTGGATAATTCTAAATGGAAATAGAATGGTTCTTTTGTTATTATTACTTTGTGAAATTTTACAAGGCAAATATCGACAATTTACCCATCGCACCCTGTAGATCGAAACTATGTATTTCATACTATTTTTAGTATTTATTGCCAAGTGGATAATTCTAAATGGAAATAGAATGGTTCTTTTGTTATTATTACTTTGTGAAATTTTACAAGGCAAATATCGACAATTTACCCATCGCACCCTGTAGATCGAAACTATATCATACTATTTTTAGTATTTATTGCCAAGTGGATAATTCTAAATGGAAATAGAATGGTTCTTTTGTTATTATTACTTTGTGAAATTTGCTGGCAAATATCGACAATTTACCCATCGCACCCTGTAGATCGAAACTATGTATTTCATACTATTTTTAGTATTTATTGCCAAGTGGATAATTCTAAATGGAAATAGAATGGTTCTTTTGTTATTATTACTTTGTGAAATTTTACAAGGCAAATAACGACAATTTACCCATCGCACCCTGTAGATCGAAACTATGTATTTCCATACTATTTTTAGTATTTATTGCCAAGTGGATAATTCTAAATGGAAATAGAATGGTTCTTTTGTTATTATTACTTTGTGAAATTTTACAAGGCAAATAGCGACAATTTACCCATCGCACCCTGTAGATCGAAACTATGTATTTCATACTATTTTTAGTATTTATTGCCAAGTGGATAATTCTAAATGGAAATAGAATGGTTCTTTTGTTATTATTACTTTGTGAAATTTTACAAGGCAAATATCGACAATTTACCCATCGCACCCTGTAGATCGAAACTATGTATTTCATACTATTTTTAGTATTTATTGCCAAGTGGATAATTCTAAATGGAAATAGAATGGTTCTTTTGTTATTATTACTTTGTGAAATTTTACAAGGCAAATATCGACAATTTACCCATCGCACCCTGTAGATCGAAACTATGTATTTCATACTATTTTTAGTATTTATTGCCAAGTGGATAATTCTAAAATGGAAATAGAATGGTCTTCTTTGTTATTATTACTTTGTGAAATTTTACAAGGCAAATAGCGACAATTTACCCATCGCACCCTGTAGATCGAAACTATGTATTTCATACTATTTTTAGTATTTATTGCCAAGTGGATAATTCTAAATGGAAATAGAATGGTTCTTTTGTTATTATTACTTTGTGAAATTTACAAGGCAAATATCGACAATTTACCCATCGCACCCTGTAGATCGAAACTATGTATTTCATACTATTTTTAGTATTTATTGCCAAGTGGATAATTCTAAATGGAAATAGAATGGTTCTTTTGTTATTATTACTTTGTGAAATTTTACAAGGCAAATATCGACAATTTACCCATCGCACCCCGTAGATCGAAACTATGTATTTCATACTATTTTTAGTATTTATTGCCAAGTGGATAATTCTAAATGGAAATAGAATGGTTCTTTTGTTATTATTACTTGTGAAATTTTACAAGGCAAATAGCGACAATTTACCCATCGCACCCTGTAGATCGAAACTATGTATTTCATACTATTTTTAGTATTTATTGCCAAGTGGATAATTCTAAATGGAAATAGAATGGTTCTTTTGTTATTATTACTTTGTGAAATTTTACAAGGCAAATATCGACAATTTACCCATCGCACCCTGTAGATCGAAACTATGTATTTCATACTATTTTTAGTATTTATTGCCAAGTGGATAATTCTAAATGGAAATAGAATGGTTCTTTTGTTATTATTACTTTGTGAAATTTTACAAGGCAAATATCGACAATTTACCCATCGCACCCTGTAGATCGAAACTATGTATTTCATACTATTTTTAGTATTTATTGCCAAGTGGATAATTCTAAATGGAAATAGAATGGTTCTTTTGTTATTATTACTGTGAAATTTTACAAGGCAAATAGCGACAATTTACCCATCGCACCCTGTAGATCGAAACTATGTATTTCATACTATTTTTAGTATTTATTGCCAAGTGGATAATTCTAAATGGAAATAGAATGGTTCTTTTGTTATTATTACTTTGCGAAATTTTACAAGGCAAATATCGACAATTTACTCATCGCACCCTGTAGATCGAAACTATGTATTTTATACTATTTTTATATTTATTGCCAAGTGGATAATTTTAAAATGGAAATAGAAAATAATTTTTCGTTAACATTTTCAGAAATTTTGCGATGCAAATACTTCGACAATTTACCCATCGCACCCTGTAGATCGAAACTATGTATTTCATACTATTTTTAGTATTTATTGCCAAGGATAATTCTAAAATGGAAATAGAATGGTTCTTTTGTTATTATTACTTTGTGAAATTTACAAGGCAAATAACGACAATTTACCCATCGCACCCTGTAGATCGAAACTATGTATTTCATACTATTTTTAGTATTTATTGCCAAGTGGATAATTCTAAATGGAAATAGAATGTCTTTTTGTTATTATTACTTTGTGAAATTTTACAACAGCGACAATTTACCCATCGCACCCTGTAGATCGAAACTATGTATTTCATACTATTTTTAGTATTTATTGCCAAGTGGATAATTCTAAACGTGGAACAGAATGGTTCTTTTGTTATTATTACTTGTGAAATTTTACGTATACAAATATCGACAATTTACCCATCGCACCCTGTAGATTTTGAAACTATGTATTTTTACACTATTTTTAGTATTTATTGCCAAGTGGATAATTCTAAATGGAAATAGAAAAGTGTCTTTTTTGTTATTATTACTTTGTGAAATTTCCGCGCAAATATCGACAATTTACCCATCGCACCCTGTAGATCAGAAACTATGTATTTCATACTATTTTTATATTTATTGCCATGGATAATTCCAAATGAAATAGAATGGTTCTTTTGTTATTATTACTTTGTGAAATTTTTGGCGCGGCAAACATCGACAATTTACCCATCGCACCTCCAGATCGAAACTATGTATTTCATACTATTTTTAGCTTATTGCCAAGTGGATAATTCTAAATGGAAATAGAATGGTCTTTTTGTTATTATTACTTGTGAAATTTTACAAGGCAAATATCGACAATTTACCCATCGCACCCTGTAGATCGAAACTATGTATTTCATACTATTTTTAGTATTTATTGCCAAGTGGATAATTCTAAATGGAAATAGAAATTTGCTCCTTTTTGTTATTACTTTTGTGAAATTTTACAAGGCAAATATCGGACAATTTACCCATCGCACCCTGTAGATCGAAAAACTTATGTATTTCATACTATTTTTAGTATTTATTGCCAAGTGGATAATTCTAAATGGAAATAGAATGGTTCTTTTTGTTATTATTACTTTGTGAAATTTTACAAGGCAAATATCGACAATTTACCCATCGCACCCTGTAGATCGAAACTATGTATTTCATACTATTTTTAGTATTTATTGCCAAGTGATATACCCTAAATGAAACAGAATGGTTCTTTGTTATTATTACTTTGTGAAATTTTACAAGGCAAATATCGACAATTTACCCATCGCACCCTGTAGATCGAAACTATGTATTTCATACTATTTTTAGTATTTATTGCCAAGTATGTAATTCTAAATGGAAACAGAATGGTTCTTTTTGTTATTACTTTAGTAATTTTACAAGGCAAATATCGACAATTTACCCATCGCACCCTGTAGATCGAAACTATTTCATACTATTTTTAGTATTTATTGCCATGGATAATTCTAAAATGGAAATAGAATGGTTCTTTTTTGTTATTATTACTTTGTAAATTTTTACAAGGCAAATATCACACTTACCCATCGCACCCTGTAGATCGAAACTATGTATTTCATACTATTTTTAGTATTTATTGCCAAGTGATAATTCTAAATGGAAATAGAATGGTTCTTTTGTTATTATTACTTTGTGAAATTTTACAAGGCAAATATCGGACAATTTACCCATCGCACCCTGTAGATCGAAAACTATATGTATTTCATACTATTTTTAGTATTTATTGCCAAGTGGATAATTCCAAAATGAAACAGAATGGTTCTTTTCGTTATTATTACTTTGTGAAATTTTACAAGGCAAATATCGACAATTTACCCATCGCACCCTGTAGATCGAAACTATGTATTTCATAATTATTTTTGAAAATATTGCCATGGAAATTCTAAATGTAGCAGAATGGTTTTTTTGTTATTATTACTTTGTGAAATTTTACAAGGCAAATATCGACAATTTACCCATCGCACCCTGTAGATCGAAACTATGTATTTCATACTATTTTTAGTATTTATTGCCAAGTGGATAATTTAAATGTGAAACAGAATGGTTCTTTTGTTATTACTTTGCAAAATTTACAAATCAAGGAAGCAGAGATGAACTCGTCCGAATCACCTAAATTTCCTTCATTCTTTCATTGATGAAACTGCATTATAGGTGATTACTGAATATTTCTAAATTCATTTGATGCGCATGTTATTGTGAAGTATTAACAAAAGAACCATTCAATATTCATTTGCAATTAATCAATTGGCAATAATTACTAAAAGATATTATGAAATACATAATTTTATTAAAACACTGGGGTAGCCCAATAATTATGGCCGGTAGTGTAAGATTTTCCCGTAATAAGTTGCCGTTTCTATCCGAGGTAGTCTGATTGCTAATCAAGGTTATAGAACCTAGTCTGTCATGTCATAATTTTTTTTTTTTTGTTATCCAGATCAGTCAGTTAATTAGCATATGCGATACACGCTCGGGCGATCATGTATGTGTCGTTTGACTAGACAGATATTCCCGAAGTAGTGTGCCGTTTCTTTCTGAAACGTTTCTTTTTCAACAACGGCGATATTCAACCCATAGCTGGAGGGAGAACAGATGGGTTTATACCTTTCTCAAATGTATTTGTGCGTAGGTGAATACAACGAACCCAACTGGAATTCGAACTCTGCTATCTGATTTTTTATTCTGAGACGATATCCATAACAACACACCGCACACCTTTGCTAGGGTCAAACATTTTTTTTTAAAAAGACATGTATATTATTAGGATAGGGTGGATAGATAACAGTCGACTTGAGACTTCAGTATAATAAAATTATAATGATCGAAAAGCATTTTTTCGGGCATATATTTCATAAAGTACCAAATGTGGATAATGAGCTGTCCAAGTGAATTTTCTCCTTACTAATGGAACATGAAGGGAATGACAGTGATTCTACGCTGTGTTTTACTTGACGGGTACTAGCTGTGAAGGTCTGAACTTGTAGAAATGACCTTTTGCAGTTCATGTGAAATTTAGCCTTCAAAATAGTGATACTGTAGGTGAAGGCTAACAGCGAATAATCTAAAAACAAAATGTTTGCAGGGTAATCATTAATCCACCACAGATGATTAATATTCTTTGAACAATTGCGAAAAATTAATGATATTTTATTTCGGCAATAATCTTTTTATCAACTTTTATCAACCGATTTCTCAAATCAAATGATTAGAAATTGATTCAAGCCAATGAATCTTGCAGATCTCAAAGAAGATTATTCCTTATAAAATATCATAAATTGGCGCTACATGATCACAATAAAAGAATTTTACGAAATAACAGAAAGCACACCACTTGACGATACAACCGTTTACTAAGAACTCTATCGGAGACGACAGTCTCTGTCTCTACAGTCGTAATTCCCGGTTGGGAACTTTCTCCCGGTTGGCTATAGAACTCAATCTGCCCTGCTCTTTGTCATTACATCTCGACTGGTCCCAAGACTCAGCTCCAACTGACTGAAACTGCGCTCCCGAATCATCTTGGCCCTCTGAAGCCCTATTTGTATGCCTGTCTCAAATTTTCTTAAGGGAAGCATGATGGACACGGAGTGTCCATGCAAATCAAGTCTTTAGCCAATTAAATTACTCCAACCTTCGCACTTTGAGGTGGAGATACAACATTCCAATGAAGTAACACTATTTCTTAAGGACATCATTTCTTTTCATCTTCTTCCCTTTTGATTACATCATTTATATTTCCGACATTAAAATCTGTTCTCAGGATTCAATAATTTTGAGGATTTTACATTACTTGACCTCATCAAAACTTTGTGACGATCCCGAAACAATATTTTGGCTTCAGTTTATAACCAGTAGTAAAGCCTTTGCTTTTTCACACAAGGGCTGGCAATACGATGACTCCATCTGATCTGTCGCTTACACCTGCAAAATGTTTTCCTCAATTAACTTCCCAACCTGTTTCCAAGATTCTAAAAATGTGCAATATATCTTTTTCACAGTTCTTAGCTACATTCATATTTCAACTGACAATAAACAATTTTACTATTTATTAGGCTTTTTTTCTCTCTACTCATATTGGAACAAATAATCTGAAGAATTAATGATACCACTAATAATAATTTCTTTCGCTCCATCGTACTAAACTAGGGTTACATTTTTCCACATGCAAAAATAGTGTTACAGAGATTACAAAGGTTTCAGCTCTACACGGAAAAGGACTTGGTTTGATTATACCTACCTTCAACATAGGAGAAAAAAGTCTAATAGATAGTAAAATTCCTTTTGGATAAGTAATTTATTTTTCTCCATGTGTGGCTTATATATAGTAGCTACCGGTTTACATTCGGGTATTAGACTGTTAAAAAGTGCTGGGTAAAATATTCTCATGGCTGCTAGGCTGCAGAACAGTTTGGAGCCTCCGAAGGATATTTCTGTTAATTAATGTTGACGCAAGAAGTTGTGCCCTAATATTAGGTGGCAACACAAATCCTTCATTAGTAGACATTTTACTTTTTGGTATAAACTATTATTTATTTTTTAATCAAACAAAAACTTAAGTGCCATACGTGATACCCGCTTGAGTGTCATGTCTCGAAAGAGACATGACTGAGTAAGCAGAAGATTTTCCCACAGAAGGTTGCCAGCAGAGTTTGCATTGGAGCAGTCGTCTTCGGATGACTGCTCTGTAACTCTATAACACTGTCAGCTCTCTGCTTCCGAGCAGAGAGCACAAACCCAGTCGTGGTTCCGCCGAAGGGTAGAACCACGACTCGGTAAAAATAGACAGACATATTTTTGGCCCGGCTATATGGCTGGGAATACCCACATTAAAATGACCATGTGTCACATCCGGCCTTGCGTGGGAAGGCTAGTAAATACAGCAGAGTTTGCATTGGAGCAGTCGTCTTAGGATGACTGCTCTGTAACTCTATAACACTGTCAGCTCTCTGCTTCCGAGCAGAGAGCACAAACCCAGTCGTGGTTCCGCCGAAGGGTAGAACCACGACTCGGTAAAAATAGACAGATATATTTTTGGCCCGGCTATATGGCCGGGAATTCCCACATTAAAATGACCATGTGTCACATCCGGGCTTGCGTGGGAAGCCTAGTAAATACAACAGAAGGTTGCCATTACTTTTTGCGGTAGATTGGCTACCAAACAAGGCTATAGAACCCAATCTGACCTGCTATTTAACCCATAGCTAGAGAGAGAAGATTAGATTAATACCTTTCCCAAGGATATTTGCGCGTAAGTGAATGAAACAAATTTAACTGGAAGTCGAACTCGGCTCGCCGATTTCTAGTTCCGATATCCACATCATCACAACGCATTGTTACAATTATCAATACTATTAAATATGAAAAGTTATCAGCCCGATTTACATCTTATCAAATGACTAAATATCACAATTTTATGTTGAAATTCCTTTTTGGTCGGACTGGGTACTTATCAGCAAACACTGGTACATGTTGACTTTAAAACAGAAGACGAAAATTCAGCGACTGTAGTGTTCCATATATCTTAACTAAAAAATCAGGCAAGCTTTAGATCAAATTCAGAGTTTTAAATAAATACGCCATTCTTTTTCTGTATTTTTCTACTCCAAACTACCCGAAATGAAAATATATCGAAGAGCCTAAATCTGAAGGCGAGCAATACGAAAGCTAGGATCAAAATAAACAAATTGGATTGAAGACGAAATTGTTTGCAGCTTAGATATCAACCACATTTTTTCTCTCGAGTTTGGTGAAAGAAAGAAAGAAAGAGGAAAAGAAATAAAACAGTAAAAAGATTGTGAGGCATTTTGGGCCCTCAATCGGAAGGTAAACACTGCGAATCGTTTTAAAAGAACCGGTTTATAAAAGTAACTCCGGTTGTCTTAGAAATTCACAATGAAGAGAGAATCTTGCGATAAACAAACAAATTGAACTGGCTCGGAATATTTTCACTTAGTTTCTCCAATATTCAAATTAAAGCAGTTCTTTTGCTTTTTTTTTTTTTCGTTTATCTGCTTTTACTTATGTTTCTGCTTTACTCAACCTTTTCCTCTTCTTTACTTGCTTTTTCCTTCTTTTTTCTTTTTATTCGCTATTTTCTTCTTTGCTCGTCTCCTCTTTCTTCCTTAAATTTTTCACATTCTCTTTCTACAAATAGATCTGATTGCCCTTCTAATTAACACACCCTTTTTTCTTCTTTTTCTCCAAGGCATCATCACCATCATCATCATCATCATCATCATCACCATCATTATCTTCTTTTTCTTCTTCTTCTTCTTCTTCTTGTCTTTTGCGTACTCTTCTTGTTCTTTCTAATTTCTCGTCTTAACATTATTGCCTACCTTTCCTTCTCCTCCTCCTTCTCCTCCTCCTCCTTCTACTTCTTGAATTTCGCTCATCCTTTTCTTCTTTTTCTTTCTTTATCTAAATTTTATTCTAATTTTCTGTTTGCGTCAATTTTGCTCAAACTTGTTTTCTTCTTTTTCTTCTTCTTCTTGCTAATTCATCTGCTTGTCTTGTTCTAATTTATCTGCTGAAGTTTCGACTTTCCTCGCATTTCTTTTCTTTTTCTTTTTCTTCTTCTTTCTCGCGCTTGTTTTCTTTATGCCTGCCTTTTTCTCCACCTCGTCCTCTTCTTCATTATTCTCTTTCTCTTTCTCTTTTCTTTATTCTTCTTATTCGTCTTTTTCTTTTTCGTAATTGCCCTTGTTTTCTTTTTGTGTGCCTTCTCTTCTTTTTTTCTTCTTTCTCACATTTGTCTTCTTCTTCTTTCTCGTCCTTGTCTTCTTTATGTGTCGTTCTTCTTCTTCTTCTTCTTCTTCCTTGTTTTTTTTATATGCCTTTCTTCTTATTCTTTCTCGTCCTTGTCTTTTTACATGTGTCTTTCTTCTTCTTCTTTCTCGTCTTTGTCTTTTTATATGTGACTTTCTTCTTTTTCTTCTTCTTTCTCGTCCTTGTCTTTTTATATGTGACTTTCTTCTTTTTCTTCTTCTTTCTCGTCCTTGTCTTTTTACATGTGTCTTTCTTCTTCTTCTTCTTTCTCGTCTTTGTCTTTTTATATGTGACTTTCTTCTTTTTCTTCTTCTTTCTCGTCCTTGTCTTTTTATATGTGACTTTCTTCTTTTTCTTCTTCTTTCTCGTCCTTGTCTTTTTACATGTGTCTTTCTTCTTCTTCTTCTTTCTCGTCTTTGTCTTTTTATATGTGACTTTCTTCTTTTTCTTCTTCTTTCTCGTCCTTGTCTTTTTATATGTGACTTTCTTCTTTTTCTTCTTCTTTCTCGTCCTTGTCTTTTTACGTGTGTCTTTCTTCTTCTTCTTTCTCGTCTTTGTCTTTTTCTGTGTGTGCTTTTCTTCTTCTTCGACTGTTTCTTCTTCTTGCCCTTGTTCTCTTTTTGTGTTCTGAAGTTTCCGAATGCATTGAGCAAGCTAAGTTAGACACAAAGACGATTTATCTTCTTCTTCTTCTTCTTCTTCTTCTTCTTCTTCTTCTTCTTCTTCTTCTCACCCTTTTTCTTGTTATATTTACTGAACACCTCACACTTCATTACTACATTTACCCACTTATTCTTCCTCTTTTCCATCCTAATTTCTTGGCTTTTCTTTCTTCCGTTTTCTCCTTTATTTTATTCATCGTACATTCGTTCTCTTCTGCTTTACAAGATATCAAACTGTACTGAGTTCCTTGTTATTGATTTCAAATGTTAATTATCTACTAACCATCACTTTTTAATTGACTCCAAACCTTTCAATATCCGATTATTAGACGAGGTGAAACGAGAATATTTTAATTTCACTGCTTTATGTTTCCGTCAACTAATATTTAAAGTCTGCTCAACACTCGGCCCGAGAGCCACTCAATGTAGTGAATTAGTATCAGATTGGTTATGATGAATGAGCTGTATAATAAAAATAAAAGAGGTATAGAAAGTTATTATTACGAGCACAAAAAAATTAAATATTGTTGTAGTGGTTGATGATAAAATTCGGGCCCACAAACCATGTGGGAGTTTGTGCCATAGGGAAGCAGTTCTTCGAAAAAAAGGTGTCTATGGCGCTGGACGCATTCCAGAAGCTGAGTAGAGTATTAAGAGACCGGAAGATTTTGCTAAAAACAAAGAAGAGAGTACTGGATTGTTATGTGATGTCAGTTCTTCAATATGGCAGTGAATGCTGGACAATATCATCAAAGACGAAGAAAAAACTTGAAGCAACTGAAATGTGGCCCTACAGAAGGATACTGCGGATATCATGGATCGAGCACGAGAGTAATGATGAGGTTTTGGAAAGGATAGAAACGAAAAGGAAATTAATACTGAGCATCAGGAAGAGACATCTGAAGTTCCTGGGACATGCAATGAGGAAGGATGGCTTGGAGAACCTGATACTAACAGAAAAGAGGGAAAAAAAGACAGGGGTAAAAAAGCAGATAACATATATGAAGAGCCTGAGTAGATGGATGACAGAACGGGAGTTGTGTGGTGTAACAGGAGAAAGCGTGCTAAGAGCCACCAGGAATAGGGAGACGTGGAAAGCCATGATCGCCTACGTCCGGAAGAAACAAGGCACATAGAAGAAGACGATGCTTAAATGTCGTAGAATGCGAAATCGACCTTGACTGAACAAAATGAGATGAAAGATAACGAACTGATTTATTGGAGTATTTCGTTCAACGGTTTTGCAAGTTTTTAAAGCAAGACATTAATGGTGCCCCCCACCCCATATTTGAATTTACTGGAGCCACAAGATTAGCAACTAGGTCCCACCCTTTTACTGGGTAACCAAAAAATTGTAAACGCAAATTTTACTCCAACAGCTTCTTCTCTCGCACATCCCGCCTGTGGAATTCCCTTCCGCTTACTTGCTTTCCTGACAGCTAAAATCTACAAGAATTCAAATGTAAAGTCAATAGTCAGCTCCTATCTCACTAACTTGCATCCTCTCTCTCATGCTCCTTCCTTCGTCCACTCTACTCTCATCAGTATTCTCATCCTTCTCCTACCTTCTTCCTGACACCCCCTGTAACCTGTCACTCTTTCTCGTAACTTACCTCCTATGTAGCCCCCTGCTCAACAGTGGCAGTAAAATGCCTTGCTCGGGGCGACACGATTATAAAAAAAAATGTTATTTTTTCTAGAGATGATGCTTTACCCATACTGATGTCTTAATAATTAACCCATATCTGTGGAACACCTAGGGGTGGTGTAATGTTTAGCAAGCTTGTCTCGCTAGAATCATTACAATTGCGTAGTGTGTTCGATCCTCACTGGGTGTCCCTTACTTTCGGCCTTGTGCCACATCTAAGCTGCGCTTAGAAAATCATCATAGCTGTGGGAAAATGGTTTGATTCATACTTTTCCAAGCGGTATCTTCGCTTCAGTTAACATAATGAACTTTGATCTTGGTTCTCCGATCAATAATTCAAAACCATTATCCATTAGATTATACGCCATTCAAGCTTAAAACAGTCGGCATTTCCAAACTGTCACTCATCTAGATACTGACCGGGCTCGACGTTGGGTAACATCGGTGATCTTGTCGTCGCATTTCACCTCCTTTTTATGAAGCAATTGTCCGAGGCTCGCACTTTAATCCGCATGTGATCATTTGCTCAAAATTTCCGTTCCCATTTTTCAAAATCTATTTTCCGCTTTCTCTTATGCTTTTTTCATTTTAACGTTGATTTTTTTCAAAGCAATATTTTTCACCATTTTTTTCCATCTTCTTTGCTCCGTTTCCTTTTCTTCTTCTTCTTCTTCTTCTTCTTCTTCTTCTTCTTCTTCTTCTTCTTTGTCTGCTAACCCCTTCTACATTTGTTTTTCAATCGACGTTTTCTTCTTCTTCGTCTTCTTTTTTGTCGCTCGACCTTTCTTCTTCTTCGGCGTCTTTGTCTTCGCTTAGCCTTCCTTTCTTCTTCCTCTTCTTTTTCTTTGTTTGATTTCTTTTCTTCGTCTTTTTTCTTCGCTTGACCTTCCCTTCTTCTTCGTCTTCTTTTTCTTTGCTCGCATTTTTCCTTCTTCGTCTTCTTTTTCTTCACTGAACTTTCCTTTCTTCGACTTCTTTTTCTTCGCTCTCCTTCTTCTTCTTCGCCTTCTCTTTCTTCTCTCGCATTTTTCTATTTCTTCGTCTTCTTATTCTTCACTCGCCCTTTTTCTTCTTCTTTTTCTTCGCTCGACCTTTTCTTCTTTTTCTTCTTCGCTCGGCCTTTTCTTTTTCTTTGTCTTCTTTATCTTCGCTCGACACACTTTTTTCTTCGTCTTCTTGTTCTTCGCTCGCCTTTTTCTTCTTCTTCATCTTTTAATTCGCTCGCTCTTTTCCTCAGCATCGTCTTCTTTTTCTTCGCTGAACTTTCCTTTCTTCTTCGTCTTCTTTTTCTTCGCTCGCTCTTTTCTTCTTTTTCGTCTTCTTTTTCTTCGCTCGCTTTTCTTCTTCATCATCTACTTTTCCTTCGCTCACCCTTTTCTTCTTCGTCTTCTTTATCTTCGTTCGACATTCTTTTCTTCTTCGTCTTCTTTTTCTTTTATCGCCCTTTTCTTCTTCTTGTTTTTCGTCTTCTTTATCTTCGCTCGACATTCTTTTCTTCCTTGTCTTCTTTTTCTTTGCTCGTCCTTTTCTTTTTTCTTCTTCGTCTTCTTTATCTTTAATATCCTTAATAGCTGGACATTCTCCTCAAAGATGAAGAAGAACCTTGAAGTAACAGATGGATGCTGGCGATACTATGAACCAAACAAGTGAGCAACAACAAAGATTTGGGGGAGAAAGGAAACAAAAAGAAAACTCATACTTAACATCAGGAAGAGAGAGCTAAAGATTCTAGAGGAAAGAAGGCTTATAGAATTTTATACTCAGGGTCAGATTGATGGAAAATGAGAGAAGAAACTAGCGCGTGACATACATGATAGGCTTAAGCAAAATAATTATTTTTATTAGATGAATGATGTCACAAGGTATGTTTTCGACTACGTCCACACTTGAAATATCAGATTATTTGAATTTCATTTTTTCGGGCTGAAGTTGGCCCTAACCCTAACCTTTGATTTTCAGTTCTTCTTCTTCTTCTTCTTCTTCTTCTTCTTCTTCTTCTTCTTCTTCATGTCCCGTGTCACTTTAGGACGTAGACGATCATAAACTTACACTTGGCCCTGTCTGTTGTCACTTCCCAATAATTTACCACTTCTAAACCTCGCCCTGCCATCCATTGGCTCAAGCTTATCAAGTATGTCTCGTGCTGTTTTCCCCTGTCTTTTTTCCTTCTATCCGACTTGTGAGTATTAAATTCCCCATGCCCTCCTTCCTCATTACGTGTCCCAGGAATTGTTGTTCTTGTCGTCTTCCTATTCTTCCTCTTCATCTTCTTCTTCTTCTGTTACTACTACTACTACTAGTGCTTTGTGGTGTAGTGGATATCGGCTCGGAGCGACAAATCGGGGTGCCGAGTTCGAATTCCAGTTGAATTTCTTGCATTTACTTACGCACAGATACCCTTGGGAAAAGTATTAATTCGTTTATTCCTTCCAGTTATGGGTTAAATACCAGGACAGATTGGGTTCTATAGCCTTGGTAGGCAACCGGTCTACCGCAGAAAGCAATGGCAAACTACTGCGGGATAATCTTCTGCCCAGTCAGTCATGTCTCTTTCGAGACATGGTCGCCCAAGCGTGTATCACGTATGGCACTTAACTGATTGACTGAATATAATAGTTGGGATTATGATTAAGGCTTCTACTGGTCATAAAATGGGGGATCGGATTTCCATTTTTATGAAGTAATAAACTGATCCCCCACTAATTACAACGTAATAATATAATACAGCGCTTCTCCCTCTAGCTATGAGTCAAATAACAGGACAGATTGGGTTCTATAGCCTTGGTCGGCAACCAGTCTACCGCAGAAAGCAATGGCAAACTACTGCGAGATAATCTTCTGCGCAGTCAGTCATGTCTCTTTCGAGACATGATCGCCCAAGCGTGTATCACGTATGGCACTTAACTGATTGGCTACTATTATGACTACTACCACTATTTACAACTTCTCCATGTCTAATCACCATTTTATCTTGAAAATTTGATTATAATTCACTAATACTTCTCTCATCTGTATTTTTCTCGATCTCAAATCCGCCTTTTCACATTTGTCTATTTTTTTCCAGTATATTTACGACATATTTTGAATGTACCTCTGTTTTAGTGCATTGATTTTAATTTTATTTAAATTTTTTATATGAGTTATTATTTTTGGAGGCGGCAATTTGGGGAGAAAGCATTTCATGCATTAGCTTTGAACATCTGGGTAATTCACAGTGCACTGATACCCTTGCGATCCGTTCTGTTGCTCTTAAACTAAACCCTGGTGTGCAATGATTTGTGTTTGCTTCTGTAAGGGATTCGAATTCTAAAAACACTTTTCCTATTCTCTTTGAAGCGTTCCTCACTGATGAAAATAAAACAAAATAACTTCTTGTACGTTTACCGCCATTTAACTACCCAGAATGCCTTTCATTCAGATCCTATGAGCATTTATTTTTCCGGTTTTTCTTAATGCTCATCTGGACTACTTCCGGTTTAGAGGCGTTTCAAAGAAAGTTTCTAATCAAATACGTCAGAAATATCCTTAAGGTGATAAAAGAAAGATTTTCTTTTTATAATTAAAGCAAATAATTAATTTTAAAATTTATTTCCGTTTCTCTTATGAATTCATAAGTATTTAATTTTTATTTAAATATTATTTTAGTCGGTTTTCTGCACTCAAAACTGATAAATTACTAGCAAAGAATTTTCTTTGTTTCATTCAATTATTTTTTGTCAGAGAAAGAAAATCTGAACATGCGTCTTTTTTCTGATCAAAACCCATTGTTTAATGAAAGTTCGGCCCTTAAGTATTAAAACGTTCACGAAAATAAGCGGGGATTATACAATAATAATTCAGAGAATTATATCTTTTTTTTAACCATGGGGTGCGGAAAAATAAAAGAGACTTCATAAGGCAGAATGGTTTCTTTTGTTTTTAATTATATTCTCGACAGATAAAAATAAATATTAAGTTTAATAATAATACGGCTGAAGAGAGTAGCGTTTATAGATTATAAAAATATAGAGGGAAGGAAAAGTTTGTGTAGAGAGTGAGTGTGTTATCTCTCTTCAGTGGTGTAACGGACGGAGGAACTAAATAACGAAGTAACTAAGTAACTAACTTTTATTTTTTGAATCATATCACCCCAAGAGAGGCGGTAACGCCACTGATGCACAGGGAGCTACTTAAGAGTAAAAAGATTGGAAAAGAGAAAGCCGGAAACCACATCCTAAACAGGGAACAAGGGATGAGCCTCTTCACCTGTTCAATAGACGTGGGTGGAGTGTGAACCGGGCGATAGTTTAGTCTATCTACTCCAATTGAGAAGAAAAAAAGAAAAGTGTAAAAAGATTGGAAAAGAGAAAGCCGGAAACCACATCCTGAACATAAAATGAATTTTCCTTTCTTCTTCGTCTTCTTTTTCTTCGCTCGCTCTTTTCTTCTTTTTCGTCTTCGACTCGGAACGAGAAACCGGGGACGGAGTTAGAATTCCAGTTAAATTCCTTGCATTCACTTACGCGCAAATACCCTTGGGAAAGGTATTAATCGTCTCTTACCTCCAGTTATGAATTAAATAACAGGACATATTTTGTTCCATAGCTTTGGCCGGCAACCAGTCTACTGCAGAAAGTAATGACAACTTAGTGTGGAATAATCTTCTTCCCATTCAGTCATGTCTCTTTCGAGTCATGATCGCCCAAGCGTGTCTCACGTATGGCACTTGACTTTTTGTTTGATCAAAAAATAAATAGTAGTTTATACCAAAAAGTAAAATGTCTACTAATGAAGGATTTATGTTGCCACCTAATACTATGGCACAACCTCTTGCGTCAACATTAATTAATAGAAATATCCTTCGGAGACACTAAATTATTCTGCGGCCTAGCAGCCATGAGAATACCTTACCCAGCACTTTTCAACAGTTACTGGAATGCAAACCGGCAGCTACTAAATATAAGCCACACACGGAGAAAAATAAATTATTTATCCAAAAGGGAGTTACTTGTATGTATAATCGAAGAAAGGTATAATCGAACCAAGTCCGCGTAAAGCTAAAGCCTTTGTAGTCTCTTCTGAGGACAGAAAAAGGCGAATGTTAATCGACTATTCCCAAATGAAAAACCGGTGTACTTTGCTGAATACCTACCCTTTGCCATGAATAGGTGAGATGATAGAAGAAATAGCCAAAAATTGTATACTTAATACTCTAAACCTCAAAATGCCTATCATCATGTATATATCAGTTCCAGCGATAGACCATATACAGCATTTGAGGCCAGCGGTAAACTCTTCGAAGAATAGCGTTTAGCGTAAATAACGGGGGTGGGAGCTAGAATTCAACGGGTGATAGACCAGATAATATCGAAAGAGATCGATAGAGAACCTGCAAGGCACCTATGCTTATATCGATAATGTAAGCATTAGCGGGCAAAAACGAGCGGAACATAACAGAATTTTCAAATTATTTATGGCGGTCGTTAAAAGGTACAAGGTGATGCTTAACCAAGCAGATATTTTCGGAGTAAAAATATGAAACTATTTGGATACATAGTCACTACAAATAATATACAACCCGATCCTGGTCCTGGGTATGGCGGTAAACTGCATCCGGCAGCAAGGCCTCTGATTGGGAGGTTATGAGAAGTATGGAACCACCTCTTAATTGCTGACCCGGAGTGATAGCACCTGTTAGGGTCCCAGCTATGGGTAAAATAGTTGACCCCAAACTGGGTTCAAAATGCTATAAAAGTATTCAGCAAAACTTTTTTGAATACAAAAACTGTTACCAACAAAACTTTTTGAATAAAAAAAACCGTTACCAGCAAAACTACAATCCTCCCCACACAAAATATATAAACAAACAAAAACAATAAAATAAATAAACTAAATAAAACGGTTTTCATCATTAAATGACCTAATGAAGGTTGATATGCTTGTTAAATTAACCAATCAACCAACCAACCAACAACCCAATCCAGAACGTCTGAATTCCATTACTCAGCCTACCTGAACCCAAATGATTTACCCTCTCTATGCCGTGCATTAAGAATGTTCGCACAGTTTTGCTAACTAGATAACGACGTTTTTAGAAACAAGTGTCAAAATTCAAGTTATTTCTCTTAGCAGAGAAAGCGTTTAACGTGTTAAAGATAAGCGTAGCGAAAGCTACAATTACTACGCCCGATCATATAGTACCTCTGGTAGTCGAGACAGACACCTCACAATGCGCCATCGTTGAGTCTTTAAGACAGTCGGGGAGGTTCACAACCATTTTTCAGAACCCTGTCTGAATAAGAAATTAGAGAATAGAGAAAGAAGTTCATGCAAATTTTCAAAACTCTGAAAAAATGGAGGTATAATTTCATCGGGTGGCATTCATATTTAACGTAAAAACGGCTAGTCGCATCCATGTTTAAAAACGACCAGCAAAATAAGAGAATTAGCCAGATGGAAGATAGAAATTTCGTGTTACTCGTTTGACGTAACATATTGGTCTCGCAAAGCAAACGCAGCTGTGGACGCGCTTTCTCGTGTATGCAGCGCGTCTCCTAGCAAAAAAAGAATTAAAGAGATTACATAAAGAGTTGTATCACGCAGGTGTTTCACGCATCGTTCATATGACGAAAATCAGAAATACTCTACTTACTAGAAGATGTGAAATTCATGTACTGCTTTCACTGAAAATAAAGCAATTGTTGGTTGTTTTTGTTTTATGGCATATCAACTTAAATTTTATTTATTGCTGGTAATACATTTTCATTCAGCAATATATTGTTGTTTTTTATAAGTTTTGTGTCTAATAATACACTTTTCTCTTCGAGAACCAAGATTCATTTTTAAGAGCAGGGGGCCCAAGTTCTACCCTTGATATTTAACCCATAACTGGAGAGAAGGAACGGATTAATAACTTTCTCAAGGGTACCAGTACTTAAGTGAATGCAGGATATTCAACTGGAATTCAAACTCGGCTCATCGATTTCTCTTTCCGAGCCGATATCCACTGCACCACAACGCACCACAACGCACATCCGTCACTAAACGCTTACAGCACCTGGTATTCCCAAGCGGTCACCCATCTAAGTACTGACCAGGCTCAACGTTGCTTAACTTCGGTAATCGAGCGAGAACCGGTGTATTCAACGTGATATGGCCGTAAACCGAAAATAAAACAAGGTTCTGCCGTTTTAACAGCAGCAAAGCCATAAAAACCGCACAACGAAAGAATGGCATTGGATTGTAAATGTCCGCTTTTATCAAAAACTCGCAACAAATACATAGTGGCAATAATTCGCAAATATTTGCAGTCTCCTTTCGCAGTAATCTACCCAGATGTATCATCCACAACTAGCACTTTGCTCATTTTTTACTGCCTTTAGCTACCCGCGTGTATTCATTCGGAGAAGAACGGCTTCATTTATGTCTGAACGCGTACGGCGATTCCTACAAGATCAAGGTGCAGCCGTAAGTAGAACAACATCATATAACCTTCAAGGCAATAACCAGAGCGAAAGGTATAATGGGATAATCTGGAAAAATGTTGAATTAGAAACCGCTGATAAAAGGGCAACTGTAGAAAATTGGGAACAATTAATTCTTAAGGCTCTGCATGCTATTAGAACTTTGCTAGACACAACCACTAACGCAACACCTCATGAACGATTCCTCTCTTTTTCAAGAAGTTCCACCAGAGTGTCTCTGTCCTGTTGGCTCTCGAAACCAGGAATGATATTACTAAAAAGACACATGCGACTGAATAAAAACGAAACACTTGTGGACCAAGTAGAGCTATTAAAAACACAAGTATATACCAAGTGGAGCTACTAAATTGTTGTGGAGTAGTTTTCGCACTGAAAGTTATAATCGTGTTATGTCGGTTGCTAATCGACTTAATGCACCCAAAATGTTAGGAACTTGGTAATCTTCCACTGAAAACTGACTCTTTAGAATTGGGCTAACTGTCGACTAATATCAACTGCCTAGTAGTCCTACTGAACTTCAATAGAACTCTAAAGAACTCGCATGAACTTCCCAAGTACTTCCTGTTAATTCTTATTAATATGAGAGAAGAGTCCCATTATCTGAGGAATAGGTGTGTTTCATCATAACATAAACTCACAAGTATATACCAAGTGGAGCTACTAAATACACAATTATATACTAAATGGAGCTACTAAATACACAAGTATATACCAAGTGGAGCTACTAAATACACAATTATATACTAAATGGAGCTACTAAATACACAAGTATATACCAAGTGGAGCTACTAAATACACAATTATATACTAAATGGAGCTACTAAATACACAATTATATACTAAATGGAGCTACTAAATACAAATGTATATACCAAGTGGAGCTACTAAATACACAATTATATACTAAATGGAGCTACTAAATACACAAGTATATACCAAGTGGAGCTACTAAATACACAATTATATACTAAATGGAGCTACTAAATACACAAGTATATACCAAGTGGAGCTACTAAATACACAATTATATACTAAATGGAGCTACTAAATACACAAGTATATACCAAGTGGAGCTACGAAATACTATAAGCATAATGAACACACTATGCGTGTGTTCGTTATGGGGATAGTTAGGAAGTCATAGTCCTGCTGACAGACTTGTCTTCAGATGGGGATGAATCAGGATTCACAGACATAAATGAGGGCTGTACTGAGGATATTTCAAAAGAGAAGAAACATAGACATGGTTTAATTCTTAAGATTATGAGAGGCCATTGAGTTCCGATACGTCGATTGGTGACGAAAGGATTTCTCAAAGGAGAGCTCAATCGCCTGCCGAAGATTGAAAAAACAAAGCATGATTAAATCCAAATCGTGCAAGAACAAGGAAGAACCTAATCAGGGCTCTTGAAATCCGCTACAGATTCGCAAACAGCAAAAAGTGTCTGCTCATCTCAAGGACTTCTTTCCTCTGTAGGAATAAGTCAGGGGAAATTTCCCTCATCAATGGATCTGATTAATATATTCAAGAGAGCTCTTCTCGTATTAACAATGCACCGGCACCTTTGTCTGTCTCCGAGCGGAGAGGAACTCAGACGAGGCACTACCGAAGGGTAGAATCTTGTCTGGGGGTTAAAATTGGCAAGATCCCGGCCCGGCCCTGCCTTATCTAGGATCTACGGGAAATTTTATTCCCGAGCTTAAGGGCTCGGATCTCCCACGAGAAATTCGGTCTTGTGCCATATTCAGACTCAGTAGGGAGGCCGTTGAATATAAGTGCGCTGAAACTCTTTCGTCATCGAACCCTCTGCTTTCGGGTGGAGAGCAACCCAGACGAGGCTGCACCAAAGAGGAGAGCCGCCTCTTGTGAAAACAGACAAGAGCCCGACCCTGACTTATTTGGCAATGTACCACATCCAGCTTCAGTGGGGAGGCAGGTAAATATCAGTTCGCTAAAACTCTACCGTTCTTTAAAATCGGGCTAAAAAGAACCCAGACAACACTGCCAAAGGGCAGAGTCTTGTCTTGGGTAAATAAACAAAGAACATGAGAAATTAAATAACATTAAAGATTGACATAGCATAAAAGGTTGTTGGTTGGTTCATTAACCAGCATATCAACTTTCATTAGGTCATTTTTTTTAATCGTATCAACCCGAGCAAGGCGGTAACGCCACTGATGTGCAGAGGGCTACGTAATAGTGAAAAGATTGGAAAAGAGAAAGCCGGAAACCAAATCCTAAACAGGGAACAAGGGATGAGCCTCTTAACCTGTTCAATAGACATGGGTGGAGTGTGAACCGGCCGATAGATAGATCTATATGCTGAAAATAGTTTTGATTTGTTTTATTTAATTTATTTGTTTTGCAAGATTCATTGGGATTTGTTTTTAAGGGTAGAGTCCCCAAGTCCTACCCTTGATATTTAACCCATAACCGGAGGGAAGGGACGGATTAATACCATTCCCAAGGATACCAGTGCTTAAGTGAATGCAGGGTATTCAACTGGAATTCGAACTCGGCTCATCGATTTCTCTTTCCGAGCCGATATCCACTGCACCACAACGCACATCCGTCACTAAACGCTTACAGCACCTGGTATTCCCAAGCGGTCACCCATCTAAGTACTGACCAGGCGCAAAGTTGCTTAACTTCGCTGATCGAGTGAGAACCGGTGTATTCAACGTGATAGGCCGTAAGCCCTTGCATAAAAGGATAGAATTCAAGGAAATATACAATGGCATTTGAGGTTGCACTTAAATTTTTGGAAGTTGCATCAATCAGGGAAGCTTAAGTAATGGATAGGGATTTCCACATGCGTGATGTGCGAAAAAAGAAACTATTAAAGTATAAGAGGAGGTTGCCCTTAACTATTTCAACAGAAAAAGGGTTTGACCGAAGTGCTAATGTATTAATCCTCGTAAATTGATGTGGTCAGAAACCCAGGAAAAGAAAGCTTGCCAGAGCCGTTGCCATTAAAATATTTGTAGAAAAGACAGAGAGAAGCCAGACCAAGTCGGTGAGAAAATGAATGAAAATCGCGATCCCAAGTTAGAACCAATTACACCAATATTTTAAAAAGGTTTCTCAGTTTTTGTTTTTTTTTTTGTTTTTTGTATGTTTAGAAATGTACCAATTTTTGGAAGTACAGTTGAACATACATGACATTATCAGAAAATAAGAGTGATAACTATAGTAAATTTACTGCCAAAATTATTTAAAATTCAATAAAAATAAGATTATGGAAAATCGCCCGGTTCACACTCCACCCACGTTTATTGAACAGGTTAAGAGGCTCATCCCTTGTTCCCTGTTTAGGATGTGGTTTCCGGCTTTCACTTTTCCAATCTTCTCAATTTGGTTTCTATTTTTTTTTCAATTGGAGTACATATATCTATCTATCGCCCGGTTCACACTCCACCCACGTCTATTGAACAGGTTAAGAGGCTCATCCCTTGTTCCCTGTTTAGGATGTGGTTTCCGGCTTTCTCTTTTCCAATCTTCTCAATTTGGTTTCTATTTTTTTTTTCAATTGGAGTAGATAGATCTATCTATCGCCCGGTTCACATTCCACCCACGTCTATTGAACAGGTGAAGATGCTCATCCCTTGTTCCCTGTTTAGGATGTGGTTTCCGGCTTTCTCTTTTCCAATCTTCTCACTTTGGTTTCTATTTTTTTTTCAATTGGAGTAGATAGATCTATCTATCGCCCGGTTCACACTCCACCAACGTGTATTGAACAGGTTAAGAGGCTCATCCCTTGTTCCCTGTTTAGGATGTGGTTTCCGGCTTTCTCTTTTCCAATCTTCTCACTTTGGTTTCTATTTTTTTTTTCAATTGGAGTAGATAGATCTATCTATCGCCCGGTTCACACTCCACCCACGTCTATTGAACAGGTGAAGAGGCTCATCCCTTGTTCCCTGTTTAGGATGTGGCTTCCGGCTTTCTCTTTTCCAATCTTCTCACTTTGGTTTCTATTTTTTTCAATTGGAGAAGATAGATCTATCTATAGCCCGGTTCACACTCCACCCACGTGTATTGAACAGGTTAAGAGGCTCATCCCTTGTTCCCTGTTTAGGATGTGGTTTCCGGCTTTCTCTTTCCAATCTTCTCACTTTGGTTTCTATTTTTTTTTTCAATTGGAGTAGATAGATCTATCTATCGCCCGGTTCACACTCCACCCACGTCTATTGAACAGGTTAAGAGGCTCATCCCTTTTTCCCTGTTTAGGATGTGGCTTCCGGCTTTCTCTTTTCCAATCTTTTCACTATTACGTAGCCCCCTGCACATTAGTGGTGTTACCGCCTTGCTTGGGGTGATACGATTAAAAAAAAATAAAAAGATCCTTCTTTAGGTTTTATCAAAAATCTTGGAATGTATAGCAGAAGCGACAAGATATGGCAACAGTATTCATTGCACGGAAGAATAGATTTATAGATACACAATATAGATTCTCATGAGAAAAAAAAATTCTGGCCCAGTTGTGTGAACCAAATAAAACTATATTAAAAAAACATATTATCAACAATACATTAAAAAAAAAATTACCAGCAATACATTTCAAAAAGAAGAAATTATTTTCAGTCATACATTCTTATAAAGAATAATTACCGGCAGTACAATTTAAAAAAAAAATTACCAGCAATAAACTTTTGAAAAAGAAGAAATTATTTTCAGAATAAAGAATAATTACCGGCAGTACAATTTAAAAAAAAAATTACCAGCAATACATTTTTAAAAAGAAGAAATTATTTTCAGTAATACATTCTTATAAAGAATAATTACCAGCAGTACAATTTTTTAAAAAAATTACCAGCAATACATTTTTAAAAAGAAGAAATTATTTTCAGAAATACATTCTTATAAAGAATAATTACCAGCAGTACAATTTTTTAAAAAAATTACCAGCAATACACTTTTGAAAAAGAAGAAATTATTTTCAGAAATACATTCTTATAAAGAATAATTACCGGCAGTACAATTTAAAAAAAAAATTACCAGCAATACATTTTTAAAAAGAAGAAATTATTTTCAGTAATACATTCTGATAAAGAATAATTACCGGCAGTACAATTTTTAAAAAAAATTCCCAGCAATACATTTTTAAAAAGAAGAAATTATTTTCAGAAATACATTCTTATAAAGAATAATTACCAGCAGTACAATTTTTTTTAAATTACCAGCAATACATTTTGAATAAGAAGAAATTATTTTCAGTAATACATTCTTATAAAGAATAATTACCGGCAGTACAATTTAAAAAAAAAATTACCAGCAATACACTTTTGAAAAAGAAGAAATTATTTTCAGTAATACATTCTTATAAAGAATAATTACCGGTAGTACAATTTTTAAAAAAATTACCAACAATACATTTTTAAAAAGAAGAAATTATTTTCAGTAATACATTCTTATAAAGAATAATTACCGGCAGTACAATTTTTAAAAAAATTACCAACAATACATTTTTAAAAAGAAGAAATTATTTTCAGTAATACATTCTTATAAAGAATAATTACCAGCAGTACAATTTTTAAAAAAAATTACCAGCAATACATTTTGAAAAAGAAGAAATTATTTTCAGTAATACATTCTTATAAAGAATAATTACCGGTAGTACAATTTTAAAAAAAATTACCAGCAATACATTTTGAAAAAGAAGAAATTATTTTCAGTAATACATTCATATAAAGAATAATTACCGGCAGTACAATTTAAAAAAAAAATTACCAGCAATACATTTTTAAAAAGAAGAAATTATTTTCAGAAATACATTCTTATAAAGAATAATTACCAGCAGTACAATTTTTTTTAAATTACCAGCAATACATTTTGAAAAAGAAGAAATTATTTTCAGTAATACATTCTTATAAAGAATAATTACCGGCAGTACAATTTTTTTAAAAAATTACCAGCAATACACTTTTGTAAAATAAATTAAATTATTAATGCTCCCAAGAAAATTAAACGTTCGGTATTATATGACCCATAATATGCTGCTAACTACACAGACCTTTAACAAACACTGTAATACATTCACTCAAACTCTCCAGGTAGTTTATGCGTTGCTTTCTCCTGTCTCTCTTACCATAAATGTATCATATGTTTTCAATGGTTACAACAGAAAATTCTTACCAATAGTTTTATGATTGTATTTTATAATTTATTTATAATTTTCTTATATAATTTTTATTTATTGTTTTAATTATTTTAGCAATATTAATAATATAATACTACTAGTGGTTATATTTTAATTTGTATTAAAAAGTATGATTTACCATTTATTTTTTACTGTAAATATATCCCATTATATTTAAAACTAAATTTTAATGTTAAATTTCCATGTCATGTTCTTCTAAGAAAGCAGATGAATTGCAATAGACGCTGGTGTCTATCTAAGACGTTAACTTTAAATCCTTTCTCTTTATACTGTACGTTCTCCTTCCCTTTATTTTCTTTTCCTTTCTCTTCTTTCCGTTTATCAATTTTCTATATTTTTCTTTTTCTTTCTCTCTTTGGGGTTTTTTGAATGAGCGAGGAAATGTTTTTGTAGATTACCGTTACAAATGTCTGTTCTCCATATGGGTACGTGAGTGTCTGTATGTATATTTTTTCTGGATTATTTTGAATATTAACAGTTGTATCATTTGGGTCTGACGAGCAGCAAGGTTTACTGTGAAATACGTATTACACATAAAATTGTAGAATATCTAAAAAATTTTTCTAGAGTATATATATATATATATATATATATATATATATATATACTCTAGAAATTTTTTTAGATATATATATATATATATATATATATATATATATATACTCTAGAAATTTTTTTAGATATATATATATATATATATATATATATATACTCTAGAAATTTTTTTAGATATATATATATATATGTATATATATATATATATACTCTAGAAATTTTTTTAGATATATATATATATATATATATATATATATATATACTCTAGAAATTTTTTTAGATATATATATATATATATATATATATATACTCTAGAAATTTTTTTTAGATATATATATATATATGTATATATATATATATACTCTAGAAATTTTTTTAGATATATATATATATATATATATATATATACTCTAGAAATTTTTTTAGATATATATATATATATATATATATATATATATATATATATATATACTCTAGAAATTTTTTTATATATATATATATATGTATATATATATATATATATATACTCAAAGATAGATATATATATATATATATATATATATATATATATACTCTAGAAATTTTTTTAGATATATATATATATATATATAGATATACATAAGGAGCGAAGGAAATAATTTCAACTTTCAAAACATTAAATTAAAACAGTGCTCAATATAAAAATAGAGCAATGAATATTTATTATTATACTTTAGAGCATGTACAAACTAAAAACTACGACAAAATTGAGCATTTTATTTCGACATTGAAAGAACAATATCTCATCAGGTAGTTAATGATTTGAATAAACGTCTTATTGAAAAAAAAATTTTAAAAGTCACTTCCTTTTATTTTTAGAGATCATTTTGTACGAGGTAAGACGATATTAAAAAAGAAGGCGGAAAAATGAGTAAAAAAGATGAGAAATCAAGAAAGAAAAAGGAAAGAGGAAAGGGAAAGTTACAGAGAAAACCAAAAGCCAAAAGGAAAACAAGAGAAAAAGGAGAGAGCACTGAGAGGAAAGAGCCAATGAAAACGCCTTAGAGAGAGAAATGTTAAATTTATGCAGAAAGTGAATTTTAGACAGATTTAGATATCGGTTACATGGTGTCTGGGCTCAAATCTGGCAATTTAATATAATTGTGTTCTTGTAAATAAAGGATCTAATCCTCTCTATATGAAAAAATACATACACACATATATATATATATATATATATATATGTGTATGTATATATATAAACGAGGTAAAGAGATTAAAAAAGAGGGGAAAAAAAGAAAAGAAGGCGGGTAGAAAAGATATGAAAATAAGATATCAAGAAAAGGAAAACGATCAAGAAAAGGAAAAGAACTAAGGAAAGGAAAAGATACAGAGTAACTGCAAAGTAGAGAGGAAAATAAGTGAGAAAGTATGGAGAGGAAAGAGCCAATGAAAACAGCTAAGAGAGAGAAATTTTAAATTTAGGCAGGAAGTGAATTTTAAACAGATTTAGATATCGGTTACATGGTTTCAAGGCTCAAATCTGACATTTTAATATATAATTTATATACGATTTAATATATAATTTTATTCGTATATATATATATATATATATATATTAGATATAGATATAGATATAGATATATACATATATATTATATATTTTAATATTTTATATATATATATTTTTTAAGATCATCCCCTCCGACCTAAACTGGGCTAAAGATTCATCCATTGTTTCCTGTTTGAGATTGTTATTTTTTCTTCCATTAGCCTCTTGTATCTTAGTGATGTTATCTCCTTGCTTGTGGTTAATCGATAAAAAATGTTAGTTATAATTTAGTAAATGATAAATATTGCGTTGCATTAGTTTTAATAGAACTGTATAAGTTTTTAAAATGATGTAATTATAATTTTGTTCTTTTAAATAAATTATCTACTCCTCTCTATATGAAAAAAAGACCGTTGTGCGTGAATATATATATATATATTAATAAAACACCACTTCTTTTTGTTTTTTGTAAATCATTTTGTACCAGGTAAAGAGATTAAAAAGAGGGGGGAAAAAAAGAAGGCGGGTAGAAAAGATATGAAAATAAGATATCAAGAAAAGGAAAACGATCAAGAAAAGGAAAAGAACGAAGGAAAGGAAAAGGTAAAGAGTAAATGCAAAGTAGAGAGGAAAATAAGTGAGAAAGTATGGAGAGGACAGAGCCAATGAAAACAGCTAAGAGAGAGAAATTTTAAATTTAGGCAGGAAGTGAATTTTAGACAGATTTAGATATCGGTTACATTGTGTCAAGGTTCAAATTTAAAAACAAAATTCTATAAAACGTTTATTATCAGCATTAATATCGTCTTACCTCGTACAAAATGATAACACATTGTTCTTTCAATGTTGAAACAAAATGTACAATTTAGTTGTAGTTTGAAGTTTGCACATATTCTAAAGTATTATATATATATATATATATATATATATATATATATATATATATATATATATATGATAAATATTGTAATATCTTTATGTGTAAACTGCAAACTAGTATCAAAAGAAAGCCGAATTCAGAAATGGAAACATTCATGTAAACCAAAATTTTCGTTGTGAAAAAATGCAAACACACAATTTTAATTGTATTGTAAATAATGGCAGAAAGAAAAAAAATTGAAGAAATTTACTGCAAAAAGTTGTAAAAGGAAAAAAAAATCTATAAATGAAAATAGGAAGAAACGGAAAAGAATAAAGAATGAAAAATTAGAATGATAGAAAACGCAAAAGAATCAACGTCCCGTATACTTCAATTAATAAAAGAAAGAAAGAAAGAAAGAAAGAAAGAAAGAAAGAAAGAAAAAATGAAAAATAAAGAAACAGGTAAATTTTCATTTTAGGTCCCGAAGGCTTTTCCGCCTTCAAATTTATCCAAAAAAGCATTATTTCTGTGCAAATGTATATGCTGAACTCAAATCAACAATTAGTTATTGAAAAAACCTAGCTCTTTGGATTTGAACGCCCAGCAAAAATCGAACTACATTCTGTCTCCCGTAACTCTAACGCAGTCATGTAATTAACCGCTAAAGGTCTGTCGGCGTAGGACAATAAATTTCGGTCTATTTTCGGGCGATTTACTCCTTTACTGAAACTTCCGGCGATTTACTTCCTGTAATGAAAGTAATACGCTATTGTATTTCTACGCTTATTACTTTCATTGCAGGAAGTAAATAGACGGTAGTTTAAGTAAAGAAAGTAAATCGACCTAAATTCTGCAGTTAATTACATGAGTTCGTGAGAGTTACGAGAGAGACAAAGTGCGAGATATGGTTCGTTTTTTTTATGGACTTTCAAATAAAAAGATGCAGGTTTCTTCAATAACTAATTGTTGATTTGAGTTCAGCATATACATTTGCATAGAAATAATGCTATTTTGGATAAATTTGAAGGGGGGAAAGCCTTCGGGACCTAAAACGAAAATTTACCAAGAAACAATGAAAAAAGAAGAAAGCTTAGCAAAATAGATGTAAAGAAATTAATTGAATAATTAGAATGAAAGTAAAAAATATATATATATATATATAAATTAACAAGAAGAAGCGTAGAACGAAAGATATTTTAAAAAACAAAGTTATCATGAAAAACACAGAAATAAATAATGGAAAGAAGAAAAAATATTAAAGAAACAAAGAAAACAGAAAAGAGTTAAAATTTTAAAATTAATAAAAAGAAAAAATGAAACAAGAAAAAAACAGTAAAAAAAAAAAAGAAATAGTGAAAGAAAATAAGATAGAGAAAGAAAAATGAAAGAGGCGGAGAGAGAAATTCCAGGGGAAATAAGAAAGAAAAATTAGAAAATATAAATTAAAAAAGTAAATAATGTGTAAAATTTATCAGAAAGAAAGTGAAAATTCAAAAGAAACAAAGAAACAAAGAAAAAATGAAGAGAGAAAGAAAGAAATTCAAGGGGAAACAAAAATCAGGAAATATAAAATGAAAAGAATAAATAAAGAATAAAATTCATAAAAATGGAAAAAAATAATAATAAAAACAAAAGAAAGAAAGAAAGAAAGAGAAATTCAAAAAAATCAAAAGAAGAAAAGAAAGAAAGAGAAGAAAGAAAGAATGAAAGAAAGAAAGAAAGAAAAGAGACATGAAAGAAAAAAGAAAGAAAGAAAGAAAGAAATTCGTGGGGAAAATAAAGAAAATCAGAAAATTAAACGAATAAATAATGAGTAAAATTTGTAAGAAAGAAAGAAAGAAAGAAAGAAAGAAAGAAAGAAAAAGAAGAAAAAGAAAGGAGAAGCGAATAAAAGACATGACAATCGAGGGAAACGGAAAGCACAACGAAGAAAGAAAGAAAGAAAGAAAGAAAGAAAGAAAGAAAGAAAAAAGAAAATAGGAGGGAATCAAAAGTAAAGGCTAGATTTTGGAGGACGAATTTGAGCGAAAAGAAAGAAAAAAGAAAGCAAAAAAAAATGAAAGAAAGAAAGAAAGAAAGAAAGAACTGAAATAAAAAATAGAGGGCGAGTCAAAAAGAATAGAAACATTTTGAAGAACGAACTTTACTGGAAAGAATCAATCCCTTCTCTCTATTTTTCATTCCATTAAACAAAAACAAAAAAGAAAAAGAAAAAGGAAAATTTTTCAAGTAAAATCGAAAGAAATTAAATAAAAAAATAAAGAAAGAAAGAAATAGCGAACGAGTCAAAAAGAATAGAAACATTTTGAAGAACGAAGTTTATTGGAAAAAAGAATCAATCCCTTCTCTCTCTCTTTAATTTCATTAAACAAAAAAAAAAAGAAAAGCAAAGGAAAAAATTTTCAAATAAAATGGAAAGAAATTAAATAAAAATATAAATAAAGACTATGAACTTTCCAGTAAAGAAAGTCATCAGTAGCCTGAAAATATTCATCGTAAAAAGCCCGCGAAAAAAAAGAAGAAAGAAAGAAAGAAAGAAAGAAAGAAAGAAAGAAAGAAAAAGAAGAAAAAAGAAAGGAAAGAAGCGAATAAAAGACATGACAATCGAGGGAAACGGAAAGCGCAACGAAGAAAGAAAGAAAGAAAGAAAGAAAGAAAGAAAGAAAGAAAGAAAGAAAGAAAGAAAGAAAGAAAGAAGCGAATAAAAGACATGACAATCGAGGGAAACGGAAAGCGCAACGAAGAAAGAAAGAAAGAAAGAAAGAAAGAAAGAAAGAAAGAAAGAAAGAAAGAAAGAAAAAGAAAGAAAGAAAGACGAATAAAAGACATGACAATCGAGGGAAACGGAAAGCGCAACGAAGAAAGAAAGAAAGAAAGAAGGAAAGAAAGAAAGAAAGAAAAAGAAGAAAAAAGAAAGGAGAAGCGAATAAAAGACATGACAATCGAGGGAAACGGAAAGCGCAACGAAGAAAGAAAGAAAGAAAGAAAGAAAGAAAGAAAGAAAGAAAGAACGAAAGAAAGAAAGAAAGAAAAAGAAGAAAAAGAAAGAAAAAGAAAGGAAAGAAGCGAATAAAAGACATGACAATCGAGGGAAACGGAAAGCACAACGAAGAAAGAAAGAAAGAAAGAAAGAAAGAAAGAAAGAAAGAAAGAAAAAGAAAAAGAAAAGAAAGAAAGAAGCGAATAAAAGACATGACAATCGAGGGAAACGGAAAGCACAACGAAGAAAGAAAGAAAGAAAGAAAGAAAGAAAGAAAGAAAAAGAAGAAAAAAGAAAGGAGAAGCGAATAAAAGACATGACAATCAAGGGAAACGGAAAGCGCAACGAATGGTAGAAAGAAAAAAATGTCGGTGAGGCGGCAATGAAAATATCAACGAGAAATGGAAATAAATGAAGACGAGGTGAATTAGATGCACGGGTCTTTCAAACAACATAGAAAGGGGCCATCTTTATGGGAATAAGTAGCACAGTGAAAATCAACAACACGCACCCCACATATCCGCCATGAGCCCATCAACGCTCCCCTACACCCGCAGTCGGGCCATTAACTTGACTCACGACAAAAGAATTCCTGAACGGTTTATGGCACATTTGGTATTTTCTAATCAGTCACAGACTCTAAGGGACGACGTCCATGTTTGGACGCATTCTCTCTCTCTCTCTCTCTCTCTCATTCCTTTCCCTCCCTTTCTCCCCTTTTTTCTTTTTTCTCATTTCCTCTTTTTCTTACTTTCTTTTTTTCTCTTACTATGTATCTATCACCCTCATTCTTTCTGCTACCCATCCTTCGCCTCTCCATTTCTCCCTTTTTTCTCCTCTTTTCCTTCTCTCTTTCTCACTCTCTTTTTATCTATCTATCTATCTATCTATCTATCTATCTATCTATCTATTCTTCCCCCTCCATCTCTCCCCTTCTTTCTCCTCCTTTCCTACCCTTTCTCTTACTCATTTCGCCCCTCTCTCCCACTCTCTGTTTTTCTTAGATCGTCTCTCTCTTTTTTTATATAATTTCTCTTTTCTGCCTTCTAGCATTTTCCGTCTCCTTTTCTTCATAGTATTTTAGGCTGAACTACCAAATGTGCGTTGTGGGGCATTGGATATCGGCTCGGAACGAGAAAATGGGGAGCCGAGTTCAAATTCCAGCTGAATTCATTACCTTCACTTACGCGCAAATACCATTGGGAAAGGTTTAATCCGTCTCTTCCTTCCAGTTATGGGTTAAATAGCAGGACAGATTGGGTTCTTTAGCCTTGGTCGGCAACCAGTCTACCGCAGAAAGCAATGGCAACCTACTGCGGGATAATCTTCTTTAGAGACATGATCGCCCAAGCGTGTTTCACGTATGGCACTTAACTGACTGACAGATTAACTTCAAATTAATCTGTATCATAAACGAAGCATTGATTCTATGTTGGCCATGCTTTCTTCACATGTGACTTTGCGTGTTCGCATCTAAGTTTTATGTATCTGTCTTGACTGTGCGTTTAATTAACCCGCAAGCACAGGGACGCTCACATGCACGCAAAATTTGGCTCGAGTTTGAAATAATAAATTCTAATAATACATTTCCTTCTCACACAGAACAACCGCTACCCTAGGTTAACAAGATGATTCTGAGAAAACGGACCCCGTGGATCGCATTTTCGTTTCCTCCGTCCCCGGCAGAAGGAGGCAGTACGTTCGCGGACCCAACAGAAGGCGCCTCCCCGACGACCGAAGTCGACGGAAAGTTTAGAGTGCATCTTCCGCCCACGGACACAACGCGTCGACCTGCACACCAGGAACGGGTCGCGACGACGGGCCGGAGGGGAAGTGCGTCCGCTGCCGGCCGTGCGGATTAGAGCGTCGCGCCGAAGCGCCCGCGCCATAATTTTGGAATCAAGAAAAAGTTTTTACCCTAAAATATCAGATAATTAATTATAAATTTACAGTATTCACATTATTCGGACTATTGTTGCCATTTGTACGACGTTTCGGCCGTTCTACGCTTCGGCCTTCTTTAGGTGCTAGGAATTTCGAACGTTGGTTAGTTCTTGACCCAAAGAGTTTTGTGAGTTTAATACCAGGCTACAGCAGTGGTGAACTTACAAGGTTAAAGGGAGATAACTCATGACTACCAGAAGAGGCACTACTATGCAAGGAATAAAGTTCATATACCCCAGTGATTGTAATAAATAGTTCGGTTCGAAATTCCTAGCACCTGAAGAAGGCCGGAGTATACAACTGATGTTAAGTATAAGCGTCATTTCTTTTTCATTTTTTCATTTGAGAGTATGTGTGAGAATTGTCAGTATACTTACATATATTTAACACTATTTATAAACGCGGAAATCCCGTCTTTATAATATATATATATATATATATATATATATATTGTGTGTATTTTGGCAGCATTTTTTCATTAATGCAGGTTTCATTGAATAATATAGACAAGTTTTGTCTATTAATTTTGTGTAGGATCCGTTCATACCGTCTGATATACTTGATGGTGATGTCGTTAAAAGACAACAAAAAATCACAGTATTTGTTGAATTTTTTATCAGGTCTAAGCTTTCGGCTCACATAAGCCATTATCAAAGAGTAAATAATAACACACAGTAAACATAGAACATTTAAGCTATTAACAATAAAGATAATTGAATTGAAAATATAAGTCCATCCCTACCGTGGCGGATGGCCGAAGACAGTGACAAAATAGTGGTGTTGTGGTCCCTGGTCTGATTACAGACATTTGAGTACGTTGTTGGAAATATCGAAATTGATTGTATTCAAACCAGGTTTAAACTGTTTAATGTAGAGTGCTTCGAGGATACTCAAACAAGAAAATAATAAGCAGAAACTAAAAATCCTCGAAGCACTCTACATTAAACAGTTTAAACCTGGTTTGAATACAATCAATTTCGATATTTCCAACAACGTACTCAAATGTCTGTAATCAGACCAGGGACCACAACACTACTATTTTGTCACTGTCTTCGGCCATCCGCCACGGTAGGGATGGACTTATATTTTCAATTCAATTATCTTTATTGTTAATAGCTTAAATGTTCTATGTTTACTGTGTGTTATTATTTACTCTTTGATAATGGCTTATGTGAGCCGAAAGCTTAGACCTGATAAAAAATTCAACAAATACTGTGATTTTTTGTTGTCTTTTAACGACATCACCATCAAGTATATCAGACGGTATGAACGGATCCTACACAAAATTAATAGACAAAACTTGTCTATATTATTCAATGAAACCTGCATTAATATATATATATATATATATATATATATATGAGTAGACGAACGCAAGATTCTTATTTAGGGATGAATAATTGTAGGTCTGAAAGTATGTATCAGCATAAACACAGTCACATTTGTATGTATATGTAAGGATGTGTGCGCATTTGTGTATATGGATATAACTTAGTGTAGATGGGTGGGTTAGTTTATGGGGTTACACATACAAACGTATCCATGATATTAGAAGTAGGCGGTTAATGTTTTAGTGGTCTTCGCGACTGGTCTGAATACCTCCAACTGATATGATGTCAATGCCTGTGTCCTAACTCTATTTTCCTCTTTCTTTTTTTTCTTTTTCTTTTTCTTATTTATTTATTTTATATTTTTTATCTTTCGTTTCAGTTACAGCAAATGCTTATTCCGTTATTCCGGCAAAATTTTATGTACAAAATGGAAGAAATATTGTGTGGTCTGATGAAATGAGCTAATTTAGCTCACTGAAATGAATTATAATTTATAGCCAATTTAAATGACGTGTTGAGTTTTCCTTTGTAATTATAATATATATATATATATATATATATTGCTAAGCATAATATAATCATATTATTAAATTTGATTTTTAATTTTAAAAAAATTTGCTGCACGGAAATTTCTATGTTTTGAAATTTCTACCTCGACATTAGGCAATGTTAAACTATTGTTGACAAAAAATTTAATTATATATATATATAATGAGATAGAGAGCCATGTGTGCAAAAACATAGACCAATTACCCTAGACAAGCATCTATCAGGATTTCAGATTTGGCCTCGCCTTGCAAAATAGATTGCTTTGTCAACAGAATCTGAACAAAATTATGGCTAAAATTTATCTCTCTTTGCTGACCACCGAAGACAAGCTGTCCAAAAATCATACTACTTGCCACTATCACACACACACACACACACACACACACACACACACACACACACACACACACACACACACAGCCCCATTTCGCCACTTAGTCCTTACTTAGGGTTTTCCGCATCGTCACACTACTAAAGGTGATGACAGCTAACGCACTTAGCAAGATATATTTCCCGCTACATATCGATTTAGGGGCATGCTAGGTCCTAAACCTAAACTCTAAATACAAAAACCTTTGCATTGCGTTTGTTCGGAAAAACTCCCAAAACCCCGAACTGGCAGTAAAGTTTGAGATGATGTCTCTCCAGGGACACTTACAAGTACGTTTTATGGTCTTCTCGGAATGGGTTTGTGGAAGTGGACAATAGAAAGAAATAATGAAACATACAAATAAACAATCTAAACAAAAGTACAGTGTGAGGAATACGTCGAGAAAGATTGATACTTACATAGTAAAATTCATTATATCACACCTATTCATAGGAGCAGACATAGATTGGCACTGGAAAAAGTTTCCAGCATTTTCTTAAAAAAAATACACCCTAATTAAACAAATGAAGAGATTTATGTTCTCCTGATATCTTCAGATTGAAAACTATACGAAACATAATGTGGTTGATGCGTGTTGACCTCAATGTCCAAATTTATATGTACATATGCTTATAACTATATTTTAATTTTATCCCAGATATTAAGCACTTTAAACTATAAATATAATGTACGTTAAAATTATATCTTTATAATATATATTGAGCACTCTGGAAGAATGGTAGACTTTGAAAAAACAGTAGCTACCCTAGAATCTATGCATCGCTCATTCAGTAATGAATTAGAGCAGTCTAACTATTGGTGCATGGTATATCATACGGTAAAAGTCTGCCTCCTTCTACCGAGCGCCCATAGCTCAGAGTTATAATCGCAGACTGACGCTAATTCGATCGGGTTTCAATCCTGGGTAAAAGCAATCGGATGTTTAACCGTACTGGTGAGCTGTGATACATCGAAACAGATTTGTCTGCAGATGACTATATATATATATATATATATATATATATATATATATATATATACCGTTCTTTTCTTAATACTTTTGCACAGTAGTATATATATATATATATAGTACTGTGCAAAAGTATTAACTATATATATATATATATATATATATATATATATATATATATATATATATACTGTTAAATATAAGACACTGATTTTGTATTATGTTTAATCATGAGCCTCTCTAAACATCGTATTTTGGCTTTTATCTTCTCACGCAGTGTGATGTCATAGAACCGCGTTACAAATTTATGATCTGCGTCTGCTATTCGTTGACATTTAATCATCACATAGCAATGTTTTATGTCAAGACAACATAATATCATCTTTGATGGTAGATGTCTTTATGTTAACGTCCTTGTAACCTCTCTGAAGATGGCTCATGTGAGCCGAAAGCTTAGAACCAGTATAATAAAAAATATCCAAATGTTACACAATTTTGTCATCTGAAATTAAAGCCAAAATACGATGCTTAGAGAGACTCATGATTAAACATAACAGACATTCATTTTTTGTTATATTTAACAGTATATGTTTAGAAAATTATCTGCTGCCTCGATACACAATATATATATATATATATATATATATATATATATATATATATATATATCATATTGTGTAATCCATTACAACTCCATCTACTCCCACCTAATTTATAGATAAGGTAACATTTGGTTTTTAAATTTCTATATATATAGTTTCTCTAACTATTGTAACCGTAAATCGCCTGATGAGGTACTATGGATAGTACCGAAACACGGTAGGTATAGCGGTGCAAAACGTGTTCTTATTATAAATAGGTATAATAAAAATATTACAATATATAAATGAATGTATATATAAACATGTTTCTTCAAAAAACGACCGACAAGGAAGAATTTATTAATTTTTGAGTTAATTTTTTCCAGTGTTCTTACATAGTGGTTTAAAGCGCTTGGAAACTAAAAAAAAAAACTTAGAACATTCTTACATCTTTTTCTCCGGCATAAAGGAAACCTGTCAGAATACAGGAAAAATTAAATGAAAAATTATTAAAAATTTCCAGCATTCTAACGTTTTTAGCTTTTGTAAGTGTTAAAGCATGTGCGTTGTGTTGCAATGGATATCGGATAAGAACGAAAAATCGGTGAGCCGAGTTCGAATTCCAGTTGATTTCCTTGCATTCAATTACGCTCAAATACACATAGGAAAGGTATTAATCCATCTCTTCCCTCCAGTTATGGATTAAATAACAGGACAAATTGGGTTCTATAGTCTTGACTGTCAACCGATCTACCACAGAAAGCAACGGCAATCTACAGTCAGATAATATTCTGCCCAGTCAGTCATGTCTCTTTCGAAACATGATCGCCTAAGCGTGCATCACATATGACACTTAACCGAATGAAGTGTTAAGGAATATAAAAATTGTCCATAAATTGCTATTGTATCGAACGCTTTCTGCTCTTTCTATAGCCATTTTTAAGGTCGTTTTTGTCTTTGTTTTAGTTATTTTTCAACTGTGTCTAGTTTTGAAAAGGAGGGTTCGTTTCCAGCAGTCAAATACCCAGCAGAGCTGGAATAAGCATAGGCATCTATTCTTAGAAGACCTTCAACACTACCACTCAACAACTAAACGATTTAAGGTTAATTTAAGGTGGGTTTTCTTAGTAACCATAATTTCATATGTAAATTTTAGCGCTGAGTTTTTAAAAAGTTGATTTTAGATTTATAATTCTATCTATGTCGTCAACGTACCTTGTATAGATTTCTGGTTTTTCAGTTGTTTTAAACAAATGGTCTTCAGTATAAGTTAGAAAAAGTAGGACCTAAATGCTTTCCCAAGTTGACACCGTTAATTTGTATATAGCCACTTCCATTTAGGTCATGAAATGAAGTGTTCGTGGTACAAGCGAGGAGTAGTTTCGAAAAAATAGCTGGTCGGATATTTGGAGGATGGATTGACGGGTATTTGTAGACGCAGTCACTAATTATGTTAATAGTTTCTTGGAATGGGACGTAGGTAAAAGCATTTTCAACGTCTAGCAAAGTATTTACCTATGGAATTTTCTGCTTTCGTTACCTGTCTGTATGCATGCGGTTTGCTAGCAGTAGAGATTCTTGATACAATGCTGTAATTGTTAGTTGTGTTTGAAGAACCCAAAATACCAACTACAAGTTAGTGATTCCAAAATCAAACAGGTGCAGAAATTTAAATATCTTATAAGTCTGCTACCAGAGGACGGAAAGTGCTATACGTAGATCCGAAGGCGTGTTGGCATGGGCAAGGATGCATTCCAAAAGCCGAGTAGAGCATTAAGATACAAGAAAATTGCACTGTAAACAAACAAGAGAGTACTTGGTTGTTATGTGATGCCTGCCCTTCAATATTGCAGTGAATGCTGGACAATCTCATCACAAATTAAGAAAAAAATTGTGCAACCAAAATGTGGTTCTACAGAAAGATGCTGGGGATACCATAAACGGAACACGCGAGCAATGAAAAGATTTTTGGAGATAATGGACGAAAAAAAAAAAAAAAAGAAACTGATACTTAGGATGTGCGTTGTGGCGCATTGAATATCGGCTCGGAACGAGAAATCGGGGAGCCGAGTCCGAATTCCAGCCGAATTCAATGAATTCACTTACGCGCAAATACCCTTGGGAAAGGTATTAATCCGTCTATTCCTTCCAGTTATGGGTTAAATAACAGGACAGATTGGGTTCTATAGCCTTGTGTAATATAACAATCTGGCCCCACCCGAGGAAGGCTGATGCAAGCGAGGGTGTTTCCGGTCGTTGAAAGGAACGGATGTTTGTTTGACCTTATTTCCGGCAGTAGCGGAAATGGCTACAGAGGCAAACAGAACAGGTGTCTCTGAGAATTACGTGGGCGTGCGTGGGCGAGGCAAAACCGGAAGAAAAAGTCCCAGTTCTGGAAGATTATATCAAGACCTCGTCACACGGATTCGCCAGACCAGAGTAGCAGTAGAGAGAGAGAGACACAACAGATACGACGACACTCCCGTCAACCCATTAGAGGCGCGCTCTCTCAATTCTCTGTCCCCTATGCTACACGGTTCATCGTCATTAATAAAAATATAACTTATATTTTCATATATATGCGTGTTTGTTGTTTATTGATATACAACACTTGTTCGGCAACCAGTCTACCGCAGAAAGTAATGGCAACCTACTGCGGGATAATCTTCTGCCTAGTCAGTCATGTCTCTTTCGAGACATGATCGCTCAAGCGTGTATCATGTATGGCACTTAACTGACTGACTGATACTTAACATCTGGAAAAGACAGTTGAAGTATTTTGTGGCATATAATGAGGAAGGAAAGCTTAGAGAACATGAGGCTCACGGGACAGATAGAGGGGAAGAGGGACAAGGGAAAGTAACGTAAGGCATACCTGACGGACTTGAGAAGATGAATGATGGAGCGGAGACTGAGTAAAATAACAGTAAAAGGGGTATTATGAACGACAAGTGATAGGGTGGTATGGAGGGCCATGATCGTCTACGTCCTTAAGGGACACGGCACAAAGAAGATCTCTGTTTTCTGTTCTCTTATATAACAAAGAAATTATTAACAAGTAGTCAAAAATAACCGGTTCACTTGAGTTGTTTGGCGGGAAAGAAGAACACTACCGGATCTTAATTATTAGGCTACCTCAGTTGTTTTTTTTTCATGATGTATTTCATTCTATTTTTAGTATTTATTGCCAATTGAATAATCGTAAATGAAAATAGAATGGTTATTACTCAGTCACTTAAGTGCTATACGTGATTCACGCTTTGGACGATCATGTCTCGAAAGAGACATGACTGACTGGGCAGATGATTATCCCGCAGTAGGTTGCCATTGCTTCCTGCAGTAGACTGGTTGCCAGCCAAGTCTATAGACCCCAATCTGTCCTGCTATTTAACCCATAACTGGAAGGAAGAAACGGATTAATACCTTTCCCAAGGGTATTTGCGCGTAAGTGAATACAATGGATTCAACTGGAATTCGAACTCGGCTCCCCAGTTTCTCGTTCAGAGCCGTTATCCACTGTACCACAACGCATATCCTTATTATTACTTTACAAAATTTTACAAAGCAGCCAGGAAGCCTTTGCTTCGGCCAACCAATAAGAAGAAGAGACTAGCATAGGGAAGCGAGCACAAAAGCTGAGCACCAGAACAGTTCATTTGGTGCACATTTTATTTTGCAGTATTAACAAAAAAAAAAAAATTCTATTTTTATTTCGTATTATCCACTTGGCAATAAATACTAAAATTTGTGAAATACATAATTTCTTTTAAAAAAACTGGGGTTGCCAAATAATCATGGCCGGTAGTGTAGATTAAATCCTCCGCGTATGTACTTCCCACAATTCGCTAAAAAAGCGCATAACATGATGAAAAAAGGTCCTAAACTTGAAAAGAAAAGTTTTATATTCAAAGTGTTTATGCTATTATGAAGAGGAACGACCAAACAATGTTATCATAATTTTATGAAATATTTTTATTCTTCCTAGCAAATTCGAAATTTTGGTTAAAATTCTTTTTTTTTTTTTTCTTGCGTCTGCGGGTGGACCTTAAGATCAGTCATAGAAATTTAGCGTCTTACGTGCGGCAAAAAAAAAACAAAAAAAAAACATCACTTTGGAAATTCTTTCAAAAATCAAATACTTGTCGGATTTTAATGAAATTTTCAGTACTTATTCCTAAAGGAATTAAATTATCAATGAAATATTGCTTTTAGAAAATCCTAGTAGAATTATATATTTTTTAGATTATTGAATTAATTTTATGAAATTTGGAGAAATTATTATTCCAGCCTATTCATATTTGTATTAGTTCAAACAGGACTCTTTGGAGACCGAAAATTTGTTCTGAATTATGAAATAAAATTGCAATAAAACTAGGACATGATTTACATTGTTCAGACCATCGTCTTCATCTTTGTTGCCATATTCCCCAAATTTTAAACGGTGTACGCTCCGATCTTCTTCGGGTGATTAAAATTTCGAACTGAACCATTCATTTTGTCCACCGATTGTTCTAGTTCTATGAGTCATGCCACTTCTCAGTTTCACTTATTTCACTTTAAATCAAATTTCTAAATTTTGTTCACCTCCGATGATAGCCATGTATTGAACTCAAAACCTTTTTGGTCAAGTCACTGGATTACTTGAACTTCTTTTTTAATCATTTCACCGCAAGCAAGGCGGTACCGACACTGATGCGCAGGGGGTTACATGATAGTAAAAATTAAGTTAGGAGGGGAGTAAAAAGAAAGACGAACAAGTTACTGAGTGTGAAAGAGAAAGGGACAGAGAAGGATGGGATCACAGGTGTGAAGATTGTTGTGAAAGTAGAGGGAAGAAGATATACAAAGCAATTTAGAAAGAACTGGGGTCAAGTGGATGTGATGGGTATTGACATTGCATTTAAATTCATGGAGGTTGTAGCAGTCAGGAAAGCAAGAATACGGGAGCGAGTTCCACAGGCGGGAAGTGCGAGAAAAGAAACTGAAAGAGTAGAATTGTCGGCTGCATTTGGTTGATCTAACTGTAAATGGGTGGGACCTTGTTGTCAGTCAGGTTGCACGAGTAAATTCTTGTGGCAGGGGGATCAGTGACTTAAGTTCGTCGTAGCAGAAGCCATTAAAATATTTGTAGAATAGATAGAGGGACGCCACATCCCGCCAGTGAGAAAATGCTGAAGTCAAGCAGCCAAGTCTGAACCTATCACATTACAGATTCTCCTTTGGAGCCCGTCGAAATCACTGAAATGAACAGCAGGGGCGCCTGACCAAATATGACAGCTGTATTGGGAACTTATCCGAGGGGTCATGTGTCCTTGAATATTTTCCGCCTTTGATGGGTTTTTAAAGAGTGTAGAAGCTTTCGGTTATTCTTAAAACAACTTTCAATGCCCTCATTGTTAATATATTTTCCTCTGTTTTTGTTTTAAATTGTATTATATAGAAGTAGTAGAAATTTTAAGCTGTGATTTTTTAGTGATTACTATATTATGCAAAATTAAAACAATGCCTAGCTCATAATTACCAGTAATACACTTCTATCAAAACTAAACGTTAGAATACTAATTTGATCTATCAATTTATCTGGGCTATACTAGATTATATGCCTTGTAATAAACTGAACGACAATAACCGATAAACGTCAACAAAAATAAACAGAAAAATGACACACCCCCTATGTTACCTCTCTGGCGTAAAAAAAACACCTCGGCGACTACATAGAACAATCTGCACTCTTTAGAGAAATTCACTCTAAATAATTCTAATTATGAAAGACGTCATAGTGAAATCGAGGCCCTATATGCTAATTGAGTCAATCACATCTAAGTGGCTACACGTGATCTTTTTTATGTATTTAAGTTTATGTATATATATATATATATATATATATATATATATATATATATATATGTATGTGTGTGTGTGTGTGTATGTGTGTGTGTGTGTGTGTGTGTGTGTGTGTGTGAGAAAAGTATAGTTGTACGGCCTGCAGTATCTATGAGTTAATGTACACGATATCAGGGATAGAGAGTCTGTATATATAAATGTTCACACTAAGGCCAACACCCAAAGGCGACAGTCTGTTTCATGCTTAAACAAAATAATTCTGGCCTGTCAGTTGCGTCTAGACATGAAACAGATTGTCGCTGTTGATTGTTGCCCTCAATGTGTGGGTAGCAATCCCTCTTTTATACAAGTTTACATTTTTTTTTAATCATTTCACGCCGAGCAAGGCAGAAATGCCACTGATGTGCAGGGGGCTACATAACTGTAAAAAGATTAATTAGAAAAGAGTGAGGAGTACAAACTAGTTAGAAAGGGGCAATAGAAAGCAGGTGCGATGACAGATACATAGGTGGAGAGAAAAGGAAGGTTATACGGGGGTGGGGAGAGAGCTAGTGTCCAGCGGTTAATAGATGAGTATTGACATTGCTTTTAAATTTCAGGGAGGTTGTAGCCGTCAGGAAAGCAAGAATATGGGAGCGAGTTCCACAGGCGGGAAGTGCGAGAGAAGAAGCTGCAGGAATAGAATTGTCGTCTGCATTTGGCTAACCTGACTGTGAATGGGTGGGACCCAGTTGCCAGTCTGGTTGCCCGATTAAACACCTGTTGATGAGGCACCAGTGACTTAAGTTCGTCCGAGCAGAAGCCATGAAAGTATTTATAGAACAAACAAAGGGAGGCCACATTTCGACGGTCGGGAAGTGGCTGCAGTCGAGCCGCCAGATCAGTACTTATCACATTACAAACGCTCCTTTGGAGCCTGTCGAGAACACTGAGGAGAACGGCAGGGGCACCTGACCATAAATGGCAGCAATACTCCATGCACGGACGTATGGTTGACTTGTATATATGCAGGATGGATTCAGGTGGAAATAACTGAAAAGTTACCGCGATTAATATTTTTATTTAATTCTTTTTTGTGTTCTTACCTTCTTTTATGGACATGAATTGTGTAACTAACTGTCCTAATATCCTATATATACGGGAGTTTTCAGCTATTCTTTTAGCCATTATCAAGGATGGTTTCTTTATATATATATCTGGAATGATGGAAAATTTTTGCTCCTGTTTCATTTTTCAAAAACGGTCATCATATTTTGGCAGTGTTCATAGTTGATGTTCTTGAGTGCTGTTCTTTTCTTTTCTTTTTTATTAATTAATAATGCTTTGATAATTAATTATAATTTTCATTATTAATTATGATTATTCATTATTATTAAATATTATTAGTTATTATTCATTAATAAATATTAATTCATTATTAATTATTATTATTAATCATTAATGCTTTTATTATTTTGAGCCTTTTTATGTGTGAGTGAGGCGTTATGGTACAGTGGATATCGGCTCGGAACGAGAAACCGGGGAGCCGAGTTCGAATTCCAGTTGAATCCATTGTATTCACTGACGCGCAAATACCCTTGGGAAAAGTATTAATCCGTCTCTTCCTTCCAGTTATGGGTTAAATAGAAGGACAGATTGGGTTTTATAGCCTTGGTCGGCAACCAGTCTACCGCAGAAAGAAATGGCAACCTACTGCGGGATAATCTTCTGCTCAGTTAGTCATGTCTCTTTCGAGACATGATCGCCCAAGCGTGTATCACGTATGGCACTTAACTGACTGAGGTTATTATAGTTATATTTTCTGCGAGTATGTTGAAAATCGAATTTGGTAAGTTTCCATGTATTTTAAAATGATTCCAAAATCAGCTATGTTCAGATAGATGTAACATGAGTTATCTTGACCGACATGCGTTGGTAGCTCCAATATAATTATTCATCGATTTGTTTTAATATATACAGAGAAACAAACAGACAGACAGAGTGATAAAGAGACGGACAGAGATAAATAGATAGATTACCAAAACCAAAAGTGTCATGAGCACACAACGTATATATAATATTTTACCAACGCGATTCGTCCTCTAAGGGATTTTATTCAGGTAAATATGCAGGTTTTATTTTGTAACTTGCACGTATAAATAGAACTGTATTGGAGGAAATGATTTTCATGTTTTCAAATTCAACGTTGAAGACGTTCTAAAATATTCTAAGAAAAACTCTATGTAAGAAAAGATGAACTATGGAGGACGCTAAGTGATATAACACATAGGCCTGGATAACGAAAGTAAGTATTGTTGTTAAATATTTCTTTTTAATGTAATTATTAATTACTATTTTAATTCATTTTTATTATTATTTGATAGGTGTGTGTGGGAGTTAGTGAGAGAGAATAAATGCTGTTGCTGAATTTTTAATCATATATTTTTTTAATGTAATTATTAATTCATGTTTTATTTTATTAATAATGGTGTTCCATTTTTACTTTTATGTGAGAAAATGATTTATTTATTTATATTAATTCCTTAACGTAGCTATTTTTAATTATAGTTCTATTATTATTATTATTATTATTATTATTATTATAATTATTATTATTGTATCATTTTCATCATAATTCGATTTTTGCTATGGTCACACTAACTACCAAGTCTGTGGAAAGACCGAAGGCAGGTCGTGGTGTGTTGTTACGATTACAAGTTTTTTTATCCCCCATATCATCACTGGCGTTACATGGACAAAGTTCTCCTTAGTGTCTGGACCGTACTTAAGAAGCCAGTTTTTGTATATCTCTTAAACTGAGGTTTCAATCTGTTGTTTTATTCCATTTTTTATCATTCCAAGCGCACCTACTATCACTGGTACTGTTCTTGTTTTCAATTTTCATATTTTTTCTATTTCAGTTTCCAGGTTTTTATATTTTGATAGTTTTTTCAAATTCTTTGGTTGATATGTTACAATCCACTGAACATGCTATATCGATTAGTATGCAAGTTTTTTTCTCTTTTTGGTTTTTAACAATAATGTCCGGACTATTTGCTTCAGTTTTCCTGTCTGTGTAGATAGTGTAATCTCATAGAATGGTGACATCTTCAATTTCTGTAAGCAGTGCTGGGTGTTTTCACTTTAGTGTTTGTTTACATATTTTCCATAGTTTTCGCACATTATCCGGTGTAAATATAGCCCCACTTTGTCGTGACGATTTTCATATTCATTTGAATCAAGTACATTATTTTTTTATTCATTTGGGGCAAGTATATTATTATATCATTTTTCATCATATTTTATTTCTGCTTTGGTCTCACTACCAACCAAGTCTGCGGGGAGACCTAAGTCAGTGTTGTTATGGCTCCATTTTATGTTTTTCTATCTTCCCTATCATCCCTAGCATTACATAGATAAAGTTTTCCTTAGTGTGTGGGCTGTACTTAATAAGACAATTTTTTGTATATCTCTTAAGCTGGTGTTTCCAGGGATTCTTTCAATGTGTTGTTTTGTTCCATTTTTTATCATTCCAAGTGCACCTACTATCACTGGCACAACTCTTGTTTTCAATTTCCACATTTTTTCTATTTCAATTTCCAGGTCTTTATATTTTGGCAGTTTTTCAAATTCCTTGATTGCTATGTTACAATCCGTTATGTTATTATAATTATGTCATTTTTTCATCATATTTCGATTTCTGCTTTGGTCTCACTTCCAACCAAGTCTGCGGGGAGACCTAAGGCAGGTCGTGGCGTGTTGTTATGACTACATTTCATGTTTTTCTATCTTCCCTATCATCCCTAGCATTACATAGATAAAGTTTTCCTTAGTGTGTGGGCTGTACTTAACAAGACAATTTTTTGTATATCTCTTAAGCTGGGGTTTCCAGGGATTCTTTCAATGTGTTGTTTTATTCCATTTTTTATCATTCCAAGTGCACCTACTATCACTGGCACAACTCTTGTTTTCAATTTCCACATTTTTTCTATTTCAATTTCCAGGTCTTTATATTTTGACAGTTTTTCAAATTCCTTGATTGCTATGTTACAATCCGCTGGACAAGCCATATCAATTAATAGACAAGTTTTCTCCTTCTGGTTTTTAACAATAATGTCTGGCCTGTTTGCTTCAATTTTTCTGTCCGTGTAGATGGTGTAATCCCATAGAATGGTTACATCTTCTATTTCTGTAACCGGTGCTGGATGATGTTCATACCAGTGTTTGTTTACAGCTTTTCCATAATGTTTGCACATTGCCCAATGTAAATATTGCCCAACTCTATCGTGGCGATTTTTATATTCGTTTGGGGCAAGCACAGAACAGCCTGAGATTAGGTGGTCTATTGTTTCTTGGTGTTTATCACAAAACCTGCATTTTGGATCCATATTATTATGCATAATATTTGCCTGAAAGTTTCTCGTGAAAAGACTTTGGTCTTGTGCTGCAAGTATAAATCCTTCAATTTCAGACTTTAATCCAGATGCACGTAACCATCGATGAGTATTAACTTTGTCAACATTGGATTTATTGGCACGTACTGGATATTGGCCATGCAGAGGTTTGTCTTGCCAGCGCTGTTTCATCTTTTCAAGAGCTTTATCTTTGGCTTTCATTTTCATATTCTTTGCCGCAATAGTTGGTTCTTGGCTACTGTTTTGCTTTTCTACAGAATCTACTAACTGTAATTCTTGTTTGTATTTATTATTATTATTATTATTATTATTATTTCTTCTCATGTATACACATTTCTTTCCGGATCCCAACAAAAGACCTAAATTCAGAAATGGCTTCGTGATATTTGATATTTTCCACTGTGTATTTCTGTAAAAAAAAAAACAAAAAACAAGCAAACAAAAAAGAAAATAACTGGGATTTTATATGAATAAATCTTTTGTCAGCTGTACTTGTGCATAGTTTACAGAGTATGCTTTTAATGAGTCTATCGAAACCTTTTTCAGTTAATCTGAGGGTTCCAACTACAACTGGAATTAATTATTATTATTATTATTATTATTATTATTGTGTGTGTGTGTGTGTGTGTATTCTTTTTCTTTCTTATCTGAACTTACCTGGCTACATCTCAGTAGTCTTATATATGTTTGCGAGATTCCTCTGAGTATAGAGTTCTCACTGCACACCTCAAGATCCAATCTATCTGCACTTTACACCATGAGGCTCAATGCTGACGGTCTTGTCCGCACAGCCGGGAGCCCATTTGCTTTTATTATATTACAGGCAATTCACTTATCTCTGGCAAGTACTCTTGCCAACAGGCAGCGAATAAAGAACAGCGTATAATATTCCTTTGACACCCGAACATCAATGGACAATCCCAAACGGTCAGTCGAAGGTTTGTTGTACGACTGTAACCGTTGGTCAATGCGAGACGAGGATAAAAATGACCGAATGGTCTGGGTAAGTGCAAGGGTTTGGCGATTTGGAAACATGGTTGGGACTGGGTTAAACAAGATTAGGAATTCTCTGGAGATGGGGTCTGGCTTGTGATCGACTATCTTGGCACTAAGAAGAGAAAGGATTTATCGAATAAGCAAGAATTCTGTTCTCTCTTTCATCGCCTTCTTCCTCGCCAATCTACTCCTGACTTCTAAATACTTTGGCCAGATCTGACTTCACGGCTATCCCAAGAGCGTGAAATTCTAACCTCTTATCGCAACATGTGTCAGCGGGCAAAACACTGGTTCCAGTATTTGGCACTGGTAGATACACATAATGTATACTTGAATTTTATATTATCTAGACAATTTTAATTCCGTTTATAGCGTTGAAATATAATCTTACTTACATTAAATATACCATAAAATGTCCTATATATATATATATATATATATATATATATATATATATATATACGAATACATAGAGTCGGATTAGCATAGATCCCTCATCTTTTTGTTGTTTTTGTTGCCTTATTTTTTAAATAATTTTTACTGCATTTCTTACCTTATTTTTAATCCTATTAAACTTATTTTTTCATAAATATATGTTGTCATCCGCAGACAGATCTGTTTCGCTGTATCACAGCTTATCAGTACGGTTAGACTCCGATTGCTCCTAACCCAGGATATATATATATATATATATATATATATATATATATATATATATATATATATATATTGTATCGAGGCAGCAGATAGTTATCTAAACATATATTGTAAAAAATAACAGACAATGAATGTCTATTATGTTTACGGATGAGCTGTGACACAGTTATATATATATATATATATATATATATATATATATATATATATATATATCAATTAAATATGAGCTGTGACACAGTTATATATATATATATATATATATATATATATATATATATAACTGTGTCACAGCTCATCCGTATATATATATATAACTGTGTCATAGTAGGGTGTAACTGTAGAATTAAAAAGGACTGCCCTATTAGAGGTAATTGCAATCAGGCAAACGTAGTTTATAAAGTTAAAGTTTACGTTAACGAAAATGACAAAAGCCCTAAAACATACATAGGATCCACACACGATAATTTTAAAATTATGTATGGGAAATAAAAACCAATACTAAAAAGGACCCCATTCTGAAATGGGAAATAATAAAAAAGTGACCTAACTATAACAAAAACAATAAATTTTGTAGGGTATGTGACGAGGAGAAGCTAGCAATAGCTAAATTTGAACCTGCCAACAAACTTATTAACGCTAAAACAGAAATACTAAATAAGTGTAGAATCCACAAATCAAAATTTCTTGCTTAGTGTATCGGACCTTAATGTGACTCCAGAAATTTTTTTTTCTCTTCGAACACCCCCTTCCCCAGATGGGTTAGTCTTTGATAGGTGTCTATTTATTTGATTAGTCCTTGGTCTGCCTTTGCCCTGACGAGCCGTTGTGCGAAACCGCGGTAGGTCTTGGCGATCTTGCGATTTTTTCTCGTGTGTTTTTGCTCTACGTCACTGCCTCTTGGTTAATCCTTTTTGGTTAGTTTTGTATCGAGCACTTTTCTTTCTTTGTGGTTCGTTCCGTTTGAGGGTTTTTTTTTCTTTGCTGTGAAGTACTGTATGTATTGTCGGTGCTCCGCAGTTTTCTTTTTTTTCCCCTCATTGTCCAAAGCTTTATAGCGGCGGACAATAACGGAGTTAGATTCTGCCGGTTATTCGTTGTCCTAAAAAATTACTTGTGTAAGATTTTAAGATTTGGATACGTACAGAGTCGATTTTATTATTATATATATATATATATATATGTATATATATATATATAACTGTGTCACAGCTCATCTGTACGGTTAGACATCCGACTGCTTCTAGCCAGGATTGAAACCCGACCGAATTGACATAGACGCTCGATAGAAGAAAGCGGTCTTTGGCATGTTCTATATAATATAAACACACGTCCGTTGCTGGGAGTGTTCAAATTCGTTACTGAATGAACGATGCTACTGGTTTTTTTTTTCAAAATATACCCTGATTGAGAATTGCATACTATGAAAAACAATAGTTACTCTGACATCAACGCATCGTTCATTCAGCAGTGAATTAGAACACTCTCAGCTATTGGGCGTGTATAATGATAATATACAATTCAGTCGGGTTTCAATCTTGGGTAAAATGCAATCGGCTGTCTAACCGTACTGATGAGCTGTGATACAGCGAAACAGATCTATCTGCGGATGACTATATATATACAATACCTTTTCTAATACTTTCGACCCGAATAGCATGTATAAAATCGGTCCCTAACAAACATTTTCTTTAATAATAATTTAATTTTTATCATTTCATTTTACAAATTTATGTTTAAGTTTCAGTATAAACCAAATTACATTATACATTTAATAAATAAAAAAATATCATCCTAGATTTATATTTTATAACAAATATGAACAGCACGAGAATCAAAGACAAAAATTCAAATCAGTTCAAAATATGCACCTGATGATTGCATAGCGCATGAAACTCCGAGTCGTGCTTTTGATGTAGGAAGAAAAGTATTATAATTAGTAATGTACTAATCATAAACCCACTACATATTATAGTTTTACTACAATCACGCTCTCCCGTAGCCTTACTTGTCACCATTCCGGTCTTGGTTCAATTAAATAATATTTATAAAAAATAACGATCTACGTAATATTAGCAGTTATTAGTCGATAACACAACAATAATGACACATACGCACATGGAAAAAAAACTTAATTTATTGGAGGCCATCTACATTAAAACAAAACAACCCAACCTCAATAAAATTAAATTCACAACTAGTCATAGCACATTATATTGCATCTCGATATGTGTTTCTACTGTTAATTGTTCGGTCTGTAACGTAATACGACATCATAGAACTCCATCTTGGGTAGTGAAATTGATATACGATATTGGTTTATATATATATATATATATATATATATATATATATATATATGTGTGTGTGTGTGTGTGTGTTTATGTGTGTGTGTGTACATGTCTATGTATTTTATTCATTGTTGTTCTAAAAGTCTATTTTGTTAAATGTCTGAAACATTATTTGATTATTGTCAAGGACTTCCTTATTTTTTTCTTTTAACATGATAAAACTAAGCTGATGATTATTTTTTTCTGCTATTTGCCTCCTTGCGCCATGTTCGGTATATCAAATGTAATAGCTTCGGGATGTGTTGCAAGAGCTTGTACTCCTTCAGGCCAATTCAATTAAAAAAGTGTAGATCACACGCATGTGTAAATGACTGTGCAAGAGTATCATATGAAATACTATGTTGTTCGAAAATTTCATGCAATTTTTTTACGAAAAATTAATTTTTATGAAAAATTATTCCATTAAATATTTATTCAATTACTTATGAACCATTTTGTTGCACAAAAATTCTCCATTAACTTAAAGATTCAGTCTTCCTAGAATATCGTTGGTTTATAGGCAAAAAATTCATTAATGTGTTTTTTATGTCAACTCGCTTGGGCGATCATGTCTAGAAAGAGATATGACTGATTGGACAGAAGGTTGCCATTACTTTCTGCAGTAGATTTGCTGCCAGCCGAGGCTATAGAACCCAATCTGTCCGGTTATTTAAACCATAACTGGAGGTAAGGGACCGATTAATACCTTTCCCAAGGGTACCAGTGCTTAAGTGAATGTAGGGTATTCAACTGGAATTCGAACTCGGCTCAACGATTTCTCGTTTCGAGCCGCTATTCACTGCACCACAACGCAGATCTGATTATGTCAACTAAAGAACTGAAATTTTTACAATTGAGATTATTTGCAAGAACATGAACAAATGAAAATGCGAAAGATCAATGTTTGGTGAATATGGCGGTTGGTGTAACCCATCCCAGCGAAGCTGTAACAAAGAAAAGTCTGGAATTATGCTGATTGAAAACAATACATTTCCTATTCGCTAATTCAGAGCGTCATTTTATGAATTGCTGACTTTAATTTGTTCAATTATGAGCAGTAATTTTCAGTTGACTGGTTAATTGGAAGAAGCTCTTAATAGAGCATGCCTTTCGAATCTCACCAGATGCACATCATGACTTTCTTAGGATGAAGATCTGATTTTGGGGTGACTAAAGTTGGCTTAGCCAAGGATCTTTTTCACTGTTGTATACCATCCATTTCTCATCAATTTGCTTAAAAAGGGTGCATTTTTATTTCGTTTATACAGGAAATTACAAATAGAAATGCGATTCAAAAATTAGTTTCACTCATATGAGCGTTGTGGTGCAGTGGATATCGGCTCGGAACGAGAAATCGAAGAACCGAGTTCAAATTCCAGTTGAATTCATTGCATTCACTTACGCGCAAATACCCTTTGAAAAGATATTAATCCGTCTCTTTCTTCCATTTATGGGTTAAATAACAGGACAGATTGGGTTCTATAGCCTTGGTCGGCCACCAGTCTACCGCAGAAAGCAATGGCAACCAGCTGCGGGATAATCTGCTGCCCAGTCAGTCATGTCTCTTTCGAGACATGATCACCTAAGCGTGTTTCACGTATGGCACTTAACTGACTGAATGTTGTTGAGAGACTGGTACTTATAGCCTTGGGTAGCAACCATTCTAAGAGAAGGAAATTCTAAATTGAAACCAGCAGCTGTTTAGTATTCTTCAATTTTTAGACAAAAGCAATTTATAAAATGCATTAATCTTTAGGAGGAGGGACGAGGTAATCTCAACATCCTCGGGACAAAAAGAACCGGAAAGGCATGATCCTATTCGGCTTTGACTGCCACTATAAACCACAATTGTGAGATGGAAGAGGAGTGGTTAACATAGCCGCGCAAAATAAATTAACTGAATGATGAATAGTAATAGACTTGCAATGTAGGGTCTGTTGAAAAAAGGCTACAGAGTGTAGAATATGTCTTAACCTTATAAGACCACGTATCAAGGGTGGAAAGATCTGAGAGAACAACTCAAGTCAGTATGGCGACTATACTTTATTTTCGGTTTTATCTGATGTATACATTCATAAAGCTTGACAGAAAAACTCTTGGAGTCAGTTAAGCGTCATACGTGAAACACACTTGGGCGATCATGTCTCTTTCGAGACATGACTGACTGAGCAGATGATTATCCCACAGTAGGTTGCCATTACTTTCTGCAGTAGACTGGTTGCCAGCCAACGCTATAGAACCCAATCTGTCCTGTTATTTAACCCATAACTGGAAGGAAGAGACGGATTAATACTTTTCCCAAGGGTATTTGCGTGTAAGTGAATGCAATGAATTCAACTGGAATTTGAACTCGGCTCTTCGATTTCTCGTTCCGTGCCGATATCCACTGCACCACAACGCACATCCAACAATCTTGGAGTTACCATTTTTTGTACAGCCTTCTTATTCTCTGGCAATTGTTTTGACTTCGTTTCCGTTTTACTTCCAGTGTTAGATGAGGATAAAGAAATATATCGTTATATACCTAGTTCCTATGGTGAAGAGATTTAACACCGTTTTTTATCGGAGAATAAAGAAAACCTTTGCAGAACAAAACGTGAAACCACGAGATTCAACATGGCCATCAACGTGGCTGGTACTAAACTCCAGAAGAACAACATTCTACAGCTTCTTGACCGCATGCTTTCCACTGTTTTCTTTCTTTCTTATTTTTAATCATTTCACCCCAAGCAAATCAGTACCGCCACTGATGTGCAGGGGGCTACTTAGGAGAATTAGTTTTAGGCAAGAGGAGAGTGAAGAGAATGACGAACCAGCTACAGGGTGTGAAAAAGAAAGGGCAAGAGAAGGATGGGAACACAGGAGTGAAAACAGTTGCGAAGGTAGAGGGAAAAGAAAAGAACAAGATACAAGGATCAATGTAGAAAGAACTGGAGTCAAGTGGCTGAGAGATAGGAATTGAAATTGCATTTAAATTCTTGGATGTTGTAGACGTCAGGGAAGCAATATAAGACATATTGACATATAAGAGTTTCGTTTTAGAAGCATTGAATTTTATGAGCCACTTCTTACCCTGTCCACCACTGAGTGGAGGTCCTTCTTGAGACCAGCAGTATTTGTCCGTATATTGAATAATGTTGAATACAAAGGATAAACCTCTACTTCTGTTCAAAATACCGAAGAGGAGTGTGAACCAGGTTAGAAATAAAGAGTGATGACTTTTACATTAGTAACTCATCACAGAGAACCATTTGTGCCTGACATAGCATAGCTGATGCTAAACTCCAAAAGAGCAACATTCTTTATTTTATTGGCCACATGTTTTCCACTGACATGAAGTGAAGGAAATACATAAAATTAATTACTACATCTATTGCGAAGAATGCTGGTTTGCTATGTCTTGCCAGAATCTATCTTGTATCTTCTATTTGTAAACCTACCCTTCATCTTTGCATTGAATACTGTTGCCATATCTGGTCTGGTGTTCCTGCTCTACATCCTGGCAACATCTGAAAAAGGATCTTTAATATAATCAGTTCTGACCAGATATGTAGAATTCATTCACTTTCTGGCTGACATCGCATGGCTTCCCTCTAGAAATATTTCCATGACAACTGTTCTGATGAGCTGTTTTCTCCAATTCCCTGACTATATGAGTTTAAGCATATTACTAGATTGACAACTAGATATCACTCATTTTACTAATGAACAGCTAGATACAGCTGTCACTTTTACTGAAACATTTTTCTCTCACTTGTCACCTGTGGAACACCCTTCTGAAAAAATTTAAGAGTTCAAGCATAGATATCAGAAGTATAGAGTACAAACAGATTTTAAAAGGAACCAGAAACCCAATCTTAAACAGGGAACAAGGGATAAATCTCTACTCCTGTTCAAAAGACCAAAGAAGTGTGAACCAGGTTAGATATAAAGAGTGATGACATTTACATTAGTAACTCATCAGAGAGAACCATTTGTGCCTGACATAGCATAGCTGATGCTAAACTCCAAAAGAGCAACATTCTTTATTTTATTGGTCACATGTTTTCCACTGACATGAAGTGAAGGAAATACATAAAATTAATTACTACATCTATTGCAAAGAATGCTGTCTTGCCAGAATCTATCTAGCACATTTGTAAACCTACCCTTCATCTTTGCATTGAATACTGTTGCCATATCTGGTCTGGTGTTCCTGCTCTACATCCTGGCAACATCTGAAAAAGGATCTTTAATATAATCAGTTCTGACCAGATATGTAGAATTCATTCACTTTCTGGCTGACATCGCATGGCTTCCCTCTAGAAATATTTCCATGACAACTGTTCTGATGAGCTGTTTTCTCCAATTCCCTGACTATATGAGTTTAAGCATATTACTAGATTGACCTGAATGTGCGTTGGATATCGGCTTGGAACTAGGCATCGGTGAACTGATTTCGAATACCGCTTGAATTCTTTGCATTCACTTATGCACAAATACCCTTGAGAAAGGTATTAATCCGTCTCTTCCTTCGAGTTATGGGTTAAATAACAGGACAGATTGTGTTCTATAGTCTTGGCGGGCAACCAGTCTACCGCAGAAAGCAATGGTAACCTACTGTGGGATAATCATCTGCTCAGTCAGTCATGTCTCTTTTGAGACATGATCGCTTGTATCCCGTATGGCACTTAATTTACTGACAAGATTGACAACTAGATATCATTGATTCTCCTAATGAACAACTATATACAGCTGTCAGTTTTACTGAAACATTTTTCTCTCACTTCTCACCTGTGGAACACCCTTCTGACAACAATCTTCAAAAATTTGAATGCAACATCAATTGCCATCCTTTGTCTTTGTGAACCCTTGTCTTTTTTTCACTCCTTTTCTCAGTCATCCTCACTAAGGTCATATCATTCTCTTTCACTTTCTCTAACCCCCTTGTGTTGTATTGGCATTATCACCTTCCTTGAAGTGAAACATTAAGAAATAATATAGGTATTCATAATTGATTTCATGAGATTTGTTGTTGCCCAAGTCAAAATCGCTATTGTAATTATTACTCCGAAATATTTTTGAGGTAAAAAAAAGTTTAATTCTGACAGTTTTATTTCTAAATTATGAAAAAAAGCTAAATTTTATGTGTTATTTCTCTTATAACATGGTGGGTGTATCCATTCATAATTATATAAACATTGTCTTTATTAATTATAAATTATTTTAAGTGTAGTCGTTAAAAACTTACAAGACTTCACAGTGAGGTTCTGGAGATTTATGATTATATTAGGTTGTCCCAAAAGTTTGTTAACACTTGCAAAATATTTAAATTTTACTCGAAAAAACAACAAAAATTATTGCTCAAAATAAAGACCATCATTTTCCAAGACTTTCTGTCATCGATCTGCAAGCTTTCGCATCTGGTCAAAGTACCATTCAGCTGGCTTTGAATCAAAGAATTCTTGACACGTTTCCTCGACTTCATCAAAGGAGTCGAATCGGCGGCCCTTCGGAAAATGACGTAATCTGATGGAGCAGTCAGGACTGTAGGCTGGATGTGGCAGAACCTCAACGCCGTCCAGCTCTTCAAACTTGTCTTTGGTCTTCCTGGCGGTGTGTGGCTTGGCAATGTCCTGCTGCATCAAAGCGCGCTTTCGGCTGATCAGAGCCGGGTACTTTTGCTTCAACTTTTCGTAGACCCGCTCAAGTGGCTGACAGTAAAGTTAGGCATTGATGGCACGACCATTCGGAACCAACTCAAAATGCACGATTCCTTCAAAATTCCACCAAACGCACAATATGACTTTCTTGCCGAATCGATCTTGTTTTGGAACCGACGGTGTCTCTTGCCCTTTCTGAACGCATCGCTTGTCTCGATTGTGCTGGACCAGATAAACCAATTTCTCGTCGGATGTCACAATGCGCTTCCAAAAACGCTCGTCCAATGGATTGCTGAGCAATTGACAGCAAATTTCAATTCGTCGGTTGGCTTGAGCTTCGGTGAGTTCGTGCGGATCTTGGCGCAGCATTTTGTGAACAAAATCGTTGCTTCAAATGTCGGTGAATTGTCGATTTGCCAACTCCAAGCTCATCACCCAATTCTAGAGTGCTCAATGAACGCGCAATATCCAACCCGGTTTGCATGTCACCATCATCCAACTTTAACGGCCGTCCGAACAAGGCTTATCTTCAAGACTCATGTCGCCAGAATCGAAACGCTTGTACCACTTTGAGATCGTCGCATATGCAATTGTTCCTTCACCTTCGGCAGCACAAATCTCTTCTGCAGCTTTCCTGGCTGAAAGACCTCGCTTCCAGCAGTAACGAATCAAAACTCGCAGCTCAATTTTATCAATTGCCATCTGGAATACAAAGATGAAGATCACTATAACAATATAAACGCAAAATTGCATAAAAATTACGAACTTTTGGAGACAATCTAATAGATGTCAGTGAAGTAAATTATAGAATAAGAGTAGAATTGTTAACTATAAAACAGTGTAAAGTAATTCCAGTAATTAGCTCAACTCATTAACGTGACAACTATTCTGATGAGCTGGTTTCTCTGATTACCTGACTACATGAATTTAAGCATGTTACTAGGTTGACAACTAGATATTGTAATTATTATTCCAATATATCTTGACATAATCTGAAAAAAGAACTTTAATCTAAACAATTCTGACCAGATATCTCGATTTCAGTCATTTTCATGTCAATGTGACCTGGCTTTCCTTAGTGAAAAAAAAAGAAGTCACAGGAAAGTCATGTCATATCGACAAGGAAGTGACTGAAGTCGAGATATCTGGTCAGAATTGAAAATATTAATGAAAAAAAAGACAAATATTTTCACGGCAGATATTCTGATGATTTTTTTCTCTGACCCACGACTACATGAATTTAAGCAAGCTACTAGATTGGAATTTAGGTTCCATCCACTTTATAATTGAACTAGCTAGATGCAACCGCACTTCTACTCTAAGAGTTTCTTTTCTCGCATTATCACCTGAAAAAGACCCTTCCAATTTCTTGCTTTCCTGTCACTTACAATCTTCCAAAATTTAAATGTAACGTCAGTCGCCTTCTTCTGTCTTCCTGAAACATATTCTTTTTTTCTCTTCTCTTCTCTAAGATCTTCTCATTCTCTTTTTCACTGCTCGTAACCCCTCTTCGTTCCATTGACATTATCGGCTTGTTTGGGAGAGAGTGTTTTTTATTTTAAAGAAAAAAATATTACAGGAAAAAAACTTATCATCGTCATCCTCATCATGTGCAAATCTCGTGGAACCCATTTTTTGGGGTTAAACCACAGCCGTTCTCTTCCAAGGTGAAGGATTGCCTTGACCTAGGTGACTGATTCCAAAAGGAGTAAACCCTTCGTCCTGTCTGTTACATGAATATGTGGTTGATTTAATGGACAGCGGCTCGGAATTAAATATCCAAAAATTCCAGTCCAGTTCGTTACATTCACTTCCACTGAAATAAATTTCGGAAAGGGTATGTATATATCTTCTACATTATTGGTTAAGCAGTAGGACTTCTAACTAGTAAAATCATTGTCCTTCTAAGAAAAAAAGTTTCTAATGCAATATTCTCTCGCAAAAATTAATTTTTTTCCGTATGTTAAATTATGTTTCGGCTTTTAATAAAGCCCATAAATGTTTGATCTAAACTTATTTATAAATGGAACATGGTCTGTGTGTGTGTGTGTGTGTGTGTGTGTGTGTGTGTGTGTGTGTTTCAGTTACCTACAGACTCCGAAAAGGCTGAACCGATTTTTTTGAAAATTTATAGAGTTGTACTATGAACGTCTGCGAGTGTTCTTAGCTAGGTTTTGTGTCGACGTACCCTCGATAAATATCGAAAATCGATAATCGAAAAAATCGGGTTATAGAAGGAGTGGTCCGATTTTAATCAAATTTGATACACTCATAGACAAAGACATAAGAAAAGATATTCAGAAGTTTCAAGTTTGCAGTTCTTACAATAGAGCAGAAAATCGATAATATATATATATATATATATATATATATATATATATAGAAAAGGCAAGATGTTTGTGTGCGTGTCTGTTTATCTGCCTGTATGTCTGTATTTTTTCAGCCCTTTTATCTTAGTTTTTGCTTCGGTTTTGGCTCTAAGTAGGTATAATTGTAGTTCTTAGTCTCAGCCATGATACCATTTACTCAGAGGACTTATTTAGCCTTCAAAATTCGGGTTATGACAAAAAACCTATTTGATATCGATATCAGGAAATCAAAATTTGACTTACATCCATTCATTTTTCTTTCAGTCTACGGTTTCGCTCTAACTGGAAACAATTATTGCCTTTTAGTCTTTCGTGCCAACGTCCAAAGAGTCTGAGCTCCAGGACCATGGATTAGTTTTAAAGCTTTCATTACACCCGAGCCACGCCTGGCTATACTGCTAGTAAGCAATAAATATTGAATCAATTAACCTGGCCGTTGTCTTCGATCTAAGCCGTCCGCCCAGGAATGGCGTGTATCACCGTACTTACTGAATACATATCTACGAATTTTAGTTTGCCCATTGTGCTAGATTGTCTTTGAGACAGCGCGAAAACTTTCGTCGGCACTTGACCAGAAATTCCTGGTGGTAAACTGGTTTAATTGCCAATGCTGCCATTATGTGACGGGCTTACTTGTTTCTAGTAACACTCGGAGATTGACTTGAAATTGCCTTTATCATAATTTTTTTCTGTCTAACTATTTCTACTCTGTGTGCCCAAAGGGAAGAAGGGGGCCAAAGTCACACCAGAATTATGGCTAGCCTTTCGGTTGACTCTCTACTTTTATAAGCTTCAACCAGCTTGAGAGTGGAAAAGAGGACAAAAATAGATTCTTCTTCTGCTAGGAATGAAAATTTATTCCATTTAATTTAGTGAAGGAATTTACATATACTCAAACTCATTCTTAAGTTCTGTATACGATAGTGGTGTAGTATGAAGATGAAGACAGTGTTTGAGTTTGCGCCCTCCTCAGAAAAATCTCGGACCCTAAGTGCCTCCCACTTTCAAAGTTTCACAATCGACACTGTGTTTGACACTTCTTCTTCTTCTTCTTCTTCTTCTTCTTCTTCTTCTTCTTCTTTTTCTTCTTTTTTCATCCTCCTCCAATCATCTTCCAACTTATTTTCTTCTTCTTTTTTCTTCTTCTTTTTCTTCTTTTTACCCCTCACCCTTTAATTATACTACGCTTCTTCATTCTTTTTCTTTTTTCGTCTTCTTCCTTCACTTAATTTTTTCTCTTCTTCCTTTTCCTCTATTCTTTTTCTACTTTTCTTTCTTTCTTTCTTTCTTTCTTTCTTTAAATCATCTTCCTCCTCTACTCTTATACGCTTCTTCAACTTCCTGTTTTTACTTCAATTTTTACTTTTATTATTATTATTATTATTATTATTATTATTACTACCTTTTGTTACCGGAGCAACAATTGGGCTTTGTTCCGATCACGTGCCATGTGAGTAGTCTCTAAATCCAGCCAGAGTTCATTACCAGATTGATAAAATAAACCTAGGTGAGCCTGAAGGTGTGGATAATTTTGTAAATTTTTCTTAGAGATTCAATCAAAGAAAATTCCCGCAATGCAAGAAAGAACAATGCGCATGCGTGTCTTATTGCGTGATGCTATTTGTACGTTAGTGTGAACCACATCGAGACATATTAATAAGTACATATATACGTATGGGAAAGAGACCTTACTACAGAGTTGTATACAAAGCATCTATTCCCCTAATTTGCGTTTTATATACATGCAAATACTTGTGTAAAAACTGTTATATATATATATATATATATATATATATATATATATATATATAGTTGTGGTAGACATGAGATAGAACCTGGGACGAGCACAACTGTTTGCGACTTGCTTTGTCCCCGCCAAAAAAGAGCCCGTATTTGCTTAGCATGTAAAGCTACTGCAGTTAAAATGAAGGAGAAAGTAAAAGCACTTACCGCTCTGCCGTAATCCGTCCTCGGCCAGATAACGTAAAAGAATAAGGGGGACTTGCATTGCATTTTTATACAGTAAGAGATGCAATGCATTATGGGATCGCATGAAGACGCAAAGGATTATGGGTATATGGACAAATATAAAAGCAACTAATTTTTCTCAGTGCGGGTTTTTTTTTTTTGGTTTTTTTTTTTTTAATAACGTTCACAGTTGGTGGCTGGAAAGTCTCTTAGTGCGATTTGGAGACAGAACTCAAAAAGGAACGACTCTAGGTTGGAATACCAACTAGGAGAGCCACAATTTCCTCACTGGTCGCTCGCTGCCTTCTCTTTATTTCCCCACAATAGTCTGGAAAATATTTTTAGATATTCTACTATTCCATGGGTAATACGTATTTCGAAGACAAACCTGCTCGTCAGACGCAAATGATACAACAGTTAATATTCAAAATAATCCAGAAAGGAATCACATAGACACTCACGTTTCCATATCAAGAATAGATATTTATAATGGTAATCTAATGAAAACATTTCTTCGCCCATTTAGAAAAAAAAACAAAAGAAAGAAGGAAAAAGAAAAATATAGAAAAAATCATAAACGGAAAAAAAAAAGAAAGAGAAAGAAAATATAAAGGAAAGGAGAACGAACAGTATAAGAAGAAAGGAAGTTAAACTTAACGTCTTAGAACGACACTAGCGTCTATTGCAATTCATCTGCTTTCTTAAAAAACATGACATGGAAATTTAACATTAAATTTAGTTTTAGAGATAATCGAATATATTTACGGTATAAAATAAATGGTAAATCATACTTTTTAATACAAATTAGAATATAACTACTAGTAATATAATATTATAAATAAATATAGTTATAATAATTAAAATATATATATACAAGTAAATGATGAATAAAATATTTAAAAAACGATCTTAAAAATGATCTTAAATAATATAAATAAAAAATATATAATAATGATTATAATAATAATGATAACAATAAAATAAAAAATATATATTACATTAAAAAACTTTAACGTCGACGTGCCCAAAAATGCTTTTCTAAGCGTTGCTTAGATGTGGTACAAGGCCGAATGTATGAGGCACCCAGTGAGGATCAAACCCACTATTCAGTCGTAATTGATCTAGCGAACCAAGCCTGCTAACAATTTCACTACGTCAAATTGTGCAAGATAGGATAGAATGAACGAAAACGAAAACAATGTAGGAAGCGATATGTGAAACTTAGGACAATATATGATAGGGTAGGGTTGGATATGTGAAAATGAAAATATTGTGCGACAGAATAAGTGAAAACAAAAGAAAATGTATGATTAAATATGTGAAAGCGAAAACAATCTAAGATGGAATAAGTGAAAACAAAAGAAAATGTATGATTAAATATGTGAAAGCGAAAACAATCTAAGATGGAATAAGTGAAAACAAAAGAAAATGTATGATTAAATATGTGAAAGCGAAAACAATCTAAGATGGAATAAGTGAAAACAAAAGAGAATGTATGATTAAATATGTGAAAGCGAAAACAATCTAAGATGGAATAAGTGAAAACAAAAGAAAATGTATGATTAAATATGTGAAAGCGAAAACAATCTAAGATGGAATAAGTGAAAACAAAAACAATGCAAAATGGTAATGTGAACAACATTTGGGTGCTTATTTTTATTTTCGAAGTCCAGTTGAATTCTTTGCATTCATTTACGCGCAAATGCCCTTGGGAAAGTGTTGTGGAGGAATATCCTGTCTTACCCAGGAATGTGTATGGCCCGGGTTATAAAAGACCGGGGCTAGGGAGAACGAGAGTGTTCGTGACTATACGGGAGTGAACGAGAGTCTTCGTGATTATACGAGAGTCATCGACATTAGTCGAGAGCCATCGGCCTTAGAGGAGAGTCAGACGTCACTAGACGGGAGCCTTCTTCTCAAGACGGACGAATACGTCCTATACAGAGACATTGCCTTCTTAATTGTTATTCTTGTTAACGGTTCGTTGGTGTACTTATATTTGGTTTATTGTACTGAGGTATAATAAATCTCTATTTATATATAAGAGTTAAGAGTTATTTCTTGCACTATTCTTTACTCTGTTTATCCACTCCCGGGATATAACAGAAATGTATTAACCCATCTCTTCTCTCCAGTTATGGGTTAAATAGGACAAATTGGATTCTATAGCAACCAGTCTACCACAGAAAGTAATGGCAACCTACTGTGGGGTAATGTTCTGGCCATTCAGTCAGTTCGACCAAGCCTGTATCATTATGGCACTTAAGTGAGTGACCATATGGAAATTGAGATGTAATATAGAGGCGGACATCGTATCATAGATTCACTGGAAGCAACGGCCTTGCATTGAAGAGTAAACAAAAAGTCACCAGGCAGTGCTTTCAGACCTTTGCTATCATATCTAGATTTGCTTTTTTTTTTTTTTTACCTAGCGGAGTTCGAATTCCAGTTGAATTCCTTGCATTTACTTACGCACAAATACTCTTAGGAAAGGTATTAATACGTCTCTTCCCTCCACTTATGGGTTAAATAATAGGACAATTTGGGTTCTATAACCTTGGCTGGCAACCAGTCTACCACAGAAAGTAATGGCAACATACTGCGGAATAATATTCTGCCCAGTCATGTCTCTTTCGAGACATGATCACGCAAGCGTGTATTACGTATGTCACTTGACTGTCTGATCAATTTTTCAATCAATATGGATGTCTCCAGAACAACGCTGTTATTAATTTCAAAATCTATTCTCCGATGTGCAGTATACAAACCACCTATTCGATTTTGGAAACACCCGTTTTATGCTCTTTCCTGGTTCTTTTAACAAGAACTGGGGTCTTTGCCTTGTTTAGGGTTATTCAGATTGTTTTTTTTTTTTTTTTAATCATTTCACCATAAGCAAGGCAGTGTTACTGTTACTGTTGCGCAGGGGGTTACATTGAAGAAAATGATGAGAAAGAGGGGTAGATTATAGGGGATGTCAGAAGGAGGGTAATAGAAGGATGAGAATACCAGTGTTATGGGATTGGAGTGGATGGAGAAAAGAGCTTTAGTGAAAGGATGCGAGTTAGTGAGATAAGAGATGTCTATTGACCTTACATTTATATTCCTGGAGACTGTAGCTGTCGGAAAAGCAAGTATATAGAAGGGAATTTCACAGGCGGTAAGTGCGATAAAAGATGCTGTTAGAGAAGAAGTTACGTTTACATTTTATCGGTTTTACTGTAAAAGGGTGGGACCTAGTTGCTAGTCTAGTAGCCCGTGTAAATTCATACATAAGGGGCACCAGTAAGGTAAGTTCATTAGAGCAGAAGCCGTGAAAGTATTTGTAGAAGAAGCAGAGGGAAGCCACGACACGCCGGTGAGAGAGCGACTGCAGCCGAGCTACCAACTCGGTATAAATCACGTTAGAAATTCTTTGTTTAATTTTGTCAAGAACCCCGAGGTGAATAGCAGGGTCACCCTACCAGATGTGGCAACAGTATTTAATACACGGGCGGATGCTTATAAATTTTTTCTCATTTTCTTTCCCTACTAGTAGCCACATGTGTCTTAGTAGCATTATGACCTTGCTTGGAATGAAAGCATTAAAAAAATATTTACAATTTGTTGCCACGCATGATATACTTACGAAAGTCTTGATCTGACTAAGCTATTTAAGAACATAACTTTTTAGGTTAATGGTTAGATTTTGTAGCAGTTGGCTGCATTGTGGGAAACTACCCCTAACATAGTTTATTCTATTTTCATTTTCTCTCTTTCCCTATATTATTATTTTTTATTGATATCTAGTTTAATCTGTGAAATGTCACGGTTTTCTTATTTTATTGTTCTGATGAATATTAATTCTTCAGTTAATGATTGAATAAGTGCATGGCAAATTCTATGACGATAAAATATTCCCTATTGCATCATTAAATATTTGAACTTAAGACCTTTAACAAAATATAGCAATAACAATCCTAAATATAAATTTCTCTTTCTTCTTCGTTGATATCTTTTCCCCTTGCTTGCATTCGTTCTTTATTATGTTTACGAATTGCTTGTCTCTCTTCTGCTCGTAATCGTTCTCGTCTTTGTTGTCTTAGTCTTTCTTCCATTGCAATGATTTTCTCCGGAAATAAAATGCATTTACAAAATACATTTAATTTCATTTAGTACAGCAAAAGGGTGACACACGTAGGTACCTAAGTAGGTATTACTGCATTATAATATAATAACTACGACTTGCTACGTTGTTCACAGCGAGAAAGCATTTTTCTTAGTTGAAGGGGAATCAAGATGAAGACAGCAAAGAAAGACTTGAAAAATATTATTTAAAGCATAAAAATATACAATAATACACTCTCACTTTTATTCTTAAAAATATATTGTATATATTTTACAGTTATTCTCTTTTCGTTTTATATTACCTCTTCGACGTTTTCTTTCATTTATCATGCTGTTTGTGTGTACGTCATCCGGCATTCGTATGTTTAATCTTTTGCATGGTTATGTGTGTTCATATCTTTTTCTAAAGAGTGACACACGTAATTACTACCGTATTAATATATAGATTGATCCATACATCTAGGTATTGGAAGTGTTTGCTTATTTTAAAACAATGAGCTGTAGGAATTTTGTGTTAATCTTTGCTTAAACGGATGGTCTGCTATAAAAAATAAACGTATTCACTCTCATTAAATGTTATATTTGTGATTTTGTTAATACAATGGAATTTAGTCAAACTGAAACAAAGATGGCGTCGGAGAAATTTCGTAAATAGATCTTAATACTGCATTCTGAAATTATATCTTGGTTAAACGAACATCATTAAATTTCCATGCTTCACCTAAAATTCCCGGTCCTGAAGCAGTGTTCTCTCTGCACTTATAAACAGTGTTGATGTTTACACTAAGGTATATCTTCATAAGATAGTTTTAGCTCTACCGCACGCGGTGTCGCATAAAGACTAGGAAAGTAGTATTCTTTCTATTCGTCGGCAAGCATATACACGGCTAAGAGCACATCAATACGTAACGGGCTACAATTTACTTGTTTTCGCATCTGCGCACGCTAGCGCTGTTTTTGTGCTTTGTGCGCATGTCTCTTTGCGGGCGGTTCCGATTGTTCGTTAGTTGGCACTGAAATATCACGCTAGTGTTAGTGCCATTTTTAGCGCGGATCAAGTGGAATAATGGAAGAAATGGGAGGCCAGTGTAACAGTTGGATAATGATGGCTGCGTTCGTTGTCACCGTAATAGCGAACGAGTATCTTCCATAACGTTTCTCAAACTTTGATTTTCATTTTGGCAAATTAAAGTGTACGGACACACGACCTTGTGATACTTCGAAACTGGTAGGAGATCTTTCTTTGAATTACAAATCTGTGGAGGCAGACAATTAATTGTCCATTCTTTTCCAGCTTGTGACTTTGTGAGCTGATTCTATTCGGAGAAACAGCCTTATTTGATTTACGTGACTTCTACATCTCTTTCATGACTTACACGTATTATGTGGTAGTGCAAGCAAACGTACACATCACCAGAACTTATATCTACAAGATTAGGATTGAACACTGAATAAATTACCCCAGTCATCTGAACACACACACACACACACACACACACACACACACACACACACACACACACACACACATATCTAATCTAAACTTATTTATAAATGGAACTTTGTCTGTGTGTGTCTGTGTCTGTGTGTGTGTGTCCGTTACCTATAGACTCCGAAATGGCTGAACCGATTTTCTTGAAAATTTACGCAGTTGTACTATAAGCGTATGCCAGTGTTCTTAGCTAGGTTTTGTGTCGAGGTACCCCCGGTAAATATCGAAAATCGAAAAAATCGGGTAATAGAAGGATTAGTCCGATATATATATATATATATATATATATATATATATATATAAGGCAAGACAGGTCTTGCCTTTCATATATATATATTAACGATTTTCTGCACTATTGTAAGAACTGCAACCTTGAAACTTCTTAATATCGTTTCTTATGTCTTTGTCTAATAGTGTATCAAATTTGATTAAAATCGGACCTTTCCTTCTATAACCCGAGTTTTTCGATGATCGATTTTCGATATTTATCGGGGGTACCTCGACACAAAACCTAGCTAAGAACACTCGCAGACGCTTATAGTACAACTGTGTAAACCTTCAAGAAAATTGGTTCAGCCGTTTCGAATTCTATAGGTAATGGATACACACACACAGACACACATACACACACAGACAAAGTTTCATTTATAAATAAGGTTAGATTTAAATTTATGCATCACATAAAAGTCTAGCTCTCCTTTTTTCGTTTCCAGCAAACACACAAACACACACACACACACACACACACACACACATATATATATATATATATATATATATATATATATATATATATATATATATATGTTTCGCCAAACGAATTATTCTTCTATGTGCCAAGGCATCACATAGCAGTCTAGCACTCCTTTCTTTGTTTCCAGCGATTATAAGGCCCATAGCTGAAAGGTAGAATCGCCGACTGATGTCAATTTGTTCGGGTTTCAATCCTGGATAGAAGCAATCGGATATCTAACCGTACTGATAAGCTGCGAAACAGATCTGTCTGCGGATGACTATATATATATATATATATATAGAGAGAGAGAGAGAGGGAGAGAGAGAGAGAGAGAGAAAATCGAAGCAAGAGCCAACAAAAAATAATAAACGCAGATCAGAGTACTATTAAACAATATTTATCTGAAAAACATAGACATGTAGGTAATATCAGACAGATTTTGGTCAACAATACGGTGATCCTTACTCATAAAGAGGAACTCATAAAGAGGAACCTTCAGATATTGGAGGCCATGTACATCAAATCTAAACAACCAACACTCAATAACATTACCTTTAAAACCGGACATAGCACATTACATTGCATTTGAATTAATGGTTTTGTTGTCATTTCACGCTATTACGCGGTGTGACGTCATAAATCCGCATTGCAAATTTGAGAACTGCGTTTATTATTTTTGGTAACTATTGCCGTTGCCAAGCGGAGTTTTATGTCAACACAAAATAAAATCGTCGGTGATGGCGGATGTTATTGTATTAAAGTCTAAATAACACTTCTCTGAAGATGGCTCATGTGAGCCGAAAGCTTAGAAGCAAGTTAATAAAAAGTTATCCAAATGTTGGAGAATTTTTGTCTTTATTTTCAACTGAAATTAAAACCAAAATACGACGTTTAGAACGGCTCATGATTAAACATAATATACATTCATTGTCTCTTATATTTAACAACATATATTTAGAAAATTATAATTATTTACTGCCTCGATCCAATATATATATATATATATATATATATATATATATATATATATATATATATATATATATATATATATATATATATATATATATATAAAACAAACGATCTTTATTATAGTGGAAGTCTACGGCTATATCGTGTTGAATACACCAGTTCTCGTCCGATCACTGTAGTTAAGCAACATTGTCAGTACTTAGATGGGTGACCGTTTGGGAATACCAGGTACTGTAAACGTAAGGACTAAGAATCGACCACATGTCCTCCAGGTTTGGGGGATGGGCTCAAGGCTAACAACCCTGTTACAGTTTGTTACGGAAACAGTAACAAAAATTTGCTGCCCGACACACCATCGGGTGTAACGGGTGAGATGATGATTTTTATAATAGAAAGGATTTTCGTAGTGTCTTACTGAAAAACTATCACTTTTTTAAGCAGCTTGACCATTTTTAAGAATAAAAGTCATTCAGTTGCGAAGAAAATGCAAAAAGACAATTAAAGAGCTCTATCACAAAGACAAGAATTTGCGTTGTGGCGCATTGGATATCGGCTCGGAACGAGAAATCGGAGAGCCGAGTTCGAATTACAGTTGAATTACTTGCATTCACTTACACACAAATACTCTTGGGAAATGTATTAATCCGTGTCTTCCCTCCAGTTATGGATTAAATAACAGGATAGATTAGGTTTTATAGGCCTGGCTGGCAACCAGTCTACCGCAGAAAGCAATGGTAACCTACTGCCCAGTCAGTCGTGTCACTTTCGGGACATTATCGCTTAAGCAATGCACTTAACTGACTGATCGCAAAGACATAAATAACCTGTAACATGATGCCAGAAATGTATAGATGTTCAGGTTCCTATTTAGAATGAATTAAATATGATTTTAATAGATTAATTCACGAATAAAATCAGATATTTCAAATAGTGAACCTTCAAACTAGGTCGAAAACATAAGAACAAAAAATGCATTAGAAAAATATGACAGGTGAAACGTTTTTATATTAAAGAATCTAATCTAAACTTATTTATAAATGGAACTTTGTGTGTGTGTGTCCGTTATCCCGATAAATATCGAAAATCGATAATCGAAAAAATCGAGTTATAGAAGGATTAGTCCGATTTTAATCAAATTTGATACACTCATAGGCAAAGACATAAGAAACGATATTCAGAAGTTTCAAAATTGCAGATCTTACAATAGTGCATAAAATCGATAATATATATATATGAAAGGCAAGACCTGTGTGTGTGTGTGTGTGTGTGTGTGTGTGTGTGTGTGTGTGTGTGTTTATCTGTCTGTATGTCCTTTATACAAACCCACAATTTTTATCCGATTTTCACCAAACTCACACAAATATTCTTTAGGCTGAGTCTGAGCTCCAGGACCATGGATTAGTTTTAAAGCTTTCATTACACCCGAACAACGTCGGGCTATACTGCTAGTAAATAAATAATTACCAGCAAGACATTTTTGAGGAACAATTATCATAGCTCACAAGAAAATAAAGTTTCCGTAATAATTTTTAGAACAGATACATACTCCGTCACAAAAAGAGATACCTAAGGTTTAAAGTGCAATTTAAAAATGAAAAATCTTTCATTAACCTTATTTAGTTTTAATTCCAATTTCATAATAAATGAGCCATAAAGTGTTGATATACCGTTAAACAAACAAACAAACCAACCCAAACCATTTCCTTTCTCTCATTAAAATAAAACAAGTAAAGAAATTTAAATGCCTGGGAAGTGTGCTGACAGAGGATGAAAAGTGCAATTTTGAGATCCTAAGAGGCTCCGGCATAGCCAGGGACGCATTGCAAAAGCTAGCGAGAGTATTGAAAGACAGGAAAATCTCTTTGGAAACAAAGAAAATAGGATTGGATTGCTATGTGTTATCTGTCCTTCTGTATGGCAGTGAATGTTGGACGATCTTCTCAAGGATGAAGAAAAGGTTTGAGGCAGCACAAATGTGGTTTTACAGAAGGACGCTAAGGATACCATGGAATGAGCATGTCACTAACGACAAGGTGTTGGAGAAGATGGAAACGAGGAGAGAACTCATGCTAGACATAAGGAAGAGACGGATGAGGTTTCTGGGACATGTAATGAAAAAGGAGAAGCTGGAGAATTTAATACTCACAGGACGGATAAAGGGAAAGAGAGACAAGGGAAAGCAGCGCGAGACGTACTTGATAAGCCTGGGCAAATGGATGGCAGAGTGGTGTTGGCGAAAGATACTAAGAGAAAGAATTATGAGAGATACAAGTGACAGAGCAAAGTGGAAGTCCATGATCGCCAAATTCCTGAAGGGTCAGTGCACATAAAGAAGAATCTATCTATCTATCTATGCCTATTCATATCTACCAATCTATCTATCTATGTCTATTCATATCTATCTATCTATCTATCTATCTATCTATCTATCTATCTATCTATCTATCTATCTATCTATCTATCTATCTATCTATCTATCTATCTATCTATCTATCTATCTATCTATCTATGTCTATTCATATCTATCTATCTATCTATCTATCTATCTATCTATCTATGTCTATTCTATCTATCTATCTATCTATCTATCTATCTATCTATCTATCTATCTGTCTGTCTGTCTATCTATGTCTATTCATATCTATCTATCTATCTATCTATCTATCTATCTATCTATCTATCTATCTATCTATGTCTATTCATATCTAACTATGAAAGCTTCCAAACATAACTACCTTATACTCTTCTTGGATTCTCTAACGTGGTGTAATGGTTAGCATGCTTGTCTTGCTGCAACCAATAATCTACCTGAATAGTGAGTTCGCTCCTCACTGGGTACCCCCATATCTTCAGCCATGTGCTACATGCAAGCGGCGTTTACTGAATCATCTATCGTATACGATTCTATAGCTGTTGAAATCATTATGCACGTCTACCCTAAGACTAATCACCTTTTCTAAATAAAGTATTTTTTAAATTTTCTTATAATACCAGTATTGTTAATTTGAATGAAGATCTCACAAAATTTTATTTTTCTCAGTTTTTTTTTTTTTAGTTTTTTTAAAGTTTTTTTTTTTCTTAACCACAGAATGATTCAGAGGAAGGTCCAAAGACTGGATTTCGTGGTAAATCAGTAAACAGCAAAAAAAGAAGTTAAAAAAAATATACTAAAAAAATAATCATGTTGAGTAAGAGTTGTTCGTCTAAAATACATTAAAAAAATGAAACACGGAGTGAGAATGACTGTCTACGGTGCTTTCCTTGTTTATTTCCACAGGACGATATAGAGGAATTGGTTTTGTAGATATTTGGATGGGTGGGGACAGGAAATGGGTGAGGAGGGTAGTGGTCGAAATTGGCCCAGACATACCTTCAAGCCTTCGACTGCCGAACAGAAGACATGTAGACTGGGGTGGGGAGGAAAAATGATTAATTTCTTGATATGATTAGGAAATCGGCTTTTATGAAAATTTATTGGCTGCTTGCGTGGGGGGGTGCAAGACTAAATATATAAAAAAATAGACTTTTCTTTCATTTTTTTATTTTCAAAAATAAAAATTAAAAACTAAATAAAAATATAGAACATGAGAATCACAAGAAAATAATTATGGATGAATAAAATGCATCCAACAAGCGCACTCTTTTGTGGCCTTGTGCCAGGCTAAAACTATACCACTTAAAAAAGTAGGCCTAAATCATCACTGAAATAATTGCTGTGTAAGAGATCGATACTTTCATGGCTTCTGTTCCGATGAACTTAGCTCATTGGTGCCTCCTATGAATAAATTCACTCGAGCCACAAGATTAGCTACTAGATCCCACCCTTTTACTGTGAAACCAATAAATTGTAAACTCAAATTCTACTCCACCAGCTTCTTTTCTCGCACTTCCCGCCTGTGGAATTCCCTTCCGTTTACTTGCTTTCCCGACCCATACAATGTCCAAGAATTTAAATGTAAAGTCAATAGTCATCTCCTTTCTTACTAAACTACATCCTCTCTCTCATGCTCTCTTTCTCCGTCCACTCTACTCTCATCAGTATTCTCATCCTTCTCTTACCCACTTCCTGACACCCGCTAAAACCTGTTACTCTTTCTCATAACTTTCCTCCTATGTAACCCCCTGCAAAACAGTGGCAGTAAAATGCCTTGCTTGGGGCGATATGATTATAAAAAAAATTCTATACTACTTAATGGGGATATAAAGTGAGGCATCAATTCTACATTAGAATCAGTATATAAATTGGACCCTCATTTTATGGCTACAATCATCCTTCTCTTACCCACTTCCTGACATCCCCTGTAACCTGCCATTCTTTCTCATAACTTTCCTTCTATGTAAACCCCTGCAAAACAGTGGCAGTAAAATACCTTGCTTGGAGTGATATTATTATAAAAACATAGTAGGTTGTCATAGTTTATAGGAAAATGAATCGAACGCATCTGAAATGTTAAGTAACTAATTTATTTAGTTACTATTTTAACTAAATAAATTAGTTACTTAACATTTCATGTTGATGACTGCTTTCCAATGTCCCTCTAAATTCTTGTTCCCATCTTTAAAAAATTTACAACTTTGATGTGATAAACAGTTCAAATACTCCGATTAACTCTACCCCATTGGTCCTGGACATGACGGCAAACTGCACCCGGCAACAAAGTCTCTGATTGGGAGGTTGTGAGGAGCATGGAACCACCTCTTAATTGCTGTTGTTCTCAGGTCCACCCTGACCCGGAGTGGTAGCACCTGTTACGATTCAAGTTACTTTTTAAGGAAAAAGATTACCAATAATACATATTTGAAAGGAAATTATTACCATAACATATTTTAGAAGGAAAAAAAAATATTATTGCCATTTTGTTGTGGCTAATTTTAAAATGTTCATAGTTATTTGAACGAGTGCGTTTTTTTGTATTTTTTACAAAGAAATTTTTTTTTACTGGAGGATAATTTTGTTTTAAAATTCCTCTGTTAAATTCCTTTGTCGTCTTCTTTGCTCGGCCATTGTCTAGTTGGTTGACTCCCATACCCACATCCCCCATGCCGCATACACGCACGTAGCATCCAAAAAGATAAAATAATTCTTCTATCCCTGGTTGAGCATGTGTTTTTTTTTGGGGGGGGTGGGGGAACAACTTTACTAGTAAGTAATTATTTTAATTTTATTTTATTTTATTTTAATTTTTTGTTGTGCCTAATTTTAAACTTTTCATAGTTATTTGAACGAGTGCGTTTTTTGTTTTTTTTTGTATTTTTTCAAAGAAATTTTTTTTTACTGGACTTTAACTAAGTTAAAACTTAGTTAACTCAACGCCCCTACTTTTTATTATTATTATTTTTAGTATGTGGTTTCCGGTTTTCTCTTTTCCAATCTTTTCACTTTTCTTTTCTTTCTTTCCCATTTTTTTTTAAGTTGGAGTAGATAGACTAAACTATCGTCCGGTTCACACTCTACCCACGTCTATTGTACAGGCGTAGAGGCTCATCCCTTGTTCCCTGTTCAGGATGGGGTTTCCGGCTTTCTCTTTTCCAATCTTTTCACTTTTCTTTGTTCTTTTCTTTTTCATTTTTTTTTCTCAATTGGAGTAGATAGACTAAACTATCGCCCGGTTCACACTCCACCCACGTCTATTGTACAGGTGTAGAGGCTCATCCCTTGTTCCCTATTTAGGATGTGGTATCCGGCTTTCTCTTTTCCAAATCTTTTCATTCTCACGTAACCCCCTGCACTTCAGTGGCGTTACCGCCTTGCTCGGGGTGATATGATTTTAAAAAAATGCATTTTTGAAAGAACAAAAAATATTATCAGTAATACATTACATTTTTCATACAAAACTAGAAAACATATTCTGTTTTCTAAAATAAATTAAAAAATTTAAAAAACCATTTTTCATCAAAATCTTATTAAATCAACCTTCTCACTATAACCAAACATTAAAAAATATCTTAAAACTCCACCTTTTTTGGCATTAAATAACCTACAGAGTTTATATGCCGTTAAACAAAACTTAAACTCAACCTCATTAGTAAATGCTTTATTGCGCATGAAAAGCTTAACTAAGTGATAATCAGTCGGAGAGATATCCGGTGAATATGGAGGGTAAGGCTAAATTGCAGAATTTAGCCTATGCAACTTTTGGACAGTTGATTGAGAAGCGTGCAACTGTGCGTTGTCGTCCAGCAAAATTGGGCTGTCTCTATTTGCAGGTCTAGGGTGCTTTTTTTTCATTTTGTCGTGCGTAATGTGAATTTCTCCACAATAAGAGGTTATTATTATTTATTTTACCTTGAGGAAAGAATGACTAATATATACCCCTTAAAAAGACCACCTTGTAGTAACCATTAACATTTTAGGGTGCAGTGAAGGATGTTGTTTTTGTAATTCACTTGCAATCTAACCAATCTCTTACTGTTGTCGAAGAATAAATATTTCTTATTGCATGTCCTGATCGACGCAAAAATTTCTAGTGTATACTAATACAGTAAGATTACTCGACATTGTTTCATTGTGATAATTTTAATTTGGCTTATGAGTAACTATATAATAAAACTGTGGTGATACATACTGAGCAAAGCGAGGGACCAGATGTTTGGACACTCACGACCAAAAAGCAAATGACCGAAACTCGTCGGTGCGCATCCCGGCTCCACGCAGATATTCCGGTTGAAAGATAAAAATTAATTAAATATTAAATTCCATTTCGCGAGCCTTTTATCGGCCAATGGGAAGCCCAGAATCAAATACAGATGTGAATTCCCAAATGATCTGCAGCGATCCAAAAAGACGAAATAAAAAGCCGATACAGAAAGCATCTGCAGACTGACCGACACAAACAGACTCGGGAGAGACTAGTGTAATTAGTATCTCCCTTGGCCGACGTCAAGCGAATTACTCTGCTCGCTTCCTTTCCCCATCATCTTATCCTTCGCTGTCTCAAAACTACTTCCCGACCAAAGGAGCGGATACATCAAAGACATTCCTAATTTACAACGCTCCTACATTCATACTCAAAAACTCTCTTTACAGCTTTTATTGGCATGAACATTTTAACGTCCGTTGGACCCATATTTAAAGGATTACTTTAATTGTAAAAACCTTAATTGATATGTGTATATATTAAATGTTATTTCTAAACTCAATTTGCTTTTCTTGATTTATAATCTTTTTATGACTTATAGTGGGCTATCTACAACGAGGCCAAATTCCGTTAATCTGCAACAACATACAACTACTCTTCACTAGAACGGATCTTCTTCTTCTATGTGCCCTGTCCCTTCAGGACGTAGGCGATCATGGATCTCCACGTCTCCCTATCCCTTGTGGCTCTTAGTATGTTTGCTCCTGTTGCTCCTGGCAACCCCCGTTCCGTCATCCACCTGATCAGATCCTGCAAATATGTTATCCGCTGCCTTCCTCTGTCTCTCCTTCCTTCTATCTGACCAGTCAGTATCAGGTTCTCCAGGCTCTCCTTCCTCATTGCATGTCCCAGGAACTTCAGTTGTCTCTTCCTGATGCTCAGCATCAATTTCCTTTTTGTTGCCATTCTTTCTAACACTTCGTCGTTGCTTGTATGCTCAGTCCACGATATCCGTAGCATCCTTCTGTAGAACCACATTTCGGCCGCTTCCAGTTTTGTCCTCATTTTCGATGATATTGTCCAGCATTCACAGCCGTATTGAAGAACTGACATCACGTAGCAGTCTAGCACTCTTTTCTTCGTTTCTATTGAGATCTTCCTGTGTGTTAGTATTTTGCTCATCTTCTGGAACGCGTCCTTTGCCATGCCAATTCGCCTTCGGAACCTACTATAAAACAAAGATTGTTTGGAAAGTAAAAGAATCAAGACTAATTTAACATATTTTATATACTAAAGAGGCTATATTGTTAGACGTTTGAACAAACAACCAAAAATGCTTTGGTTTGGTTTGGTTTGGTTTGGTTTGGTTTATTTTACGGCATATCAACACTTCAATGAGTTATTCAATACCGACGAGATTTTTACAATATATTTGTATTAACAAAATATATATTCTTTGTAAGAAGTAAGTTTGTAGATCAGATTTCATTTACGTATTTTTATAAAGTAGGTTTTGTTGCTAGATGTATGGCTAGTATGTATTTTTTATGCAAAAATATATTGCTGTCAATATTTTTCCCTATTTTTCCTTCAAAAATATATTGCTGGTTATATTTTTTCCTTCAAAAATATATTGCTGGTAATATTTTTTCCTTCAAAAATATATTGCTGTCAATATTTTTCCCTATTTTTCCTTCAAAAATATATTGCTGGTAATATTTTTTCCTTCAAAAATATATTGCTGTCAATATTTTTCCCTATTTTTCCTTCAAAAATGTATTGCTGGTAATATTTTTTCCTTCAAAAATATATTGCTGGTAATATTTTTTCCTTCAAAAATATATTGCTGTCAATATTTTTCCCTATTTTTCCTTCAAAAATGTATTGCTGGTAATATTTTTTCCTTCAAAAATATATTGCTGGTAATATTTTTTCCTTCAAAAATATATTGCTGTCAATATTTTTCCCTATTTTTCCTTCAAAAATGTATTGCTGGTTATATTTTTTCCTTCAAAAATATATTGCTGGTAATATTTTTTCCTTCAAAAATATATTGCTGTCAATATTTTTCCCTATTTTTCCTTCAAAAATATATTGCTGGTAATATTTTTTCCTTCAAAAATATATTGCTGTCAATATTTTTCCCTATTTTTCCTTCAAAAATGTATTGCTGGTTATATTTTTTCCTTCAAAAATATATTGCTGGTAATATTTTTTCCTTTCAAAAATATATTGCTGTCAATATTTTTCCCTATTTTTCCTTCAAAAATATATTGCTGGTAATATTTTTTCCTTCAAAAATATATTGCTGTCAATATTTTTCCCTATTTTTCCTTCAAAAATGTATTGCTGGTTATATTTTTTCCTTCAAAAATATATTGCTGGTAATATTTTTTCCTTCAAAAATATATTGCTGTCAATATTTTCCCCTATTTTTCCTTCAAAAATGTATTGCTGGTTATATTTTTTCCTTTAAAAATGTATTGCTGGTAATATTCTTTTTTCTTTCAAAAATGTATTGCCAGTAATATTTTCCAGCGATTTTTACTGTAAAAGTCAATATTTATACTTTCATAGTGTTTTGACACCAGTTTGGGGATTGACTATTTGCCCATTGATGGGATCCAAACAGGTTCTACCACCCCGGATCATAGTGGACCTGGGAACAACAACAATTAAAAGGTGGTTCCATGCTCCTCACAACCTCTCAATCAGTTACACTTTGGATTTGCTTTGACTTTCGTAAAATGACAGGAGTCACATGATTTTGGGAGTGGCACAATTATCGACTACTAGCAGTATAGCCCGGCGTTGTTCGGGTGTAATGAAAGCTTTAAGACTAATCTATGGTCATGGAGATCAGACTCAGCCTAAAGAATATTTGGTGAAGTTTGGTGAGAATCGGATAAAAATTGTGGATTTGTATAAAGGACATACAGACAGATAAACAGACATACCACACAAACATCTTGCCTTTTATATATATATATATATATATATATTATCGATTTTCTGCATTATTGTAAGAACTGCAACCTTGAAACTTTTGAATAATGTTTCTTAAGTGTATCAAATTTGATTAAAATCGGACCACTCCTTCTATAACCCGATTTTTTCGATTATCGATATTTATCGGGGGTATCTCGACACAAAACCTAGCTAAGAACAATCGCAGACGCTTATTGTACAGCTGTTTAAATTTTCAAGAAAATCGGTTCAGCCGTTTCAGAGTCTATAGGTAACGGATACACACACATACACACACACACACACAAAGTTCCATTTATAAATAAGTTTAGATAGATTTAGATTATCCCAGTTAAGTGCCATACGTGATACACGCTTTGAGCGATCATGTCTCTTTTTCGAGACACGACTCTTTGGGCAGAAAACTTTCTCGCAGTTGGTTGCCTTTACTTTCTGCGGCAGACTGATTGACATTCAAATCTATAAAACACAATGTGTCCTAAAATTTAACCCATAAGATACGAATTAATACGCACATCCTATCATCTACCGGACGTGATAATTGCTACGATGCTGAGAGAGGTGCCTTAGCTGGATATTTTGGGTATCAACCTCCTATGCCACACCTTGTTAAATACCTTCGAATTATCTAAGTACGGTGTGGTGCAGTGGATATCGGCTCGGAATGAGAAATCAAAAAGCCAAGTTCGAATTACAGTTAAATTCATGGTATTCATTTACACGCAAATACCCTCGGGAAAGGTATTAATCCATCTATTCTCCTTCCAGCCAATAGCAGGACTGATTGGTTCTATAGCCTTGGTCTACCAAAGAAGGGATGTGCATTGTGGTGCAGTGGATATCGGCTCGGAACGAGGAATCGGGGAGCCGAGTTCGAATTCCAGTTGAATTCATTACATTCACTTACGCGCAAATACCCTTGGGAAAGGTATTAATTCATCTCTTCCTTCCAGTTATGGGTTAAATAGCAGGACAGATTGTGTTTTATAGCCTTGGTCGGCAACCAGTCTACCGCAGAAAGCAATGGCAACCTACTGCGGGATAATCTTCTGCCCAGTCAGTCATGTCTCTTTCGTGACATGATCGCCCAAGCATGTATCACGTTTGACACTTAACTGACTGACTACCAAAGAAAGAAATGGCAACCAATTGCAGAAAATCTGCTGCCTAGCCAGTCATGGATCGAAAGAGACATGATTGCCTAAGCCTGTATCACGTGATGGCACTTGACTGACAGGCAGAAGGCGATTGCACTCGTGAAGAGTTTATTATGATAAAATCCTTCGTTAATTCTATGTATAATGCCGGTTAGGACATCAGCAGTAGGCCGCGAAGAGAAAAATCTCCATTGTTCTTCATACTTTGTGTTTGTTGAAGTGCAGAATTCGTCATCGGAGGCCACAATTTAAACAATATAAGGTACGCAGATGATACAATGCTGATAGCAGATACAGAAAGAAAACTACAACCACCTCCTACAGAAGGTAGCTGAAGAGAGTGACAAGAAAGGACTACAAATAAACTGCAAGAAAACCGAATGCATGGTCATCAGTAAAAAGGGTAGCCCAAAATGCCAATTACAGGTGAGAGACTCTAAAATCAAGCAGGTACAGAAATTTAAATACCTAGCAATTGTTCTAACAGAAGACGGAAAGTGCAACACTGAGATCTGAAGGCGAATTGGCATGGCGAAAGAAGCATTCCAGAAGTTGAATAAAGTATTAAGAAACAGGATAATATCACTAGAAACAATGGGGGAAGTACTGGATTGCTAAGTGATGTCGGTTCTTCAATATGGCAGTAAATGTTGGACAATATCTTCGAAGATGAGTAAAAACTTGAAGCAGCTGAAATGTGGTTCTACAGAAAAATGTTGCGGATATTATGGAAGGAGCATGTAAGCAATGATAAAGTTTTCCAGCCGAGAATGATAAAAATCGCAAAGTTTAGGAAAACGTGGCTGGGAAGTGTTCTAACAAAAGACGGAAAGTGCGATACAGAGATCCGAAGGCGAATTGGCATGGCGAAGGATGTGTTCCAGACGCTGAGTAAAGTATTAATAGACAAGAAACTTTCACTGGAAACAAAGAGAGTACTGAATTGTTATGTGATGTCAGCTTTTTAATATGGCAGGACAATGCTGGACAATATCATCGAAGATGATGGAAAAACTTGAAGCAACTGAAATTTGGTTCTACAGAAGGATGCTGCGGATATCATGGATGGAGCATGTAAGCAATGATAAGGTTTTGGAAAGGATGAAAACGAACAGGAAATTTATATTGAGCATCAGGAAGAGACAATTAAAGTTCTTGTGACATGCATTGAGGAAGGATGTATTGGAGAATCTGATACTAACAGGCCAGATAGAGGGAAAAAGCGACAGAAGAAAGCTGTGGATAACATATTTGAAGAGCCTGAGCAAGTGGATGGCAGAACAGGATTTGCGTGGTGTTATAGGAGAAAGCGTGCTAAAAGCCATCAGGGAGAGGGAGATGTCGAAATCCATGATCGTCTACGTCCTGAAAGGACAAGTCATATTCTATTTGCTAACTACTAACACCCTTACTTGTATATATGTTATGTTAGTCTAATACACTGGTTGAATCTACCTTTTTGTTTTCAGTGTCTTTCTTCCTGACCACAACAACAACTTGGCGACGAAGATTCGCCACAACAGAGGCAGAGTCACTGCAAATGGTTTACCTTTATTTGACGTGGATAAGATAACTTCAGAACCATTTCTAATATGGTTGTTTGATTTTGATTAGCGGCGTATCAACACCTCTATTGGTTATTTAATGCCGGAATGTAAATATTCTAAACAAAATTTTATGGCTTCAACAAAATATATTCTATTAATAGGTATTGTTGGTCAGTCAGTTAAGTGCCATACGTGATACACGCTTGGGCGATCATGTCTCGAAAGAGACATGACTGACTGGGCAGAAGATTATCCCGCAGTAGGCTGCCATTGCTTTCTGCGGTAGACTGATTGCCGACCAAGGCTATAGAACCCAGTCTGCGCTGCTATTTAGCCCATAACTGGAAGGAAGAGACGGATTAATACCTTTCCCAAGGGTATTTACGCGTAAGTGAATACAATGGATTCAACTGGAATTCGAACTCGGCTCCCCGGTTTCTCGTTCCGAGCCGGTATCCACTGTACCACAACGCACATATTGTTGGTAATTATACTAAAAATAGAGATTCTTTGTTATTTTAGTAAAAGTATAGTTGGTAAGTTTACTATTTACAGGTGACCCAAAATAACGGGAATTTTTTATTTTGTCCATTTGGGATTTTTTTTGTGGGGCGGGGGGGCTATATCAAGAGTAAAGTGTACACGACTCGACCAAGAACTCTGGATGAGTTAAAACAGAGAATTCAGGATGAAATTCACAGTATCCCAGTTGAGATGTTCCAGCGGTTAATGAGGAATCTCAACAGCAGATTTTTTCTTGTGGGGCCATCTCAAGAGCAAAGTGTACACGAATCGACCAAGAACTCTGGATGAGTTAAAACAGAGAATTCAGGATGAAATTCACAGTATCCCAGTTGAGATGTTGCAGCGGTCAATGAGGAATCTCAACAGCAGATTTCTTCGTGTGAAGCTATCTCAAGAGCAAAGTGTACACGAATCGACCAAGAACTTTGGATGAGTTAAAACAGAGAATTCAGGATGAAATTCACAGTATCCCAGTTGAGATGTTCCAGCGGCCAATGAGGAATCTCAACTGCGGATGTTAAGAATGCATCCGTACAGAAGGATGCTATCTACAGGACGTAATTTTTAATAAATTGATTATGCCATCATTGTTTCTTAAATGGCATGTTTTAAGGTTTATTTTTTATATAAATATGTTTTTTTATACTAATATAGTATTTTATTTTTGTTTGGGATTGTAACACGTACTAACACTGAGGTCAGGGTGGTTCTGGAAACAGGTGGTTCAACGCTCCTTAAAATCTATAATCTCTCGATCAGAGGCCTTGGTACTGGATTTTATATCGTTATACCAAAGATTATATGAGCTTAAAAAAGTGTCTCTTAAACAAGGACAAAAACAAAAACAGGCGATTAATATAGTTATGTCGACAAAGTTTCTTTTAATCGACCTGAAGCTACAAGGTAAGTTGGATCACTGTGTCAGATCAGAATTTTTTTTCTCCTCAGAATCCATCATGCACATTTATAAATCTACCATTCGTTCGTGCAATGAATACTGTTGCCAGATCTTATCGGGTACTCCTGCTATTGAGGTTCTCAACAAAATCCAAAATAGCATCTGCAATGTAATTGATCTTGACTTGGTATGTTGATAGCAGTCACTTTATCAACGACTTGATGTGGCTTCCCTCTGTTTTTTCTACGAATCTCATCAGGGTAACTGTGTAATATAACAATCTGGCCCCACCCGAGGAAGTGATGCAAGCGATGGTGTTTTCCATCCGTGAAGGGGGCGGCGAAGCGACAAGACAGGTGTTTGTGAAATACATCCTGTCGAAGCCGGAGCGGCTGTCGTTTTGACCTTATTTCCGACAGCGGCGGAAATGGCTACAGAGGCAAACAGATCAGGTGCCTCTTAGAATTACGTGGGCGTTGCGTGGGCGAGGCAAAAACCGGAAGGAAAGTCCCGGTTCTAGAGGACTATATAAAGACCTCGACACACGGATTCGCCAGTAGCAGAGAGCGGCCGGTGGAAGCAGAGAGAGACAACACAGGCAGACTACACTCCCGTCAGCCATTCTATATGCGCCCTCACCCTCCCGTTCTCCATTCCACACAGTTCGTCGTCATTAATAAAAATATAACCTTATATTTTTATATATGCGTGTTTGTTGTTTTGTCGTCATACGGCGATATATAACAACTGCTCTAACGAGCTTTTTTTCGTGGCATCATGGATGCAAGAATTTAAAGAATTTAAAGAATTAAAGAATTTAAAGAATTTAAAGAATTTAAAGTTGCTACGAGATTAGCATTTAGGTCCCACCCTTTTAGAGTTGAAATAGTTAAATGTAACAGCTCTTCTGCTCCAACAGTTCCTTTTCTCGCACTTGCTTCTTCTTCCGTTTACTTGCTTTCTTGATAGCTATAATGTCAAAATATAATATAATCGCCAACTACATTCGGTAAATACGCTGCGAGAAAGTGGATTCGAATTTTCTTTCTTGAGTAATGCTAACAAATTGTTAAACACAATGTATTCCTGTTTATTTACAATACTTATTCATTTACAATACTTTTATTTATTTGCAACTAGCAGTGTAGCCCGGCGTTGCTCGGGTGTAATGAAAGCTGTAAAACTAATCCATGGTCCTGGAGCTCAAACTCTTTGGACGTTGGCACGAAAGACTAAAAAACAATAGTTGTTTCCAGTTAAAGCGAAACCGTAGACTGAAAGAAAAATGAATGGATGTAAGTCAAATTTTGATTTCCTGGTATCGATATCAAATAAGTTTTTATCGTCGTAAACTGAATTTTGAAGGCCTCTGAGTAAATGGCTGAGACTAAGAACTACAATTATACCTACTTAGAGCCAAACCCGAAGCAGAAACTAAAATAAAAGGGCTGAAAAAATACAGACATACAGGCAGGTAAATAGACACACACACAAACATCTGGTCTTTTATATATATATATATATATATATTCGATTTTCTGCACTATTGTAAGAACTGTAACCTTGAAACTTCTGAATATCGTTTCTTATGTCTTCGTCTATCAGTGTATCAAATTTTATTAAAATCGGACCACTCCTTCTATAACCCGATTTTTTCGATTATCGATTTTGGATATTTGTCGGGGTTACCTCGACACAAACCCTAGCTAAGAACACTCGCAGTCGCTTATAGTAGAACTGTGTAAATTTTCAAGAAAATTGGTTTAGCCGTTTCGGAGTTAATAGGTAACTGACACACACGCACACACACACACACACACACACACACACACACACACACACACACACTCACACACATACACACACAGACAAAGTTACATTTATAAATAAGTTTAGATACTTTTATTCATTTGCAATACTTTTATTTATTTTCTATACTTATTTATTTACAATTCTTATATTTGTTGATTCTTGATAAAAAAAAAAAAGAACAATGCATAAATACAGTTCTATACATTTGGGTTTTATTAAAAATTTTAAATTTAGCTACTTAAATAAATGCAAATTTCCGAGGGAATATATAGGGTATCAGAAGAACTGCACCTGGGACAGCTGTCTTGGACAAATGCCCTATAGGAAAACTACTCCCACGACAATTGCTCCTATTAAGAGAAACTAAAGAAAAATCAAACTGGGAGTTGGGGAATAAATACTATTAATTCTAATTCGGGTTTTATTTTTGTTATGGTGCCTTTCTACGTGGAATTGACTCTTCCTCCTGCTATAAATTCTAACCAGTGTGACCTCCGGGGATGCAGCTGTGAAACAGTCCAGACGCAGTCATAAAACAGTCGAGACGCAGCGTAACTATACCGTTCGGACTTACACTTCTATCTTCTGATTACTAAAACTTACTTGTATATATGTTCTGTTATTCTAACACCTTGTGTGAACCTACCTTCCTGTTTCCGTGTCTTTCTTCCTGGCCCAAACAGGCCAGAACAACTTGGCGACAAAGATTCCGATACAACAATTTTCATATTTTATCTGTCATTCATAAAGATGTATTTTTATTGCCATATTCACGATGTTTCGGTCGTTGTAATCTCCGACTTTCTTCAGGTAATAGGAATTTTGAAACAAACCCTTTATTTCGATCACTGGCGTAGATTGTTCTCGCTCCATGTGTCATGTCACTTCCGGATGTTTTAGTTATCTCCATTTAACTCAGTTGAAATACATGTATGATATATGTATGATTGAAACTTTGATCAAGTTTCGGTATCAGGTAAGTGTCATACATGATACCGAGATATAATCGCTTTGGGCGATTATATCTCGAAAGAGACATAACTGACTGGGCAGGAGATTATCCCGCAGTAGGTTGCCATGGCTTTCTGCGGTAGACTGGTTGCCAGTCAAGGCTATAGAACCCAATCTGTTTTATTATTTAACCCATAACTGGAGGGAAGAGACGCATTAATACCTATTTGTGCCGAAGTGAATACAAGGAATTCAACTGGAATTCGAACTCAGTACCCCGATTTCTCGTTTCGAGTCGATATCGACTGCATCACAATGCATATCCCATATTTCGGTATCTGCTGGTGTATTTGGACGTATTTTCTATCGTCTGTCTAAATTTAGAATGTCGGTAAACCAGAATTTAATCAATAAAATATATAATTCATGTTTTTCTGGTGTAAAGTAAAATATATCTAAAATTATTTATCAATGGAACTTTGTGTGTGTGTGTGTGTGTCAGTGTGTGTGTGTGTGTGTGTGTGTGTGTGTGTGTGTGTGTGTGTGTCCGTTACCTATCGACTACGAAACGGCTGAACCGATTTTCTTGAAAATTTACACAGTTGTACTATAAGCCTCTGCGAGTGTTCTTAGCTAGTTTTTGTGTCGAGGTACCCCCGATAAATATCGAAAATCGATAATCGAAAAAATCGAGTTATAGAAGGAGTGGTTCGATTTTAATAAAATTTGATACACTGATAGACGAAGACATAAGAAACTATATTCAGATGTTTTAAAATTGCAGTTTTTAAAATAGTGCAGAAAATCGATAATATATATATATATAGAAGTTTTCATTACACCCGAGCAATACCGGGCTATACTGCTAGTATATATATATATATATATATATATATATATATATATATATAGTGTATCGAGCCAGCAGATAATTTTCTAAACATATAATGTTAAATATAAGAGACAATAAGTGTCTATTATGTTTAATTATATGCTATTCTAAACATCGTATTTTGGCTTTAATTTCAGGTGAAAATAAATAAAAAATTCTTCAGCATTTGGATAATTTGTTATTATGTTGGTTCTAAGCTTTCGGTTTACAGGAGCCATCTTCAGAGAGGCTACGGAGACGTTAACATAAAGACATCCACCATCAAAGACGATTCTATCTTGTGTTGACATAAAACTTTGCTAATCAACGATGACAATTACTAAATAGCAATCACAGTTCGTAAATTTGTAATGCGGTTCTATGGCGTCACACCGCGTGAGATCTCGAAATGTTAACAGAACCATATATTTAAATGCAGTGTTATGGCCAGATTTAAAGGTGATTTTATGAAGTGTGGGTTGTTTTGATTCAGTGTAGATGGCCTCCAATATCTGAAAGTTTATTTTATTGTGTGTATGAGCGAGGATTATTGTATTGAAATTAAAGCCAAAATACGATATTTGAACGGCACATAATGAAGCATAATAGACCTTTATTGTCTCTTATATTTAGCAGTATATGTTTAGAAAAAAATACACACACACTCGCACACACACACACGCGCGCATTTATATATATATATATATATATATATATATATATATATATATATATACGGTTTCAATCAAATAGTACTTAAATTGTGAATACTAAAAGTTAGAGTTCAACGTTTGCTTACAGCAAAACTTAGGTGTTGCCATTTATATCTTTGTTTCCAAGAGCATATCAAAATGTTTACATGATCCGTGATTTTAAAAAAATTAGTGTTGGGTGGGGGATCTTCATTCCATTTTCCTGATTTAAAATGTACGAGAATTTAAACTTTAAGAGCAAAGTACAAGATGGAAGCATGGAAGAATTTAAGCTCTTCGAGCAGTGCTATTTCAGTCTCATTAGGTTGGAATCTTTATCTCAAAAATGTGTTGGTGGATTACCAATTGTATTTTAAGCTGTTTTGCTGTTCGCAAATAAGGTCTATTATTGCTATGTCAGTCAGTTAAGTGCCATTCCTGATAAACGCATGGGCGATCATGTCTCGAAACAGACACGACTGACTGGGCAGAAGATTATCTCGCAGTAGGTTGCCATTGCTTTTTGCGGTAGACTGGTTGCTGACCAAGGCTATAGAACCCAATCTGTCCTATTATTTAACCCATAACTGGTGAGAAGAGACGGATTAATACCTTTCCCAAGGGTATTTGCGCGTGAGTGGAATTCAAACTCGGCTCCCCGATTTCTCGTTCCAAGCCGATATTCACTGCACCAAAACTCACATGAATTATGCGCAAAACTAATTCAGGAAGAATCAAAGTTGACTGTAAGAAGATGAGTCAAGAATTCGAAAATCATGAAAAGTTATATAAATCTACCATCCACCCACCCGTGTATTGAACACTGCTGCCATAACTGGTCGGGTGCTCCTGCTATCCACCTAGGGGTCCTTGACAAAATACAAGGGAGAATCTGTAATGTGATTGATCCCGACTTGGCAGTTCAGATACAGTCACTTTCTCACCGGAGCAGTGTGTCTTCCCTGTGTCTCTTCTACAAATATTTTCACGGCTTCTGCTCCGATAAACTTACCTCACTGGTGCCCTCTATATATGAATTTACTCGAGCCACAAGATTAGCAACTAGGTCCCACCCTTTTACAGTAAAACCAACAGATGCAAATTCTAGTCTAAAAGCTTCATTTCTGACATTTCCCACCTGTGGAATTCCTTTCCGTTTACTTGCTTCCTCGAGAGCTACAATCTCCAAGAGTTTAAGTGTAAAGTCAATAGTCATCTCCTATCTCACTAACCTGCATCCCCTCTCTCATGCTTCTTTCTCCGTCCACACCACAAAATCAGTATTCTCATCCTTCTCTTAACCACTTCCTGACACCCCCTATAACATGTCACTCTTTCTCCTAACTTTCCTCCTATGTAACCACCTGCATAACAGTGCTAGTAAAATGCCTTACTTGGGGCGTTACGATTATAAAAAAAGTTATTACCTCTTTCACTGCTGTGACTTATGTTAGCAATACCAAGCTTGTATGTTTAGAAACGGCGTTTAAATTTACTTCATCATTTTGTTCCATTAAGATTTCCAGAAATTGCGTATTTCACCGCTATGTATTATGTTAAAAAAAAACAGTCCAGAATCATAGTTAAATGTGTAATGGATATCGGCTCGGAATGGGAAATGAGAAATTGATGATCCGAGTTCGAATTGCAGTTTAATTTATTGTACTCCCTTACGTACAAATACTTTTGAGACCGGTCTGAATCTATCACTTCTCCCTTCCGCTATGTATTGAATAGCAGGTCACACTGGGTCCTGCAGTCTTGTTTGGTTACTAGTCTACCGCAGAAAGAAATGGCATCGTACAGCGGAAAGATTTTTCTGCCTAGTCAGTCATTGATCGAAAGAGTGTATTACGTATGGCGCTTTAGGTAGATACCGTCAAAATATCGCGCGGGCGTAGTAATATCACTTAGTATTTTAAAGCCAATTAGAAATAAATAAAATAATATAATTCTGCAGCCGAAAGAAAAAGATATAAATATGACGAAGTCCAACTCCCAGAAAGCGACTCACAAATGCCACCATGATCTGCGTCTCTTTAACTGCTGATATTCAAATCCCCATTCAGCAGCGCCGAACAAAACGGCAAAGAGACCGCCTCAGATTATTGTAAAATAATTATAAAAAATATAATGAAAAATCATTCCTCTTAATAACAGCGTAAATATTCTGGTGATTAAACTTTGTTTTTATGAAATATGAGCTCTTTTAATATCATGCTATGCTGTCTTTTTTTCTTTTTGTTTTTTGTTTTTCATTTTATATGCCGAATGGTTAGAACGTTTGCTTTCTGACTATGAAGCCGGGGTTCGAATCTCACCATAATAGATTTTTTCGCGAAGGTGACTTCTAGGTGTTATCGGTCTGGAGGAGACGATGCCAGCGTGCGGTTCCTTTGGAAAGTGCCTGAAAATTATATCACTGGAGGACCCAAGCTTTGTGAGTGAAATTGAGTGAGACTGCTCCCTTTGAGGAGTCGTCGGTGGTTGTGCTAGCTTGAAGATGGTTTCAGCGTCCTGGCCTTGTTCAGACTGTTGTTCACCTTAGGTAACGCACTCTCTACCGGAAACTGTAATTATGGCCCGCTCAGCATAGTTTCAGTATAAACTACAAGTAAGCTCTGTGTGCCTGAGCAGGCGTCTAGAACGGGGATTAGCTCCTCGCCCTGGTAGACGGGTATACGAGTGGTCAGCCATTTTTATATTACACTTTTTTTTCAGTGAACGAATGGAGGTATCGAATCCTGACACTACAAATTTTGACGTTGAAAAAAACATTTGAAGGATTCGTACAATTTTAACAATATGAATTATCAGTCAGCCAACCGAGGCAGAACCCATATTGAATAGTGATTTTCTAGGCATAGATTAGATGTGGCACAATGTCGAACGTATGTGTCACCAGTTAGGATCGTACTCTCTACTCAATTATAATGATTCAAGCGGGACATAGTTGCTAACCTCTCCACCACATTGAGATGCCCATGGAACCCAGGTTGAATGATAGGAAAGTCCGTTTAGATTTTGATTATTGTCTCATCTCTTAGATTTGTAACGTGATCACTTATAAGAAAGATTTATCCTACCATTTACATTTCTCCCATTACAGGCATTATTATATCCATGATATAATAACACCGTATTTCACAGACGGAACGAAAAAGCTGCTAGAAAAGGGAATGACAAACATGTTCTGATCTCAGAGAGACTTTTATACTACTACGACATACCCACAACTACATATACACATGTGCGATGCGGAGAATAATAGATCACATATATCTACGCATCAGGGTGCAAGAAGAAACAAAATAGATGGACTTACATATATTATGGAGATCCACCTGTGTTTGGAGAAGCTATGTTTAGTACTAATGATTCTCCCAGGCGAGAACATATTCTATGAACAAGAAACAGCGAGTTTAAGGACTGTACGCAGGAGGTTCTTTCTATGTATTCCCAAAATAGAGAGAGTACCATGTATTTGTAAACTTCTCGATAGTACGGTTTGCTATGGTCAGGTCAGGAGTGGAGGTGGTATATAGAGAGAAATCTCTAAAGTTTGCTTTTGTAAAACAACTGAAATTAAATGCCGCTTTTGCAAATGTATGGAGTGACGTCTCTAAGCGGTTTGTCACGTGACCCATGTGACTTATCCCAGCCAAAGAGAGATAATCGTCGTCTGTTTGCTTACAGGTTGTTTCTGGTAGTAATCATGTTTATCACAACTACGAATTATGAATCATCATAAAATGTAGAGGCGTGCTGGAATGGCAAGGAATGGCGTCTAGAATTTAACTGGGCTACTAGGATGGTATATAGATCCCAAACTTTTACCGTTGAAATAGTTAAATGTAACCTCCACTTCTTGAATAGATTATTTCTCGCTTTTTCTCTTTCGTTTACTTGCTTCTCTTATAGCTACAATCTTCAAAAATTTAAATGCAACGCCAATTGCCATCTTTTATCTCATTGAAACCCGTTCATCTTTATCCTTTCCTCAACCCTCTTTGAACCCAGTCTTTTCTCTCTCTGTAATCCACTGCGCAATAGTGGCGGCCCCGCTTTGCTTAGGGATGAAATGATTAAAAAAAAATAAATAAATAAAAAAAAAATCAAAACCTGATCCATATGCCGAGGTATCTGAAGTGTTTAGTATTTGTTAATTTCATACCCGGCATTTTAATGATGGAATCATGGTATGTACCCATCACTGGGTTTATTCTAATTCCACATCATAATATATTTTAGAAATATTTATCCTCAGTCCTATTCCTAGGAATACTTGGTAAACGATGGAATCAGAAATTTCCCCCAACCCTCATTAGGCTACAGTTGTTAAAAATGAAGGTTTTGCCATTTTTGAGAAAGCATAGTTAAAGAAATTTTAATTTACATTTGTTTTTATACATCTCTTACTTATTTTTAATAATTTTATCTGAAACAAGGCAATAAAGACGCAAAAGATGTGACAGAATATAAAAATAAAACCTCATTAGGAAGAGAGTATAATAAAAGAACAAGAATTTTTTTAATCATTTCACCCCAAGCAAGGCATTCCACTGCCACTATTGCGCAAGGGGTTACACAGAGGAAGGTAAAGAGAAAGAGATATAAGAAATGCCAGAGGAGGGTGATAGACGGGTAAGGATACCGAGGCTGAGGGTTGGGTAGATGGGATGAGTGTTTGAGAGAATGGATGCGAGTTAGTGTGTTAAGAGGTCTCTATAAAAAGACAGAATATAACTATTGACATTCCATTTAGATTTTTGAAGATGAAAGTTGACCAGAAAGTAAGGAGCTGGAAGAAAGGTTTAAAACGGGTAGAAGAAAATGTTATCATAGAACTTACGGGTACATCTAGAGATTTCAAATGCAAAATGTCCACTGATAAAACGTAATTACTTTTTAAACGCCTTATATATATATATATATATATATATATATTTGTGTATGTGTACGTACGTGCAGACTGATTTGTTTGTTTGTTTAGCAGAATATCAACACCCTATGGTCACTTAATGCCGAAATTTAATTTTATTGGAAAAATTGGTAATTAAGTTGATAAATCTATTGTTGGAAACTTTTTTTGTTATATATATATATATATATATATATATATATATATATATATATATATATAACACAGGTGGATCTCCATACGTCCTTCTCCAAACACAGGTGGATCTCCATAATATATGTAAGTCCATCTATTTTGTTTCTTCTTGCACCCTGATGCGTAGATATATGTAATCTATTATTCTCCGCATCGCACATGTGTATATGTAGTTGTGGGTATGTTGTTATATATATATATATATATATATATATATATATATATATTGCGCTTAATATTTTTTTACTATGAAAAAATATGGCTGACATTATTGCTATAACATTTTTTATACTTTCATAGTGAGGGCTAATTATTTGTCCATAGAAAGCACCCGGGTGATAGCACCTTAACCAGAGTCTCGTTAAACCTGGAAACAACAGCAGTAAAGAGGTGGCTTCCAGCTCTTCAAATCCTCCCGACCAGAGGCCTAGCTACTGGATGAAGTTTATCGTCATACCCAGGACGGTATGAGCAAACTTAATATAAAAGATTTGTGAAAGACATCTTGAGAAGCGTTCTTTGTTGCTGTGGTAGAATTATTAGCTATGCATATGTGCAGTGAGTCAAGCAATCTTCAATAATTTTTTTAGTGCGTAGTATTGTGTTTAATGTAACATATGGCAGGCTAGAAAACCGGAGAAAGAGAAAGTATATCGATAAGACAAATGTTAAACTGATAAAAGATAAAATATATTGATCGTCAAAATTTGAAATTTAAATCTTTTTTCTATAGTCTTTTCACTCCAAAAAAGGCAGTACTGCCGCTTATGTGCAGGGGGCGACATGAGAGGAGAGCGAACAGGGATAAGAACAGGTTACAGGGGGTGTCGGAGAACGGATAAGAGAAGGATGGGAATACTAGAGTGAAGTGAGTTACGTGAGAGTAAAGCAGAAAAGGGAAAGAAGATACAGAGAGTATCGGGAAGGGATGAGAGTCAAGGATGCTCCCTGACCATCTGTGTTTACGCGTGGTACGAGATTGGCATCTAGGTCCCAGCTTTTTCACAGTCAAAATAGTTACATATAACCTTTTCTTCTATACTAACAGCTTCTTTTCTCACACTTCCTGTTTGATGAACTCTCTTCCGTTGGCTTACTTCCCTGATAAATTTTTCTTCTATGAGCCCTGTCCTTTCAGGACGTAGGCAATCGTGGCTTTCCACGTCTCCCTATCTGTTAGCCCTTAACACGCCTTCTCCTGTTACACCATGCAACCCTCGTTCCATCATCCAAATGGAATTCCAACTCTGCTCTCTGATTTCCCATTCAGAGACGATATCATCTGCACCACTTCGCAGAGCTGCACATGAAAAAATAGGGATATTAATATTAGGCGTTTCCTTACACGAAAACATTTACTATTCACTGACCGAGTACCAGTATTGTTTCTGGTTGATTTTGTAAAAATCTTTCTCGTTAAACAAATTCTCAGGAGAACTTCTTCTTCTTCTTCTTCTTCTTCTTCTTCTTCTTCTTCTTCTATGTGCCCTGTCCTTTCAAAACGTAGGCGATCATGGCTTTCCACGTCTTCCTATCCCTGGTGGCTCTTAGCACGCCTTCTTCTGTTACACTATGCAACCCTCGTTCCATCATCCAACTGATTAGGTCCTTCAAATATGTTACCGCTGCTTTCCCCTTTTTTCCCTCTATATGGCCTGTTAGTAACAGGTTCTCCAAGCCCTCTTTCCTCATTGCATGTCCCAGGAACTTCAGCTGTCTCTTCCTGATTTTCAGTATTAATTTCCTTTTCGTTTCCATCATTTCAAAAACCTCATCATTGCTCACATGCTCGATCCATGATATTCGCAGTATCCTTCTGTAGAACTACATATCAGTTGCTTCGAGTTTATCCTTCATCTTTAATGATAAAAGTTTAAAAGCAATGCCAATTGCAATTTCCTTTCTATTTGAATTCCGTCCATGTCTTATTTTTCTTCGATATCCCCTGTACAGTATACAAATCCTATATCACCCATGAATTGACTTAAAAAAAACAAAATAAATTGCTCACCTACAAAATCGGATTCAAACGACCAACATTTGGAAAAAACCCAAAATAAAATTGCAACCTGCAAAAAGGGATTCAAACGGCTAAAAGTTTTTCTTTTTTCAGAAGTCAATGTGAAAAGTGAAACACTGGATCCTGATTGGATGACAAATCGAAAATTCAAATAACGCCAGCAAAACGGGTGTTTTTTTTTTCACAGCTAAAGAAAAAAAAAGATCTGTGGAGCCTACCACGTGATCAGATTTCACTATTTAAGGATGGCTCCTGACCGGTCACGTTAGTCAGTCAAATGGAAGAGGAAGCTGACAGCATTTCACAACGTAAAAAAAGAAACTTTAAACTGACTCGCCTTTGTTGCCAATTTTCTTTTCTTCTTTTTCACTCCACGCCAACCCGGACGCAGGGAACGCCACAGTTTCATTCGACCTCTTCTTCCAATTTTCTTTTCTTTATTTTCACACCAAGCCGCCAAATGGAATAACAACAACAAAATGGACCCGTTAAGTACAACTTCTTTATTTGTTTTGCCTTCCTTCTCTCTCTCTCTCTCTCTCTCTCTCTCTCTCAACCTGTCACGACCTACCAAAAAGAGAAGGAACAAAGACTTTTTACATTCTGCTACTACACAACCATTAACGCTAAATTTCTGCGGACATTTTAAATACCTACATTTCTCTACGAAAAATTTTAACTACAAAACTCCATGCATTTTCTCAAAGAACGTTTCTCTTTTCGCAAATATATTATAATATTCAGTTAACAAAATTTCACTTATATTTTCCTTCATACACTTTTGTCATTCTGTAAATAAATCTTTCCTTTGATGTACACACGAGATATTTTATCCTTTTCAGATATCAACCTTCAACTTTCTGATATTTAAATTGTGGGGACTTCGGACGTGTTAGGCATCAACCGAGGCTCCTACTGTACCTTGTTTTTGTGTCACTGTAACCTGTTGCACACCAGTGACAGTCCTGCCTTGTTTGGGGTGAAATTATTATAAAAAGAAAAATTAATTTATTTCTGCTTTAATTTGTTTTGTTAATTTTATTTAAATTTTTTCTAGTGTCTAATTTTGTAAATAATTCATTTTATATAGAACAAAAAGTAAACGAGTTTTATTCTTAATTGTTTTAATCGTCATTTAAACAAAGAAAGAATAAAGAAAGAAAGAAAGAAAGAAAAAAGAAAGAAAGAAAGAAAGAAAAAAGAAAGAAAGAAAGAAAGAATAGCGATACCAATAAAAATAAACAAAGAAACGTAGGAAGAATGAAAAAACCCATCAATCCAACGAAACAAGAGAAAAGAAGCAAAGAAAGAAAGAAAGAAAGAAAATCAAAGAAACGCAAAAAGAATGAATGACAGAATAAAATACTAAAATCTTCAAAGAAAGATTGAAAGAATTAGGGATGAAGAAAGAAAAACAGTGAATAAGAGAAGAAATGCCAAAGAAACTTGGAAAGAAAGAATAAAGAAAGCAAAAAATTCAAAGAAAGAAAAAATTTCAAAGAAAGAAAGAAAGAAGAAAGAACAAAAAAGAAACGACAAATGTTGGAAAAAGCGTTGAAAAAGAAAAAAATGAATAAAAGAAAGAAAAAGAAAAAGAAAAAGAAAGAAACATATCGGATGAAAAGTAAAAAAGGAGTAAAAATCATAATGCAAAGACAACGCTGTTAAAGAAGAAAAAAGAAAGAAAGAAAGAAAGAAAGTCATATATCAAGCAAAGAGAAATTACAAACAAAACATGAATGGCGGGTAAATAGCTTCTGAAACCTGGTTTCCCAACAGTGTAACCTCAACAACAACAACAATTACAGCAAGCAATCCACAGAAATCTTTACTACCCACAACTAACGTCATCATCATGATCACCATCTTCATAATCATCATCAAAATTTTGCAAATATATTCTTGGGAAAATACAACAGGGTCTGGAAAAGTGGGGAAGGGAGTGATTTTTTATTGCTTTGGCTGAGCGGGGTTGGGTGGCATTTCCGCCTTACCCTGCCTTCTAACAGCCGTCGGGTGTTTCAAGAGCTCAAGAGACGGCCAATGAAGTCGAGGAGCCACGGGCAACGGGCACTGCATAGAAGACACACACACAAAGAAGAAGGATGAGGAGGAGGGGAGATGGATGACAAAGCATAGGGGATTTAATAGAGTCCAAACAGAAATTATGTGATCTTCAAATTGGGTCAGAAATTGGATCAAGAAAATCGTGTCACGGTCGAGCATTACCCTTTATAGATTTACACATTTAATCATCCGCCTCCTGACTCTCACCATTTTTTTATTTTTATTTTTTTTTTTTACATGTCTGTTTTTGCCTTTTTCCCCTTACGTCCAGCCTTATTTTTGTCTCCCTTGCCAAAACCGTTCACTGCTCGTCGCAGATAAACAAATAAATGAATATGTCACCTCCAACCATCTACAAATTTCTTTCTGAAATATTAACATCATTTTTTTTCAATTTCACTATTTATTTATTTTTTTTTTTACTAACACATTTTTTCCTTTTTATAGAAAATATTCTGTCGTCATTATTGACGCCACTGTCATTTCAGCCACAATCACCGTCTTGTTGGTCTACATTTCTTTATTTTTATCTTTATTATTATTATTTTAGTTATAATTTATTTTATTTATTTATAAATTTATTTATTGATATATATTTATTTTTTTCATGCTTTCCGTTTTATTTCTTTATTTATTGTGGTGTTTGTTTTTAGTTTTGTGCACGTAACAGTTTTTTTTTCATCCTAATTCCATTCCATTTCACATAATTTATTGCCGTATAAAACAAAACACAGCTTAACATACCAGAGAACAGAGTGCCTTGCGCACACACACACACACACACACACACACACACACACACACACACATATATATATATATATATATATATATATATATCGGTCGAGTTTCGATCCCGTCCAGAAGCATGTGGATGCCTAGC